>JAIGNY010002754.1:0-415000 GCA_020152595.1 Chiridota heheva
TTCAAATTACATGTGCCCGACCAATTGGATTTTCTAATTGCACAACCTGTAACCAAGGTCACCATCTTCTTTTAAGACTGCAATCAGCATCTATGACAGCATCTATGACAGCATCTATGACAGCATCTATGACAGCATCTATGACAGCATCTAGGACAGCATCTATGACAGCATCTAACTAGAATCAAACCAGGATGGATCTAGGAAATTTCACTTTGTGAATAAATAAAATTCACATTCCATCATATTTGAGTTCATTTTTGTCTGGTAAATACTTTAATTCATGTCCCTTCAGATTTAATGGGCTTTGCAGAGACTTACCAGCCTCGTATAATTTGCCATCAACTTCCAGTTCTTATCCAAATGATTTTTTAAGCAGTTCACTGACCTTGCTTCCACCATATCAGAAGATTGAGGATTCTATGTTTCAAATCATGAGTAGTAGTTGCACTACGTCCCCCACAACATCGTTCCCCACAATATTTTGTAAGGTCACATATCTGTTACATTCACCTTTAATCCCCTACGAGACAAAGCTGCCCCCTCTTTCCCCTAGCACCACCACTGTTCGTGACTATTGTATGCATAGAAGTCTTTGTCAATAGAACATGTAAATGGTGGATTGATACACATTGACAAACAGTTTTGTTTCTCATTATGGCATAGGAAGGTTGTAAGGCTGAAAATATGGTGGGGAAGGGGTTAAGTATGAACATTTCCCCTCTGAGGGCAACTTTAAACTCACTTAATACATAAGATTTTTTTGAAAAGCAATGTCCCCCTACTTTATGGAGGAAACAATTGGCACCTCCCCTTACTTTGCCTTCACTCCTCACTTTGCCTTCACCCCTCACTTTGCCTTCACCCCTCACTTTGCCTTTACCCCTCACTTTGCCTTTACCCCTCACTTTGCCTCTACCCCTCACTTTGCCTCTACCCCTCACTTTGCCTTTACCCCTCACTTTGCCTCTACCCCTCACTTTGCCTTTACCCCTCACTTTGCCTTCACTCAAGTGTCTTGACAGCACTACAAATCAACTGCCATCTGAGACATCTATACAAGCAACTTTCAACATAAACCTGCTTCTATAGTTTTTTAAAGTGCACCCTTAAGTTCTCAAACTTTTACTGAATGTATTGCAAAGGGATTATCTTACCAAAAAACATTATTTTCTTTTAATATAAAATATGATTAAACTGCACATACTAAACAAATTGCATCTATCTTAAGTATGATCATTATAGTACTGGAAGTACAAAAGAATACTATGTCTGATAAATAATCATGTAATATATAAGAATACAAAGAATCAATTTGATACAGTTAGTACATGATCTAAGAGATTATAAGGCCTTCACCATCCACCCCAAAGGAGTGGCGTAAGTGGTAATTTGCCTTCACCATCCACCCCAAAGGAGTGGCGTAAGTGGTAATTTGGCCTTCATCATCCACCCCAAAGGAGTGGCGTAATTACTGTGCCTTGTAGAGAAGATGCGCTCTCGATTGACCCCTCACCCCTTGCATCCTTTTTTCTAGTATCATTAGCTTATGTAGCAAGTGCATACATCAGATATGTGAAAGCATTTCCTTTCCACAAATTCCATCACTTTAGTCTTAACATATTTTTGGATACCTTTGGCAAGCCTATAGGGCTACCATGGAAACCCTCCACAATCTGGCATCTTACCTACAATCTTGGACAAAACTGTTGGTACAATTTAGCATTCTCTGAACAATAACATGTTATAGCGTTGTTTTAAATGATTTTTCTGAGAATTGTACCTCCTCCCCAGTTTAAAGGTAAAATTTCTGTTTTAATATCATTTCCAGAAAAAAAAACACATCATCAACGGTCAACATTGAATGGGGAGGGAAGATGGTTAAGATGGTGAGGTGGGGAAGAAGATATGTGGCGGTGTCAATAACTATGTCCTTTAAATCATAAAATATTAATTACAACTCAAAGAATATGGATTGAAGAAGAAATCTAAAAAAAGCCAGCATTTATGATTTCTAAATGTAGAATAATTTACAATAGGAAAGTAGGTTCATGAAAAGCATCACATGTTTTCTGTTTCAACGAGTTTTGTCCAATTTGTAGAATTGAAGTGTTACCGTTTTTCTGTTACTATCCTGCTCATTACAGTCCTTATATATCATTACATGCCCAACTCAACCTGCAATATAAGCAGATTGGGCGAGCTATTCTTACAAAAGAAATACCACCTACTCTCAGCCATCAGACGGAATTGGGGACAGGAGGGGAGCAAGTTTCCCCCTCTGGAGGGGGAAAAGCTTCCACCTCTGGAGAGGCAAGATTCCCCCTCTGGAGAGGCAAGATTCCCCCTCTGGAGAGGCAAGATTCCCCCTCTGGAGAGGCAAGATTCCCCCTCTGGAGAGGCAAGATTCCCCCTCTGGAGAGGCAAGATAACCCCTCTGGAGAGGCAAGATAACCCCTCTGGAGAGGCAAGATAACCCCTCTGGAGGGGGGAAAAAGCATTTCACCTGGATAATTATGGGCTTTTTGCTTTATTTTTATTTATTTGGTCCTTCACCTTTTTGTCCAGTTTTTAACATAAAATGGGTCAAATTGAACAACAAATTGGTTAAATTATTGGGACTGAATAATTTAAGGTGAAAGTATGTTGAAAATTGATATATAAATGAATTAATTCAGGTTGAGATATTGTGCTAATGTTGCAACGATAAGCCGCCCCCTATATTATGAATGCTTTGCTGCTCCTGATGGGTATGTGCTATGCAGTAAACATATACAATTCCAAATTGAAAATTGAGAGATAAATTACAGGAAACCATCACTGGTGGGTGTTAGACATTTCAATATGAAATTTTAATAAACTTCTCTACTTTACTGTTTAACTAATTATCTTAATTTCAGGTTAAGCACCTTACACACACACTATTGCACATAGAAAATTATTGCATCAATGACATCAGCATGATGATGCAGCTGAACCCTTTCCCATAGTTATACCTCTTGTTTGATATGCCCCATCACACTAATATCCCATAGTTAGACCTCTTGTTTGATCTGCCCCATCACACTAATAGCCCATAGTTAGACCTTTGTTTAATATGCCCCATCACACTAATAGCCCATAGTTAGACCTCTTGTTTGATATGCCCCATCACTTTAATAGCCCATAGTTAGACCTTTGTTTGATATGCCCCATCACACTAATAGCCCATGGTTAGACCTCTTGTTTGATATGCCCCATCACAGTAATAGCCCATGGTTAGACCTCTTGTTTGATATGCCCCATCACAGTAATAGCCCATGGTTAGACCTCTTGTTTGATATGCCCCATCACACTAATAGCCCATGGTTAGACCTCTTGTTTGATATGCCCCATCACAGTAATAGCCCATGGTTAGACCTCTTGTTTGATATGCCCCATCACACTAATAGCCCATGGTTAGACCTCTTGTTTGATATGCCCCATCACAGTAATAGCCCATGGTTAGACCTCTTGTTTGATATGCCCCATCACACTAATAGCCCATGGTTAGACTTCTTGTTTGATATGCCCCATCACAGTAATAGCCCATGGTTAGACCTCTTGTTTGATATGCCCCATCACAGTAATAGCCCATGGTTAGACCTCTTGTTTGATATGCCCCATCACAGTAATAGCCCATGGTTAGACCTCTTGTTTGATATGCCCCATCACACTAATAGCCCATGGTTAGACCTCTTGTTTGATATGCCCCATCACAGTAATAGCCCATGGTTAGACCTCTTGTTTGATATGCCCCATCACACTAATAGCCCATGGTTAGACCTCTTGTTTGATATGCCCCATCACAGTAATAGCCCATGGTTAGACCTCTTGTTTGATATGCCCCATCACAGTAATAGCCCATGGTTAGACCTCTTGTTTGATATGCCCCATCACACTAATAGCCCATGGTTAGACCTCTTGTTTGATATGCCCCATCACACTAATAGCCCATGGTTAGACCTCTTGTTTGATATGCCCCATCACAGTAATAGCCCATAGTTAGACCTTTGTTTGATATGCCCCATCACACTAATAGCCCATGGTTAGACCTCTTGTTTGATATGCCCCATCACAGTAATAGCCCATGGTTAGACCTCTTGTTTGATATGCCCCATCACACTAATAGCCCATGGTTAGACCTCTTGTTTGATATGCCCCATCACAGTAATAGCCCATGGTTAGACCTCTTGTTTGATATGCCCCATCACAGTAATAGCCCATAGTTAGACCTCTTGTTTGATATGCCCCATCACACTAATAGCCCCCAGGAGTCAGGTAGCTCATTTGGTAGAGCGCACATTTGAGATGCTGGAGGTACCCGGTTCAAGCCGCGGACAGGTCTCACCTGTTTTTCCACAGCTATGCAGACAAATACGCCGATCATCAAAGCGGAAGTATATCGTTTGCAGCTCCTGCTCCCCCATTCAGCTGTTGAGAGAAGTGGCAATGGTTGAATGGCACTCGACGTCCTTCAGAGGGGACGTTAAGCCGTCAGTCCTGATGGTAGGATAGTCACATCCTACCTGGTTCTCTGAACACTATTCGAGAGAGATGCGTGAAAACCCGGTGTTCATTCACTTCCCTGAGCTAATGGATGGTTGATGCGCCGTTTAGGCAGCTCTCCCCTATTCTAAAGCTCTGATGTTTGTAAAGCGCTCTTGAATATACTTGTATAGAAAGGGCGCTACATAAAATAATTACTATTACATTGTACCCCAATCAATCAATGGTTGCCTTTTTTGAAGCACTCTTATTAATACCCATATTTTTTCAGTCCCCCTTGTCCACTCTTCTAAATCTCTCAATTTTCCCCACAGCAACATTTTGACCACAATCAAGAGCTTTAATTTACTTTCAAGCTTATAGAGGCGAAATTTTCATATAGACACAATGTTTAGAACTCTATTCAAATTGTTTGATTGGTTGAAATTTCCACCAACTGCTGCACAAATTGTTGGCACTTATATATATCAAATAAAACCTCAAGCAAGAATAATGCTTGATACAACCCAGCAGGAGGCAAGGATGTAGATGCAGTTTTTAAAGTGGGGGTGATGATTTTTGTGGGAGGACTAGTTTGCCATGTTAGCGGCACTGCGATCGCGAGGGTTTGCCGATAGGGGATCCAGTAGGAGCCCCCGGAAGCTCCTGGAATATTCAATATTTGAAGGCTAAAATTTTGCCCCAAAATAACTTGCATCAAAACATGCTTAGGTTCCAAACACACTTACCTCTGAAAGCTGTAGAAAACAGTAGTATGCCAAACTCTTGGGGTGAAATTCAAGTCCAAATAATAAAAATTAAATTTTGATTGATGGTTAGTTTGTGGTATATGGTAATTGTTCCCAATTTCTCAATCAAATAAGAGAAATGGCAGAAAGTATTTATTATAGTAATTGAAAATTTGAGGCGGTATCATCGGCAAAAGTGGAAGGGTGGGTGGGATAATTGTACATACCTTCCCCCTTCTTAAAAAGTGGGGGATATATACCCCCTATCCCCCGGGATCTACGCCCTTGCCAGTAGATTGAGTCAATTGACGAACCTGCAGTTGTAGGTTCGAATCCTGCCACAACCATTTTACTTGAATTTTGCTTTTGCTTTTTTCACTCATTGTAATTTGTCTGGTGACTGCTATTATAGTTTTATCTTACTTATCTTTCAATTTAACTTTTTTTCTTCTAACAAATACATTGAAAAGACCATTTTCCTGTACATTGTAATGCACTACAATTGAGTCTTCACACAAACAATATATGGATGCACAAGTATAAACAAATAGGAATCTTGTGCGTTCAAGAACCCAAAGTCACATCAAAGCTCTGCATCCCCAATTTTACAGACCATATATGAACTAAGACAAGCCTCCCTCTTTAAGCAAATGAGAGTGGCAAGAGTGATTTATCCAACCATACTGAAAAGAGGAATTTTTCCACCACCTAACTAACTATATTTTCCCTGTATAGTTAGTAATAAAAGCAATTGTTAGGATTATACTTAGCTTTAGGCTATCTTAATTCAAGATAAGTTATCGTCCCATATATACATTCAGAAGTGAATGCCACGCTGCTTGCAACGTCACTTCAGTTTTTCAATTTTTCCTGTTGATTGCGAGAAATCTGCGATGTTATCGATCACACATCCGCAAGAGCGAACATAGAGGCCTTCATTTGTTACCGAAAACATCACAAAATTTCTCGCAATCAATAAGGAAATTTGAAAACCGGAAATGACATTGCCAGCATTGCAGCGTTCACTTCCGAATTTATTCATGGGACGATACCTTTCCTTGAAAAAGTTATATAATAACTTAAATTATTTACATTTAAGGGACTAATTTTACATTAAGTTAAGAATTGTATGAAAGGCAGTAAGGATATGGCAGCCAGTAAATGCTTTACAATCAAAATTTACATCTTCATGAAGAAAAAGACTTTCGGTTTCTTTTGATCACCTGCTTTCTTTCGACTTTTTGAATGATTATTTTGGGAGCTCCTATGGGAGCTCCCATTACCCAAATCCTCATGGAGTGCAGAGTTCCTCTTAATGTCCTCTCTCACCCGAACATCTGGTAGAGACCTGGACAAAAATGCTCCAGTTGTGAATCGTTTCCACCTTGACAAGGTCCCATATCTTGAATTTCTCTTGTCCCTCGGTAAAGTTGAGGTCATTGCAGCCGAGTCTGAATTTTCAGACGTAGATATAGTGTATGAACTTTTAGCTAGCCTCTTACTGCTCTGCTTAAGACCCTTTGTTTCATATTGTGAATCGATAATATCAACCAAGCCTAATTCATCAATGCGATCTCTTGATTTGAAGTTTAAAGAAAAGAGGGAGCCCTTTTTGTGCTTCACTTTGTCTCGTAGTGTGACTCCATATTTCTCTGATATCTCTTTTCGCCTGATCTCTTCTTCACTGATTTCTTCCGCTGCCTGTGTTATTTCCTCTATGTCTTTATTACTCATCGTTTCATCACAGGAATCGTAAATCTCTGGCTCCGCAAGGCTTACACACTCATTAATAAAGGCAGGTTCAGTCACATGGTCGTATTCCATTTCGTTCACAGTAGTAGCAATACTTTTTCCATTCGAGTTCCATGCACCTTCTTTTGTTCTTAAATCTTCCTCTGCTCTATGCTCATGGTCCACTTTTTGAAGAGTACCTTCATCTCGTCTTTTGCTGCAACAATTGCATTCCTCTACGACACATACATCACAATCACAAGTACTCTCATGAAGCGGTTCCGACTCTTGATCTATAAATTGTATATTAGCAATAATAGTCATAAGGTCACTATTCAAATCTTCCATGGCAACAGAAAGTCTGCTCTGGTACTCTCCTGCAAACACATCTACATTCTTCTCAAACCCTTTTGTGACATCCACTTCGTCTGTCTCAAACACAAGATAATTTCTTTGGTCTAAAGCGTCCTCTTCTCCATCTCGGCTCTTAAGTCTCATGTGAGCTGCTCTTTCTTCAACATCTCCATTACACTCCTCATCCATTTCTTCAGCAATGCTTTTAATGGCACCATTCATTTGTGTTTCTTGGAATAAAGAGTTCTCCTCAAATGAAATGTCATCCATTGATTCAGATGAAGAGCTGAGATGGTCCAGAGTGCCTGCCTCTGACAACCTCTCAGCAATATTGTCTAATCCAACAAAAGCATGTTTTGATAGTTGCAGTCCATTTGGAGCAATCACTTGCGTCACTGGATGAGGATTTTCTAGCAACTTCTGAAATTCATTAAATTCTGATGTATAACCATCATCCTCCCACATATCATAAATAATTGTCCTGTCAATGTCAAGACCGCCCTCTACAACGTCTCCACAACCTGGTTTTCCGCATCTCAAACTAAGTTTCTTCTGTCGTATTCCAGTTAGAATGGCAGAGATAGGAATGTTTAAGTTAAAAACTCTAAACAATTCAAAAAGTGGAAGATTAGTGCTGCCATCATCAGCAACCTCTAGTTCATTGGTAGAATATTCTAAGATGAATAGGATGGTATCCGTGGCAACAAGAGTCTTATCTTGCTCATAAACTGAAAGGAATAAAGACAAAAAAAACTTTAAAATACTGAAAAAAGAGAGAAGAAAACAGAAACAATCTCCTAAATACTTCTTCCCATCTTGTCATTTTAAGAGAAATTTGAGTTGTAATCTTAACCAAATTAAGTATGACATTTTGATATCTCTTACAGAATGGATTGTTAGGTATCTATTTTCCAAGACATTCTAAACTAGCTCCCCACCATGCAAAGAATAGACTGAATATCTTATAACCATTCATGGCAACAGAGCATTGCAGTGCCTTTTTGAGAAATTCTTAGTGGAGTGGGGAGGGAAAGAGAGGGGAGGGGGAGGCAATACAAAACAGTATATATGATCCCCACCCGCGGAAAACTCCTTTTGGAAATTTTCTTAACATTTTATGAAATTGTCTTCAATTCAAGATGATTTTCTTTGATTTTCAGAACATTTTCATGAAATTTTCGGTTCACTTAGGATAATTATCTTTTTCATTTAAATTACATCTCATCACCATGGCAACACATACACAAAAAATAACATTGAAGTCAATCAACCACTTTAAGAAAATTGTCTTCATGCACAGAAGTGAGGAAGGCTGGATAAAAACAAATTAAACGATCGGCAAGTAAATATTGGGAGGGTAATGTACATATCTAAACATTCTTGCCTCCAAAACATTGCCGTATAGACTATTGAACAATATTAAGATCAAAAGATGGTTGGTGTTAATATTGACTACCATTTAGAGCTAGCTATAGAGTTAATATTGACTACAATATAGAGCTAGCTATAGCAACAGTACCATATTTTTTCATCAAATAAGAGGGGGAGAACCATATTTTTTTATCAAATGTGAGGGGGAACCAATATTTTTCATTAAATGTGAGTAGAACCAATGTTTTTCATCAAATGTGAGGGGGAACCAATGTTTTTTTATCAAATGTGAAGGGGGAACCAATGTTTTCATCAAATGTGAGGGGGAACCAATGTTTTTCAAATGTGAGGGGTGGGGAACCAATGTTTTTTATTAAATGTGATGGGGAAACCAATGTTTTTCATCAAATGTGGAGGGGGACCAATGTTTTTATCAAATGTGAGGGGGAACCAATGTTTTTCATCAAATGTTAGGGAGAGAGAGAGCGGAAGGGGGGTACCAATTGTTTTTCATCAAATGTGAGGAGGCGGGGGAACCAGTATTTTTCATCAAATGTGAGAGAGCGGAGGAACCAATGTTTTTCATCAAAGGTCAGGGAGAACCAGTGTTTGTCATTAAATGTGAGGAGCGGGGCAACCAATGTTATTATCAAATGTGAGGGGGAGAACCAATGTTTTTCATCAAATTTGAGGAGGAGGGAACCAATGTTTTTCATCAAATGTGAGGGGAAGGGAACCAATGTTTTTCATCAAATGTGAGAGGGCAGGGGAAAACAAGTTTTTCATCAAATGTAAGAGGGCAAGGAAGGGGGGGGAGCAGTGTTTTTTATCTGGGGTGAAATGGTCCGGACCCCTCCCTGTTAGAAAAATGACACTATAATCCATCGGAACCCCACTTATCTCGACAAAATATGAGATTTTTCTAATGTACGAAACTGTAGAGAGAAAGGCAGATGTGTCAAGGTCTTCATGCATAACCATAGCAACAGAAACATGCAGTATTTATGGAAGTGTAGTAAATTTTGTAGTTATACATGCCAGCTAGCAGCATCTTGCATACCTCTCCAATAGGTCTACAGATATTGTTTTCATCATATTTGCTCTAAAACTGTCAACTTTCCTACATAAATGATGAGAGATAAATGACACATGATCATGGCCATAGATGCTTAAAATTTAGTTGAGGTGAAACAGTGTATAGGTCTCATTTTTTTATTTTAGAGTCGAAAAGAATCACATTTTTGTGCCATAATTCTTTTTGTCAAATCTATTTTTAAAGTGATCAAAGTTTGCTGTTTCCACAAAATTTGACCAAATTCAAACCATATATCCTTATGTATTTGTAGTGTCATGCACCACTGTCATTTTGTTCCACTCAATAACAAATTGTATGGGTTTTTTAAATAACATTTTTTGTTAGTTCCATATCATTCAAAAGAGATATTACCCAGTTCCTTACCAAACACCCCCTCTACACCTTTGAGTGTTATTTATAGGCTCAGGGTTTAAGTATTTAACCAAATGGGACAAGATTTGATCTAAATGGTGGTTCTAACTATCCCCAGAACATGATGGAATAGGTACTGCAGTCCACACACCTCCAAGTGCAGTCCACACACCTCCAAGTGCAGTCCACACACCTCCAAGTGCACTGACATTTACATTTGTACAACAAAAACATCACATTTACTCAGGTTCACTTCATTTCACTGCAAATATAAATGAAAAACTTGACTTTTTGAAAAATCCAAAACACTTAACATCAATTGAGACAATACTTACATAGTATGCTAGGATTGATGACCTGGGGTAAGCATGGTTGAAAAAATAATAATACAAAATAATACATTCTGAAATTTCTGCCTAAAAGTATGATTACAAATACAGAAGTAGTGTCCTGGTGGTTGTGAAAGAACATTTACCCCCTAAACAAAATGAAAAAAAAAGAAGAAGAACACTGTTCAGAAATTACTGCCTAAAAGTGTAATTGCATATGCAGAAGTAGAGTCCTGGTGGTTTGAGAGATCATTCACTGACCTCCCACCCCCCTTCCCCATCCCTCCCATCCCACCACTCAAGAAACACATTGCAGAAGTCAAACATTCTGACAATCATTTTCTGAAAATGTACAAAAATATGTAAACTGTGATCTGAACTATCACATTGGTATTTTAAACACAATCTTCTGTTCTTTTTCAATTATATTGTCCTCCATTTCTGTCAATCTTCTTTAAAAATCTAACAGTTACATTGAAGGAACCAGGAGCTATAATGGCTAATCTTTGAAGACAAGACAATTCTTAACTTTGAGGAAATATGCTTTGCTTTCTTAAAAATAGAATGGGAGGTATCCAAAGATGATTTCCATTTTGTATCACAGGAAGGAAAAGTTAAGGAGAAGGTGCCAAGAGTGGCTGGGTTGATGCCGAGATGGAGGAGATCTGATTTTATGTGTAAGCTGAAGGGAGGAGATACGTCCTATCAAAATTGGGGTACCTAAAGAGGTTGTAAACAGGGTTCTGGGTGTTGGTGATGGCTCTAATAGCTTAGAAGAGGCTAAGCTTTCTAAACCTTAGCAGAAAGGGGTTCGTTGGCTTCAATGTAAAGGATGGTGATGAGGGGGGTACCTGTGGGTACCAAGACAAAGCCTCAGGGCTTCAATTTGGATGGTGTTGATGTGGTTGAGGTATGAGCAACACAGTAGACAATATTGACATAGTCCAGCTTGGCACGAGTGGTGAGCCTGAAGATTTTGAGGTTCACACCCTAAGTGGTGTTGGAAAGGAGGCGGAGAAAGTTGAGGGAGTTGTTGCATTTTTGTTTCAGGTTGGTGATGTGTTAATTGTAGGAGAGCTTAGGGTCTAGGGTTAAACCCAGGAACTTGGTGTGGCCAATTTTAGAGATGTGATTGCCATTGAGCACGAGGTTCGGGCTAGGGTAGGGGTTGTTGAAATAAAAGAAGTGCATGCAGACTGTCTTGTCTTTGGAGAATTTAAAACTGTTATTGTTGCACCAGTCTTGCAGCTGGTTGAGGCTGAGTTGGAGCCTATTTTTGACAAGAGGAAAGCTAGGGGAGGAGTAGAAGATGTCATCCTGGTAGAGGGCACGTTTAATGTTGGAGCCAAAGTTGTCCGTGATGTCGGTAATGCTCAGGTTAAAAGAGAGGGAGAGAGAATGCTACCTTGGGGGACGCCCTCTTCTTAGGGGTGGAGCTAAAATCAAGGAAGAGGTTGGGGGAACAGATAGACAGGTCAATACAGGTGAGGGAGCCTGTGGCAGGGTGAAGGTAGGTCGAGGCTTAGTGTTGAGCAAGGAGAGGCTGTGCTGTCTGAGAGTGTTTTCAACGAGCTTGCCTCTGGGGGTGGTGGTATTGGAGCCACACAGGGGGTTCTGGGCATTGAAGTCGCCAAGAAGGATGACGGGGGAGGGGAGCTACGAAATGAAGTTGTTAAGACCAGTTGGCCGAACATTGGTATTGGGGGAGATAGATATTAAAGAGTGAAGGTTTTATGCAGGGAGAAAGACATATAGATGATCTGAGGGTTGGTATTCACACAAACAAGGCTGTGTGGGATATCGTGTTTAACAAGAATGGAGACACCCTCACAGGCCCTGTCAGCATCCTCTTGATGTTTGTGGTAGCAAGCAAAGTTGTTGAGGGAATAATGGTCAGTGGTTTTCAAGAAGGTTTCTTGTAGGCAGAATACGACTGGGTTGAAGGTGGTGGCCAGTAGGTCAATTTCTTCTGAATTGGCCTTAAAGCTCCTGATGTATCAGGAGGCAGGGGTTATCTGGAGGAAGATATGTTGGGTCTGAGTTGGCTTGTTTTTTCTTTGGATCTGTCTGTTTCTTTAGAGGTGGTTGTTTTTGAAAGTTGGACGAGAAGTATGTTCGGTGTGTTCGGCAATCGACAATCCATGTTCTCTTCAGTGTTATACGTGTGGGTTTGGATGGTGGGCTGTTTGTTGATTGGTTGTTTGTTGGCCAGGTTGGCTTGACTTTGATGGCATTAGAGGTGTTGGGGTAGGGGACGGCAGGAGTCTTAGAAAAGGAAGAAAGGTTGGGGAGAGAAGTGGAGGTGGTTTGGGTAATAGGTGTGGTTGGGTTGTTGGCAATGGTGATGGGCTAAGGACTGGGTAAGAAGAGCCAGGTGAGGTTGGTTTGGGGATGTGAGTCAGTTTTAGTTGTGTTAGGGTGGCGGTTTTGGTATTTGGGGAGACTGTGCTCGAGTAGGAAGGTTTGGTGTGGAGGGAAGCGGGAAATTGCTTCCTGGCCTTCGAGTAAGTGATGTTTCGATTAAGGGTTTTCAGTTTAATTATCTGCTTTTCCTGAAGCCAGGTGGGGCAGTCTTTTGAGGAGGGATGGTTTGCTGGGTGAGTACCATCGCAATTGGTGCAGAGTGGGGTGTTGGTGCAGGAGGCGCAGTCATGGTCCGGGGCTCCACAGTTGCAACAGCACCATTGGCTGCGGCAGGAGTTTTTCCCATGGCCATACCTCTGGCACTGATGACAACGGAGGGGGTTGGGAATGTAAGGAGCGACTGGGATTCTGAGGAAGCTGGCAGTGATGTGGGAGGGGAGACTTGGTGTGGCAAAAGTCAGGAAGATGGTACTGGTGGGTGCTTTTGCTCCGTCTCTTTTGAGGACGAGACGACAGGCTTTAGTAACGTGCTGGCTGGCAAGTTCCTGAACGAGGTCTTCGTTCGGTCAAGTAAGCAAGGTCTCTGGTTCTGATGACGCTTTTGCTGGAGTTCATGAAATGGTGGGGGTGACTGTAACGTCGATACCAGTATTAGCTAGGGTTTTGATGGTGAGGAGGTTGGTGGCTTGAGTGTCCTGATGCAGTGCACCAGGAGATCGCCGGATCTGAGGGTAGAAACCTTGGGGAGGGTACCGACAAGGCCGTGGAGCGCTTTGTGCATGAGGAAAGAGGAAACTCTTTTAAAACTGTCTGGTTTATTGGTAGCCTGAATGATTACAATTTTTGGGACTGGGCCTAAGGAATGGTCAATGGAGGTCAAGACAGAAGCTTTTCGTAATGATGAAAAAAAAAAAAAACAGGGACCGAGAGACCCGAGGCAACTACAAAAAATATTTTTGTAGAACTACTATAGGAGAACCACTGTACAGGTATCAATAAGGGTGTAAAAGTCTGGTCACAACGGGAGGGAAAAAACAAAAGAACGATCTCACCGAAAGCAGACATCCCACCCTCCCACAGAGAGAGAATCCCGGAAAATGAAGATGCAAACAAAATGTAGGTGGTAAAGTGCAAGGTAAAGTGTATCGAAATGAAAGGTTTAAGATAATAGAATAGAAGTCACATTGCTCTCAACATATTGCACTTACATTTTCATTTGCTTTGCTTTGTTAATTTTACAATATTTTACTTCAAGCTTCAAAATATTTTCTAGTTTTTCCAGATATTTTAAGACAAAAAAAAAAGAAGCTCAAAGTTACCTCATTCAGTATTTCAGAAAACATGTAAAAGCTAGCAGTCTTTACAACTACAACATCTCTTTTAGTTCTATCAATTGAATAACACATAAAGGAGATAAAAGAATGTCATTAAGCCCCCCTTTCCAACCTGTACCCTCCCCAGCCCCTACACATTCCCAGAAATACATCCTGGATTGTAATACAGCTTCCAATTTAAGAAAATATGTGTGTCAAGCAAAGTCAAGCAACATGAAAAATGTACAATAACATTTAAATTAAATTATGTGAAACAATATTGCTTTACGTATGACAAACTAGACATTGGAAACAATACAAATCCCCTCTCTGCTAATAATGCACATTCCAGACTGACCCACATTCCATCCCAACCTGTCCCAAATGTCATCTCATACCTATACTCCATGCAATCACACCTGAAAACCAGATACTGTATGTCATTCCACCTCTTGCATGACCTACATGCCATCACGACTGAAATCCAGATGACACCCCACCACATGCCATTCCGCCCTGTCCCACATGTCGACCCCCGTTCCACATGCCAACCCACCCTGTTCCACATGCCAACCCACCCTGTTCCACATGCCAACCCACCCTGTCTAACATGCCAATGCATCCTACATACAATTCCACTCTGTCCCACAAGAAATCCCACCCTCATCCTAATTCCTTCAGCTACTTTATCATCATGTCATCTTCTACCCCACATTCTGCTTATTGTTTGTATTTCCCAAATCCCGAATTCAACATTCTTTAGAAGGAAGGAAACTTTTATTTGCTTCTTTATTCGAGGCAAGACAAACATTTTGATTGCTATTCATGTCAGGAATGTCAATATCATAACAAAACTAGAAATGTGAAGTTAGTAAGTTATAAGTCATATATTTTTGATCTCAGGTCAAAAACATTGCAGCAAATACACACTATACCTCACCATTAAGTGTGAACAATGCTCTTCACATATACTGTATGATCATTTGTTTGCAAAATCATCATACCCACTTTAATTTAAGAGATACCACATATACAAATATTTTCATTGCTATGCAAATAAGTTATTTAGTATACACACACAACCCCCCATCATGCTCATTTAAACAGTACCCATGTCCTCTACCCCTATGCCAAATTACATGAATGTACACCTAAAACTCTTCACCAAAACTTTAACCAAAATGTTACAAAAACTTTAACCTGACGCTGACGCCGGGGTAGTAGTATAGCTTTACTATTCTTTAAATAGTCGATGATGATGATGGTGATGATAATGATGATGATAATGGTGAATTAGGATTTGAATTAACTACAAAAAGTCATAACAGTTTATGGTACCTTCAGCTTCCTGTCCATCTTCCTCCAGCCGACCCGTACCACCAAAGGAAAGGCTCAGCCTCTTAGACTGGGTACTTGGCTGTGTCTGCCACTCAGGGAACTGGAAGATTGAAGCAGTGGTGTGCCTCCGCATTACATTGAATCGATGAGTGAAAGAGAGTCTCCGCCGAGGTGACATTTTGGAACTGGTGAGGGTGACTGGAATGTCAATGTCAGCAGCTTTGGTCCGAGCATAAAGGTGTTTATGGGTACCCTTTGTCTTGGATAACCTCTGCAATGCCTGGGAATAAACACACCAGTGAAAGTGTATATGCAACAATTTATTTGAAATTATGATCTATATTGGCATACAGGCCCAAAAGGTTTACATGACCATTGATCATCAGTTTTGTAATAATTTTTCAGAATCGTATTTTAATTTTCATCTGAAAAATAGAAACTGTACTGCAAACTATAAGATGAAATAAGACTTCGTAATAACATTTGTTGACCAGGTCTAGCAAGAGTTTGGCAGACAATTAAGCATGTTACACAAATTTCTTGTAAAATGCAAAATTTTGGGGATCACCTTAAGATTCTTATTAATGATTTCTGCTTACCAGATTGTTGGCAAAAAAAAGCCTTATCTGCTAAGGTTTTTCAAATAAGAAGACACTTGTTATGGTAGTAATTATTAAGCATTACTCTAGCACGCGACGATTTATTCACGCGGCAATTTAATCACGCGACGATCTTATCATGCAGAAATATTATCACGCGGCGATATTGTCACACGGCGATATTATCACGCGGCAATAATATCGCCGTTTTGGGTGCCCCATCTTTGACTCCGACTCCCAAGCGTGTTTTCAAAAAGTCTTGGTAGAGTAAGGGTAACTATACTTAGCATTTCGTTAGCAGAACTGAGCATCAATGGTCTCTTCATGTTCATCTAGGAACCAATGCTCTATACAAGTATCCACCAGGAACCAGTGTTCTATTACAAGTATCCATCAGGTACCCATATGCTATACAAGTATCCATCAGGTACCAGTGTTCTATACAAGTATCCATCGGGTACCAGTGCTCTATACAAGTATCCATTGGGTACTAGTGTTCTATACAAGTATATATCAGGTACCAGTGTTCTATACAAGTATCCATCGGGTACCAGTGCTCTATACAAGTATCCACTGGGTACCAGTGTTCTAAACAAGTATACATCAGATACCAGTGCTCTATACAAGTCCCCAATAGGTACCAGTGTTCTATAGAAGTATCCATCAGGTACCGGTGTTCTATACAAGTATCCACCGGGTACCAGTCTTCTATACAAGTATCTATCGGGTACCAGTGTTCTATACAAGTATCCATCGGGTACCAGTGTTCTATACAAGTATCCATCACGTACCAGTGTTCTATTCAAGTATTCACCAGGTACCAGTGTTCTATACAAGTATTACTTGGGTACCAGTGCTCTATACAAGTATCCATCAAGTACCAGTGTTCTATACAAGTATCCATTGGGTACCAGTGTTCTATACAATATACATTAGGTACCAGTGCTTTAACAAGTATCCATCAGGTACCAGTGTTCTATAAAAGTATCCATCAGGTACCAGTGTTCTATACAAGTATCCATCAGGTACCAGTGTTCTATACAAGTATCCATCAGGTACCAGTGTTCTATACAAGTATCCATCAGGTACCAGTGCTCTATACAAGTATCCATCAGGTACCAGTGCTCTATACAAGTATCCATCACGTACCAGTGTTCTATACAAGTTTTCACCAGGTACCAGTGTTCTATACAAGTATTAATTGGGTACCAGTGCTCTATACAAGTATCCATCAAGTACCAGTGTTCTATACAAGTATCCATTGGGTACCAGTGTTCTATACAATATACATTAGGTACCAGTGCTTTAACAAGTATCCATCAGGTACCAGTGTTCTATACAAGTATCCATCAGGTACCAGTGTTCTATACAAGTATCCATCAGGTACCAGTGCTCTATACAAGTATCCATCAGGTACCAGTGTTCTATACAAGTATCCATCAGGTACCAGTGTTATTACAAGTATCCATCAGGTACCAGTATTCTATACAAGTATCCATCAGGTACCTGTGTTCTATAAAAGTATCCATCAGCTCCCAGTGTTCTATACAAGTATCCATCAGGTACCAGTGTTCTATACAAGTATCCATCAGGTACTTGTGTTCTATAAGAGTATCCATCGGGTACCAGTGTTCTATACAAGTATCCATCAGGTACCAGTGTTCTATACAAGTATCCATCAGGTACCAGTGTTCTATACAAGTATTAATCAGGTACCAGTGTTCTATACAAGTATCCATCAGGTACCAGTGTTCTATACAAGTATCCATCAGGTACCAGTGTTCTATACAAGTATCCATTGGGTACCAGTGTTCTATATGATATCCATTAGGTACCAGTGTTTAACAAGTATCCATCAGGTACCAGTGTTCTATAAAAGTATCCATCAGGTACCAGTGTTCTATACAAGTATTAATTGGGTACCAGTGTTCTATACAAGTATCTATCAGGTACCAGTGTTCTATACAAGTATCCATTGGGTACCAGTGTTCTATATAATATACATTAGGTACCAGTGCTTTCCGTATCCATCAGGTACCAGTGTTCTATAAAAGTATCCATCAGGTCCCAGTGTTCTATACAAGTATCCATCAGGTACCAGTGTTCTATAAAAGTATCCATCAGGTCCCAGTGTTCTATACAAGTATCCATCAGGTACCAGTGTTCTATAAGTATCCATCAGGTACCCATAGTGTTCTATACAAGTATCCATCGGGTACCAGTGTTCTATACAAGTATCCATCAGGTACCAGTGTTCTATAAAGTATCCATCAGGTACCAGTGTTCTATACAAGTATCCATCAGGTACCAGTGTTCTATACAAGTATCCATCAGGTACCAGTGTTCTATACAAGTATCCATCAGGTACCAGTGTTCTATACAAGTATCCATCAGGTACCAGTGTTCTATACAAGTATCCATCGGGTACCCATATTCTATACAAGTATCCATCAGGTACCAGTGTTCTATACAAGTATCCATCGGGTACCAGTGTTCTATACAAGTATCCATCGGGTACCAGTGTTCTATACAAGTATCCATCAGGTACCAGTGCTCTATACAAGTGCGCCTTTTTGCTGTGAAGCAGTGATATGAAAGAGTTGGTCAAACAAACTAGAAATGAGCAAAATGAATTATTTCTGAGGAACGATAGAATTGATAAATACCTTCTCATCAAAATCTTCAATCATGACATGAACGAATACAGTAGCATAATCCAGGCCTTCAAGGTGTACATGCCTGTAGCCTATAAAAAGAAACAGTTCATTTCTTTTACTTGAGAACAAACTGATTGTGAGAAACTTTACCTTCATTCCATTTCCTAGCAGACCAACCATTCTCCTACCACATCAATCATTCAACAGAAAATTACTTTTTGGTCCTTCCCCCAAATATTTTGAATGTGAGAAGTTGCTTACTGTGAACAGGAAATTATATATTATCATAGCTTTGGCCTAGATTTGCCAGTAGAATGCAATTTGACAACATTTGATATTTTTAATTTGGGAAAGAAATATACAAATTTACCGTTTCAATTTTTGGCTGTATTTTTCTTTTCATTTCATTTAATGCAAGTAAATCTCTACCTGGCCATTTACCTTTACAAAATCCCTATAGTTAGCAGTGAACTTAAAATCAGACAAACAATCTGCTGTAAGAGTTTATATATTTCTGATAATAGTTAAGAACAATTGTGTAGATCCTTGAAAAAACCATGTTTGCTTTGTTCTTTCTTAACACCAAGTGAAAGACCCAAGAAAATGGAAAAATCTCTTCAAATAGACCAACCCACTCCACTCTATGAGTTGCCATGCTATAATCTTCCTATAGACCAACCCACTCCACTCTATCAGTTGTCATCTTCATATAGACCAACCCACTCCACTCTATGAGTTGCCATCTTCAAATAGACCAACCCACTCCACTCTATGAGTTGCCATCTTCCTATAAACCAACACACTCCACTTTATAAGTTGCCATCTTCCTATAGACCAACCCACTCCACTCTATGAATTGTCATCTTCCTCTAGACCAACCCACTCCACTCTATAAGTTGCCATCTTCCTATAAACCAACACACTCCACTCTATAAGTTGCCATCTTCCTATAGACCAACCCACTCCACTCTATGAATTGTCATCTTCCTATAGACCAACCCACTCCACTCTATGAGTTGCCATCTTCCTATAGACCAACCCACTCCACTCTATGATGTGTCATCTTCATATAGACCAACCCACTCCACTCTATGAGTTGCCATCTTCATATAAACCAACACACTCCACTTTATAAGTTGCCATCTTCCTATAGACCAACCCACTCCACTCTATGAATTGTCATCTTCCTATAGACCAACACACTCCACTCTATGAGTTGCCATCTTCTTATAGACCAACCCACTCCACTCTATGAGTTGCCATCTTCCTATAGACCAACCTACTCCACTCTATGAGTCGCCATCTTCCTATAGACCAACCCACTCCACTCTATGAATTGTCATCTTCCTATAGACCAACCCACTCCACTCTATGAGTTGCCATCTTCCTATAGACCAACCCACTCCACTCTATGATGTGTCATCTTCATATAGACCAACCCACTCCACGAGTTGCCATCTTCATATAAACCAACACACTCCACTTTATAAGTTGCCATCTTCCTATAGACCAACCCACTCCACTCTATGAATTGTCATCTTCCTATAGACCAACACACTCCACTCTATGAGTTGCCATCTTCTTATAGACCAACCCACTCCACTCTATGAGTTGCCATCTTCCTATAGACCAACACACTCCACTCTATGAGTTGCCATCTTCCTATAAACCAACCCACTCCACTCTATGAGTTGCCATCTTCATATAGACCAACCCACTCCACTCTATGAGTTGTCATCTTCCTATAGACAAACACACTCCACTCTATAAGTTGCCATCTTCATATAGACCAACACACTCCACTCTATGAGTCGCCATCTTCCTATGAACCAACCCACTCCACTCTATGAGTTGCCATCTTCCTATAGACAAACACACTCCACTCTATGAGTTGCCATCTTCCTATGAACCAACCCACTCCACTCTATGAGTTGCCATCTTCTTATAGACCAACACACTCCACTCTATGAGTTGCCATCTTCCTATAGACCAAACACTCCACTCCATCTTCTATAGATGAACACACTCCACTCTATGAGTTGCCATCTTCCTATAAACCAACCCACTCCACTCTATAAGTTGCCATCTTCATATAGATCAACACACTCCACTCTATGAGTTGCCATCTTAAACCAACCCACTCCACTCTATGAGTTGCCACTATAGACAAACACACTCCACTCTATGAGTTGCCATCTTCCTATAGACCAACACACTCCACTCTATAAGTTGCCATCTTCATATAGATCAACACACTCCACTCTATGAGTTGCCATCTTCCTATAAACCAACCCACTCCACTCTATAAGTTGCAATCTTCCTATAGACCAACCCACTCCACTCTATGAATTGCCATCTTCCTTACCTGGTGTTAGACTAGAGATAGCATACGTTGCTTGTCCGATGAAATCTCTGCCAATCGGGTCCTCGTCCCACACTACAAACCTTATGAGGGCGACATCTGGCAAATGGACTGTAAAAAACATGGTTTGGTTCCAATTTGGGTTAAATCCATTGTCTTGGATTGTTTTGGTCTGTGCCTTCAAGCAGTCCACTGGCAGGCCAATGATTTCAACCTCAACATAAGGATCAATGATCTATAATGAAAACAAATAAGAAAGAAAACCTCTGCTGAACAGTGTAGCAAGCAGTCAAAAGGCGAGTCAGCAGGGCTCATGGATATAAATGTTTCTGACAAAACAGTGGCATGGGTGAGAATGTCGCTAATGTTAAAGACGTAGCCAAATCTAAAATTCTTAAGCAACCAATCAGTCAAATAAGTTCATTCATGCTGTTTAAGGGCAGGAAGCCACATGCTTTTTCATGGCAAAAATAAAAACATTTTTAGGCAAAAGTTAATTTTCTGGGGGACAGCAAAATATATGTACATCATGTTCACTTTACCCTTCCATGTCTTTTATGGGGGAGATCAAGCTCCTTATAACGCTGGCTAGTAACTGGCTAAATGGTTTAGAATGAAGGGGGGGGAGAGGGGGATCATTCTTATGCCCGGTGTTTTTATAAGCCAAAGTGTAAATCTATGGAAAGGTTTTGGATTAAATCAACTAGCCTACAATTAACAGAATACAAACATTTCATTTTTGTTGTTGTTGATAATATTCACAATCAAGACAACTGGCAAGAATCATTGTTTTGGTCTAGTGCTTCCTTAGTTACAAGGAAAAAACACAATTAAACTTCACAACATAGTGTCGGAAATCAGTTTCATTGATTGATAAAACTTGTCAGCACATTTACAAGGAAGGCAAATAGTGCCTGGTAGGTAATATTATAACGGAGGAACAAATGGTTTATTATAAGGAAGGTAAACATTAAAGATGTGAAGACAAAAGAACAGCTAGTGGTAAAGAGAGTATAGTCAACAGTAAAGGAATCAAATGTCATAATTCAGGATTTATTCCTTGTGAATTAAGCCCAATCCTCTCTACAAATTTTCAGTCTTTTTACCCGCAAGAACCTTCATTTCGGCGGGTATGACTTATGTACTCTGCTAGAAGCAATTAAGAAACCCACCACAGATAGTTAAGTGATTTTACACATCAGTAATTACACTCCCAATCGTCTATATGCACACAATGGAACTTATTGTGAAGAGCCAGGTATTGTGGATTTGCTTACTACATGGCCAAGTCATGCATGTAATGTGGGGCTGAGGATTCATTTAGACTTTTAAAAGAATGTTTTCATCAGTGAGTTATAAACACTCTAGTTAGTTTGGATGCATTGGACTGAAAATGTACAGCCAGAGTTATTCATCATGTGAAGTTTCAGTGGGAAAGGGGACCTGGCAGAGGTCTGGTGTTACTGAACTGAAGGAGACGGTCATTTCTTGGGGAGAAGCACAGGTAAATACCTCAAATCTGACCAGATTGCATACTCAGGTTCAAAAGGGAATGAAGAGCAGAAATAAATAAATCAGAAAATCAGAAGTGAAGCTGAGAAATGTGAATACCTCTCCTCGTTCTCCTAGAAGACTTTGTGGTGGCTTTGGTAGTTGCTGACCACTAATGACCCGTATCGTCAGCAGCTTCTTTTGATTTGTGGTGGGATCGGCTACATTTGGCTCAAATGCAGTGTCCTCTGTGAAGAGAAGGAAAGAACAGGTTAAAATTCTTAGTATTTTTCTTTTCATGCAATATGCACGGTCATCAGTGGAGTAGATCTGTCCCAACTAGTTGGGGGATAAATGTTATGCAATAGTAGTTCACCATAAAGTTAGGGATATGTAAGCTAACCCAGGACCTATGCTCATGATGGGCATAGTCAATGGGGGGGGGGTCATATCTCCATGAGGTAATTAAATTAAACAAAATTAAGAAGATTCAAATCGTATATTTTTAAGATAAACTTACATAACACTTTGGATTTTGGTAAAGGACCTTTTTTTGCCTTTTGCAGCTCATTATGTTACCCTTTTAGTGAAAATTATTGATCCTAGCAGTGGCTTACTTGCTATTCAAAATTCTACTTGAAACAGCTGATCTACCCCTGATGATATGATATTGAGAAAATATCTAATACAGAAAAATACTTTACAAATTAAACACACCTACAAAATAGTTTCTTCACAGCCTCACTAAATAGGTAAAAGTGCTCACAAAATTTAAGCTGCAGATTTTTTAACTATAGTTTTATTACTACCCTCTCTACTCAAAGAATGACTTGCAACATGAAACAGCAATTTTGCTCATCGAATTTAAATGTAGCTGATTCATTCAAAGAACAGTGAGAGACACCCGTTGATGTCATCTCCTTTTCTGAAGGAGAGAAGGGGATGAGTTAATACTCTAATCTCCTTACCTTCCCTCATGACTTTCGGTTTAAGCACATAGCCACAGTTCCCATTCGACTTGAACTTGGCTCGGGCAAGCTGCATGGCACGTCCCTCTGTCTGATAATTCAAGGCAACTGCAAGAAAAAGGATAGGAGAAAGCGATAAAAGAAAATGTATTTTCCCTTGAGTTCACTTCACTTTTGACCTGCTCCTTTTTGTTCTTCGTTGGTCGTCCTTCCCCGTCCAAACCAATCCACTGCTCTACTTGGTCAATCTTCATGTTCCTGTCCCTTAAGCATCCTCTCTATATATACTTGCCAGTTCTTCATGTTCCTGTCCCTTAAGCACCCTCTCTATATATACTTGCCAGTTTTTCATGTTCCTGTCCCTTAAACATCCTCTCTATATATACTTGCCAGTTCTTCATGTTCCTGTCGTTAAGCATCCTCTCTATATATACTTGCCAGTTCTTCATGTTCCTGTCCCTTAAGCGTCCTCTCTATATATACTTGCCAGTTCTTCATGTTCCTGTCCCTTAAGCACCCTCTCTATATATACTTGCCAGTTTTTCATGTTCCTGTCCCTTAAACATCCTCTCTATATATACTTGCCAGTTCTTCATGTTCCTGTCGTTAAGCATCCTCTCTATATATACTTGCCAGTTCTTCATGTTCCTGTCCCTTAAGCATCCTCTCTATATATACTTGCCAGTTCTTCATGTTCCTGTCCTTACGCATCCTCTCTATATATACTTGCCAGTTCTTCATGTTCCTGTCCCTTAAGCATCCTCTCTATATATACTTGCCAGTTCTTCATGTTCCTGTTGTTAAGCATCCTCTCTATATATACTTGCCAGTTCTTCATGTTCCTGTCCCTTAAGCATCCTCTATATATATACTTGCCAGTTCTTCATGTTCCTGTCCTAAAGCATCCTCTCTATACATACTTGCCAGTTCTTCATGTTCCTGTCCCTTAAGCGTCCTCTCTCTATATACTTGCCAGTTCTTCATGTTCCTGTCCTTAAGCATCCTCTGTATATTTACTTGCCAGTTCTTCATGTTCCTGTCCTTAAGCATCCTCTCTATATATACTTGCCAGTTCTTCATGTTCCTGTCCCTTAAGCATCCTCTCTATATATACTTGCCAGTTCTTCATGTTCCTGTTCCTTAAGCATCCTCTTTATATATACTTGCCAGTTCTTTATGTTCCTGTCCTAAAGCATCCTCTGTATATTTACTTGCCAGTTCTTCATGTTCCTGTCCTTAAGCATCCTCTCTATATATACTTGCCAGTTCTTCATGTTCCTGTTCCTTAAGCTTCCTCTCTATATATACTTGCCAGTTATTCATGTTCCTGTCCCTTAAGCTTCCTTTCTATATATACTTGCCAGTTCTTCATGTTCCTGTTCCTAAAGCATCCTCTTTATATATACTTGCCAGTTCTTCATGTTCCTGTCCCTTAAGCTTCCTCTCTATATATACTTGCCAGTTCTTCATGTTCCTGTCCTTAACCATCCTCTCTATATATACTTGCCAGTTCTTCATGTTCCTGTCCCTTAAGCATCCTCTCTATATATACTTGCCAGTTCTTCATGTTTCTGTCCTTAAGCATCCTCTCTATATATACTTGCCAGTTCTTCATGTTCCTGTTCCTTAAGCATCCTCTTTATATATACTTGCCAGTTCTTCATGTTCCTGTCCCTTAAGCATCCTCTCTATATATACTTTCCAGTTCTTCATGTTCCTATTCCTTAAGCATCCTCTTTATATATACTTGCCAGTTCTTCATGTTCCTGTCCCTTAAGCTTCCTTTCTATATATACTTGCCAGTTCTTCATGTTCCTGTTCCTAAAGCATCCTCTTTATATATACTTGCCAGTTCTTCATGTTCCTGTCCCTTAAGCTTCCTCTCTATATATACTTGCCAGTTCTTCATGTTCCTGTCCTTAACCATCCTCTCTATATATACTTGCCAGTTCTTCATGTTCATGTCTCTTAAGCATCCTCTTTATATATACTTGCCAGTTCTTCAAGTTCCTGTTCCTTAAGCATCCTCTCTATACATACTTGCCAGTTCGTCATGTTCCTGTCCCTTAAGCACCCTCTCTATGTATACTTGCCAGTGCGTCATGTTCCTGTCCCTTAAGCATCCTCTCTATATATACTTGCCAGTTCTTCATGTTCCTGACCCTTAAGCATCCTCTCTTTATATACTTGCCAGTTCTTCATGTTCCTGTCCCTTAAGCATCCTCTCTATACATACTTGCCAGTTCTTCATGTTCCTGTCCCTAAAGCACCCTCTCTATATATACTTGCCAGTTCTTCATGTTCCTGTCCCTAAAGCATCCTCTATATATATATATATATATATACTTGCCAGTTCTTCATGTTCCTGTCCCTTAAGCATCCTCTCTATTTATACTTGCCAGTTCTTCATGTTCCTGTCCTTAAGCATCCTCTCTATATATACTTGCAAGTTCTTCATGTTCCTGTCTTAAGCATCCTCTGTATATCTACTTGCCAGTTCGTCATGTTCCTGTCCCTTAAGCATCCTCTCTATTTATACTTGCCAGTTCTTCATGTTCCTGTCCTTAAGCATCCTCTTTATATATACTTGCCAGTTCTTCATGTTCCTGTTCCTTAAGCATCCTCTCTATTTATACTTGCCAGTTCTTCATGTTCCTGTCCCTTAAGCATCCTCTCTATTTAAACTTGCCAGTTCTTCATGTTCCTGTCCTTAAGCATCCTCTCTATATATACTTGCCAGTTCTTCATGTTTCTGTTGTTAAGCATCCTCTCTATATATAGTTGCCAGTTCTTCATGTTCCTGTCCTTAAGCATCCTCTCTATATATACTTGCCAGTTCTTCATGTTCCTGTCCCTTAAGCATCCTCTCTATATATACTTGCCAGTTCTTCATGTTCCTGTCCTTAACCATCCTCTCTATATATACTTGCCAGTTCTTCATGTTCCTGTCCTTAAGCATCCTCTCTATATATACTTGCAAGTTCTTCATGTTCCTGTCTTAAGCATCCTCTGTATATCTACTTGCCAGTTCGTCATGTTCCTGTCCCTTAAGCATCCTCTCTATTTATACTTGCCAGTTCTTCATGTTCCTGTCCTTAAGCATCCTCTTTATATATACTTGCCAGTTCTTCATGTTCCTGTTCCTTAAGCATCCTCTCTATTCATACTTGCCAGTTCTTCATGTTCCTGTCCCTTAAGCATCCTCTCTATTTAAACTTGCCAGTTCTTCATGTTCCTGTCCTTAAGCATCCTCTCTATATATACTTGCCAGTTCTTCATGTTTCTGTTGTTAAGCATCCTCTCTATATATAGTTGCCAGTTCTTCATGTTCCTGTCCTTAAGCATCCTCTCTATATATACTTGCCAGTTCTTCATGTTCCTGTCCCTTAAGCATCCTCTCTATATATACTTGCCAGTTCTTCATGTTCCTGTCCTTAACCATCCTCTCTATATATACTTGCCAGTTCTTCATGTTCCTGTCCTTAAACATCCTCTCTATATATACTTGCCAGTTCTTCATGTTCCTGTCCCTTAAGCATCCCCTCTATATATACTTGCCAGTTCTTCATGTTCCTGTCCTTAAACATCCTCTTTATATATACTTGCCAGTTCTTCATGTTCCTGTCCTTAAGCATCCTCTCTATATATACTTGCCAGTTCTTCATGTTTCTGTTGTTAAGCATCCTCTCTATATATAGTTGCCAGTTCTTCATGTTCCTGTCCTTAAGCGTCCTCTCTATATATACTTGCCAGTTCTTCATGTTCCTGTCCTTAAACATCCTCTCTATATATACTTGCCAGTTCTTCATGTTCCTGTCCCTTAAGCATCCCCTCTATATATACTTGCCAGTTCTTCATGTTCCTGTCCTTAAACATCCTCTTTATATATACTTGCCAGTTCTTCATGTTCCTGTCCTTAAGCATCCTCTCTATATATACTTGCCAGTTCTTCATGTTTCTGTTGTTAAGCATCCTCTCTATATATACTTGCCAGTTCTTCATGTTCCTGTCCCTTAAGCATCCTCTCTATATATACTTGCCAGTTCTTCATGTTCCTGTCCTTAACCATCCTCTCTATATATACTTGCCAGTTCTTCATGTTCCTGTCCCTTAAGCATCCTCTCTCTATATACTTGCCAGCTCTTCATGTTCCTGTCCTTAAGCATCCTCTCTATATATACTTGCCAGTTCTTCATGTTCCTGTCCCTTAAGCATCCTCTCTATATATACTTGCCAGTTCTTCATGTTCCTGTCCTTAAGCATCCTCTCTATATATACTTGCCAGTTCTTCATGTTCCTGTCCCTTAAGCATCCTCTCTATATATACTTGCCAGTTCTTCATGTTCCTGTCCTTAAACATCCTCTCTATATATACTTGCCAGTTCTTCATGTTCCTGTCCTTTAAGCATCCTCTCTATATATACTTGCCAGTTCTTCATGTTTCTGTTGTTAAGCATCCTCTCTATATATACTTGCCAGTTCTTCATGTTCCTGTCCCTTAAGCATCCTCTCTATATATACTTGCCAGTTCTTCATGTTCCTGTCCTTAACCATCCTCTCTATATATACTTGCCAGTTCTTCATGTTCCTGTCCTTAAACATCCTCTCTATATATACTTGCCAGTTCTTCATGTTCCTGTCCCTTAAGCATCCTCTCTATATATACTTGCCAGTTCTTCATGTTCCTGTCCTTAACCATCCTCTCTATATATACTTGCCAGTTCTTCATGTTCCTGTCCTTAAACATCCTCTCTATATATACTTGCCAGTTCTTCATGTTCCTGTCCCTTAAGCATCCCCTCTATATATACTTGCCAGTTCTTCATGTTCCTGTCCTTAAACATCCTCTGTATATATACTTGCCAGTTCTTCATGTTTCTGTCCTTAAGCATCCTCTCTATATATACTTGCCAATTCTCCATGTTCCTGTCCTTAAGCATCCTCTCTATATATACTTGCCAGTTCTTCATGTTCCTGTCCTTAAGCATCCTCTCTATATATACTTGCCAGTTCTTCATGTTCCAGTCCTTAAGCATCCTCTGTATATTTACTTGCCAGTTCTTCATGTTCCTGTCCCTTAAGCATCCTCTCTCTATATACTTGCCAGTTCTTCATGTTCCTGTCCTTAAGCATCCTCTCTATATATACTTGCCAGTTCTTCGTGTTCCTGTCCTTAAGCATCCTCTCTATACATACTTGCCAGTTCTTCAAATCAGAGAACATTGTATAAGAGCAACACCCTTATTCAGACAAGTGGTGTTTTAAATTCAATTCTAAATACTCCTATTCATTTGATTAATTTCAACTTACCTAACTGACAACCACAGTTCCACATGGGTTGAGGATTGTAATTACTGGAATCGATTCTGTAGGCAGATGGATAAACTCTGCACATGTTGCGGGATGTAAAATTGAGGAATTCCTTGGCTCTTGTTGCTACCAGGTTGTTGGCCCGCATCTCACCAAGAGATGGAAGTTCACAGCAAGACACTTTCAAGAGGAAAAAGAAAAAAAAGTGCAAAAGTGTCAACTCGTGAGATTTGTACAAGATACAGTAATCTCATAGTGGTCCTTTCCTCTCCACGTAAATTACATTAAGTTGAACACTATAGGAGAAACAGTAACCATTTTAAAATGAGTATAAAAATAAGAACTTTTTCTTGATGCCTCCAAGCCCTTTCATAAGCTTGAAATGCCTTTGAATTTGTAGAGAGAAAAAAAAAAAAAGGTTCAATGCTGAGAATATAACAAAATTCAGGCAAGTTTGATGGCTACCATTGTTAAAAAATGGCAGTGTATATGGGCAAAAATATGGAAACCAAGAAAGGGAAAAACGGCAACAATAACTCCCACAAGAGAAAGTTGATACACTTTTACAGTCAAGCCCCAAGCCCTTCACCTTCAATTCGCCATTTGTGTGCCATCTTATGGCTTGAGTAAAATAAAGCCAGAAAATTTTCACAGGGATCAAAGTTTAACAAAATGTGCAGCAAGGGAAGAAAAAAAAAGGATCTACTGTGAAAATTATAGGCATTCAAAACTGATATCAGGGAAAATAATGAATTGAAATCAGGTTGGTTGGTAAAGTGTTAAACTTCGGCGATGGCCAAATTGTGCCAGAGACATTAAATGATGTCAGAGGAGAAGATAACATTAAGATGAGAGGAATTCTGGGACAAATCCAAACTTGAGGGGCCTGGGGAGAAGGAGGAAGAAGGGGGAGGAAACCCCACAAGAAGGATGTATTGAATTCAGAGTCAAAAGTTACAACATTGGGTTGCTCCTGACACCTTGGCCTCGCCTCTTGCTTTCCTTTGGGATACTTACTATCATCAAGAAACCCCTTAAATGATACAGACTTTGTGTATTTGACGAGGTCTGACAGGTGCTTGGACAAAATGATGGATTTTTTCTTCAACCCTGGAGCAGATGATCCTCTTCGAAATGACCTTCGCAGCATTCCTCCGTTTGAGTTCTGGCAAGTAAGGGCTGTGGGGCTGGCTTCATCTCCACCATCTGACTCAGAAGATTCTGATCTTATTGACTTTCTCTGAGGGGAAAACAACAAGTCATCTACTATTAAAGGGTATCATTATTTTGATGTCAAGTAGGCCACAAGGTTAAGTAGGTAGGTAGATAGATTAACAACTAAAGTTATATGGAGATTTCCATTCAAAATGTTAAATCCATCCTAGCTAGCTATTATGCTCATAGGACTGGTGCCAAATGGATAAGAACGGGTTAACTACCCAGCAGTGCTGTACTCATTTTACAGCTGAGTGGACTGAAGACGTTTCTCTCTCAAGGACACAATGCAGTGCTTGTGATGGGAAGTGAACCCGGTTATTTTTGCATACGAGCTCGACTCCTTATCCACTAAGCCACCTCAACAGAAAAATGTTTTTGTCATTGTTAACCCAGTAGAGAAGCACCGTTGAATGACGACTTGAATGGAAACTTGCCAATCTGATGCTATGAGCGCTAGACCACAGATATCTGTCAAATAATGAAACTAAATAATTTGATGTATTTGACATCAAAGTGACTTTTTATTCTAGTATTACTAGAATAATTGATTATGAAACCGAAATGAAAATCATCAATGCTTCTATCCATATGCATGTAAAATAGAGTTTATGTGTGTGTTCACATTTACTTCTAGATATTTTGCCATGACTGTGTGATAAGTGAGCACACCAGTAACCACCAGCTGTATCAATATATGTGTATATATATAAATATATATACAAATGTGTATATATGAGTATATATACAGTTTATGTGTATATATATATATATATATATATATATATATATATATATATATATATATATATATATATATATATATATATATATATATATATATATATATATATACATATATATATATATATATATATATATATATATATATATATATTTATATATGTATCTATATATATATCTATATGTATATATATCTATATCTATATATATATATATATATATATATATATATATATATATATATATATATATATGAACCGCTTGAGCAGTTACCTTTTTTGCATCATTTAAAAAAAAATGTTTAACTGTGTAATTTTGTACTGCTGGTCCAATTTTACAATATTTGTGTTAAATACTCGATACTGCATGTATCATAATTGACTTTTTCATACTGCGGGTATCAAAATTGTATAATTTCAAACTGCAGGTACCAAAACATGTCACATTGTGGGCGGGTATGGCTTTCGGTTATTGGGCTGCACACCCCTACCACTTTTAGTATGAAGTGCCCCCACCGAGATCAAAGTTGAGTGCTAAATATGTATCAATCCACAAAACGCACAAACACATGTCCGTCAGGTACGGTACACTGCAGGAGTCATTATTGATGTCGGTCAGGTACGGTACCCTGCAAGAGTCATTATTGATGTCGGTCAGGTACGGTACACTGCAAGAGTCATTATTGATGTCGGTCAGGTACGGTACTCTGCAAGGGTCATTATTAATGCCGGTCAGGTACGGTACTCTGCAAGGGTCATTATTGATGTCGGTCAGGTGACGGTACTCTGCAAGAGTCATTATTGATGACGGTCAGGTACACTGCAAGAGTCATTATTGATGACGTACACTGCAAAGTGACGGTACACTGCAAGAGTCATTATTGATGCCGGTCAGGTACGGTACTCTGCAAGGGTCATTATTGATGCCGGTCAGGTACGGTACTCTGCAAGGGTCATTATTGATGTCGGTCATGTACGGTACTCTGCAAGGGTCACTATTGATGTCGGTCAGGTACGGTACTCTGCAAGGGTCATTATTGATGTCGGTCAGGTACGGTACTCTGCAAGAGTCATTATTGATGACGGTCAGGTACGGTACACTGCAAGAGTCATTATTGATGATGTCAGTCGGTCAGGTACTCTGCAAGAGTCATTATTGATGTACTCTGCAAGAGTCTCTGCAAGAGTCATTATTGATGTCGGTCAGGTGCGGTGATGCCGGTCAGGTTTGCAGGAATCATTATTGATGTCGGTCAGGTACGGTACTCTGCAAGAGTCATTATTGATGTCAGTCAGGTACGGTACTCTGCAGGGGTCATTATTGATGTCGGTCAGGTACGGTACTCTGCAAGAGTCATTATTGATGTCGGTCAGGTATGGTACTCTGCAGGGATCATTATTGATGTCGGTCAGGTACAGTACTCTGCAGGGGTCATTATTGATGTCGGTCAGGTACGGTACTCTGCAAGGGTCGTTATTGATGTCTGTCAGGTCAGTACTCTGCAAGAGTCATTATTGATGTCGGTCAGGTACGGTACTCTGCAAGAGTCATTATTGATGTCAGTCAGGTACGATACTCTGCAAGAGTCATCATTTATGTAGGTCAGGTACGGTACTCTGCAAGAATCATTATTGATGTCGGTCAGGTACGGTACTCTGCAGGGTCATTATTGATGTCGGTCAGGTACGGTACTCTGCAAGAGTCATTATTGATGTCGGTCAGGTACGGTACTCTGCAAGGGTCATTAGTGATGCCGGTCAGGTACGGTTCTCTGCAAGAGTCATTATTGATGTCGGTCAGGTACGGTACTCTGCAAGAGTCATTATTGATGTCGGTCAGGTACGGTACTCTGCAAGGGTCATTATTGATGTCGGTCAGGTACGGTACTCTGCAATTATCGATGTCGGTCAGGTATGGTACTCTGCAAGTCATTATTGATGTCATTATAAAAATAAGCAATCTAAAAACATTAATGTTTGATGATGGTCAAAACTAATAATGTCAATCAAAACTTAATACATGAAAATCAAACTTAAAGGAAATGAAACATCACAAAATAAATTCAGAAATGAACGAGGCCGTACTTGTAATGTCATTTCCGTTTTTTAAGAATCTGTGATGTTATCGATCACACATTTGCCGGAATGAACATACCTGTGTTATTGATGTCAGAGTGAACATAGGGGCATACATGTGTTATCATTAAAACCAAAGATTTCTGATAATCAAGGACATTTGAAAACCGTGACATAACCAGCATATTGGCTTTCACTTCTGAATTTATTCATAGGACAATAACTTTCCTTCAAGTATATGGCAACAAAAAGAGATTATGTGAATACATGACAACCAAACCTGATAGCTGCAACTAAGGACGGTGGAACAAGTTGGAAGTTGTGAGAGGTACAGAATAGAAGGGGTACTGATTAGCTGAATTTGAAAGCATTGTTGTCACTTTTAAACCGGGAAAAAAAAAGGTCACAATTGGCTATAGGGCCTCCAATACTTTTTTGGTCAGTAATTAGTAAATACATTTTTTTAATGCAATTTTTGTTGTTCCTATTTGTTGAAAAAATGTTCATGTGCAAAGAAATTTGGACCCTTAAATTTCTTTCAGGGACATTTTTAATATTTCAAAGGGCACTTTACAAAGTTGAACAGGGAGCATTTTTAAAACTTTTCAAAAATGTGGAAGCACACATGCCCACTGCAACACATCCTGCTCCGCCACCCCTGACTGGAAATGAATATATGATGATCAAAATTGTTATAATGACTATCGAAGCTGATGTAAACTAAAAGATGATGATGAATATGTGACAATGAATAAAATTGAGAATGACATTCAAAACTTGCAATAGTGTCGACAGCGTGAGGCAAAATTAGCTATGTTGTTTGAAAATCTATGAAAAGTCATAAAAAATAGCAACAAAATTGGTTATAAAGTGCCCACTTTACAACAAATTAAATTTCCAGAACTATTTATTCAAGAAATTGAAATAAGTTTTTTTTTGTTACAATAGTTAAAAGGAAATAACCTAGCTCACATTGCTCTGTGTTGTTGTGTATCTTTTTTAAATTTGTTTTTCAAATTTTATTCAAACAGCAAATCAATTTTACTTAAAGGAGCACGAGACCGAACAGTGAGGGCGTTCGGTTAGAAAAAAAAACTTCATGCCTCTGTAAGGCAAAGGTCACTTGAATATTCATATTAACTTAAAAATTGCTATACTGTTGCATGCTAGATAAGCATTTGATTTTGGGGAGACCCCCTAAAAATACGCCCTCGCTTTTCGGTCTAGTGCTCCTTTCACAAATCAGAGTTGGCTCACAAATTCTGATTTGTTCAAAAACTTTCATAAGTACCATTGATTTGCCATCTGAAGAAATTTTGAAGAAATCATCTTCACAAATACACATGGAATTAATACATACAAGGAGCATTTAAAACAAACGGTGAGCAAAAGTGAGTGTGTGACATCACATTTGTAAAATAGACACTCTGCATCAGTCATTTGAAGGATTTGTTCAGGGGTCAAGCATGTCTATCTGATATGAAAGAGAACTTTAAAAGAAACAAAATGGTGAAGAAAGCATTCAGAAATCTTATTCGGTTACAGAGATATTTAAGTTTAAAATAAAGTTAAGTATAATTTGTGTAGAAACGACTGAAATCAAACTAGTTATGACCTCACACCCTCAAGGTCTTTATATATTCTATCATACTTTGTCCTGCGATTTTGTGGCTTAAAAACCATTGAATATGTCAGGAAAGAAGTCAAACAGAATCTTGTAATGGAAATTATAATTTACCACATAAAGAAAGTTTGAGGAAAATATAATTCAAATAGGAAAAAGTTAAATAAATTTTCTTTAAAATACATTTACAATTGGTAACAATGTTAGGATGGAGGCACCAAACTCCCATAGTGGACTTACTATGCCAGTCATTTCTACACAGATAAGACAACTTTGAATGATGGAATAAGATTTTTGAATGCTTTCTTCACCACTTGTATTATATTGCTTGACCACTAAACTAATCCTTAAAATAACTGGCGTAAGCAAGATCTATCTTGATATAACCTTTACTGAACAATATGATGAAGTCGTTTTCTTGCAATTCTGTTTATATTTGTATCCATCATTAAACTATATAATCCTTTTACAAATCATTAACAAAATGAAAGCCAAAATCACGGTAATGACAATCAAATTGATAAAATGACACTCAAAACTAAAGTTACAAAATGACAGCTGAAAGTTACAAAATGACAGCTGAAAGTTACAAAATGACAGCTGAAAGTTACAAAATGACAGTTGAAAGTTACAAAATGACAGCTGAAAGTTACAAAATGACAGCTGAAAGTTACAAATTGACAGCTAAAAGTTACAAAATGACAGCTCAAAGTTACAAAACGACAGCCGAAAGTTACAAAACGACAGCCGAAAGTACGGAAATTACAAAATGACAGCCAAAAGATACAAAGCGACAGCCGAAATTTACAAAACAGCAGCCGAAAGTTACAAAACGGCAGCTGGAAGTTACAAAACAACAGCCAAAAGTACGAAAGTTACAAAACGACAGCCGAAAGTTACAAAACGACAGCCGAAAGTTACAAAACGACAGCCGAAAGTACAAAAGTTACAAAACGACAGCCGAAAGTTACCAAACGACAGCCGAAACTTACAAAACGGCAGCCGAAAGTTACAAAATGACAGCCGAAAGTTACAAAACGACAGCCGATAGTTACAAAACGACAGCCGAAACTAAAAAACCAATAGCCGAAACTTACAAAATGACAGCCAAAAGTTACAAAACGGCAACTGGAAATTACAAAACGACAACTGAAAGTTACAAACGACAGCTGAAAGTTACAAAACGACAGCTGAAAGTTACAAATTGACAGCCAAAAGTTACAAAACGACAGTCGAAAGTTACAAAGCGACAGCCGAAAGTTATCAAACGACCGCCGAAAGTTATAAAAACGACAGCCGAAAGTTATAAAACGACAGCCGAAAGTTACAAAACGACAGCCGAAAGTTACAAAACAACAAAAGTTACAACAGGACAACTGAAAGTTACAAAACGACAGCTAAAAGTTACAAAACGACAGCTGAAAGTTACAAAACGACAGCCGAAAGTTACAAAACGACAGCTGAAAGTTACAAATTGACAGCCGAAACTTACAAAAAGACAAAACGACAGCCGAAAGTTACAAAACGACAGCCGAAAGTTACAAAACGAAAGCTGAAAGTTACAAAACGACAGCCGAAAGTTACAAATCGACAACCAAAAGTTACAAAATGACAGCCAAAAGTTACAAAACGACAGCCGAAAGTTACAAAACGACAGCCGAATGTTACAAAACGACAGCCGAATGTTGAAATGATTATCTAAAGTTACAAAATGTCCACCAAAAGAATGACAACTAAAACTGATATGCAATGGCAATGTAAATTAAGTGATACAATGACACTGAAGTTTATGTACTATTTGAAAATGATAGAATGTCATGCAACCTGATGTACTTAAAACTATATATTCTTATATATTATATTTATCTTCTAGGTTTTATAGGTAAAATAATTGTTTGTTTTATTTGACACATAAATTAATCTTTCTTATTTTGCATCAATAAGGGTCAAAAGAGGTTGGACTACTAACCAATGAGTGTAAAGTGCAGGGCTGAGGCTGGAGGCCCCTCTAATATACAAAGTGAAGCACCTCCATGCAGCACCCTACCTGCCATGAACAGTGGCATCGCCAGAAGTTTTTGGGGCAGTGGATCCGTCCCGGAACGCACAATGCCCGTTTCACATAGGGCTGCGGAACCCCGTCAGGATGGACGGAACCGGCCGCCCCGTGCATCTGGAACCGTCCAATGGCGTCGCCCGTAAAGGCGTTACAAAAAATGACAGCCAAAAGTTACAAAACGACAGCCGAAAGTTTACACCGTCCAAAACCGTCCGCCCAGTAACAGGGCAGCGGAACGTAGGAACCGTCCAATGGAATGTTACAAAACCGTTAAGCCCGTAACAGCGGGCAGCGGAACCGTATGGCACGTTAAGCGTAACAAGGGCAGCGGAACCGTATGGAACCGTCCAATGTTGAAATGATTATCTGGAACCGTCCAAAAGTTACAAAATGTCGTAACACCAAAAGAATGACAACTAAAACTGATATGCAATGGCAATGTAAAATTAGGCGCGTTCGTTGCGCCCCCTAAAGGTGATACAATGACATCTGAAGTTTATGCGGCAAGTGTGAACTATTTGAAAATGATAGAATGTCATGCAACCTGCATTCTAAACAGAACAACAACACTTGCTTTGTACTTAAAACTATATATTCTTATATATTTTCCTGTAATTATATTTATCTTCTCAAAAAGGTTTTATAGGTAAAATAATTGTTTTGTTTTATTTGACTTAACATAAATTAATCTTTCTTATTTTGCATCAATAAGGGTCAAAAGAGGTTGGACTACTAACCAATGAGTGTAAAGATGCAGGGCTGAAGGCTGGAGGACCCCCTACTAATATACGGTTAAAGTGCGTTAGAAAGCACCATATTATCCATGCAAGCACTAAAGTTTGTGTACTATTTGAAAATGATAGAATGTCATGCAACCTGATGTACTGAATACTATGTATTCTTATATGATTCACAGCACTTGGAGGCCCCTCCAATATACAAAGTGAAGCACCTCCATGCAGCACCTACCTGCAGCGGTGGCGTCGCCAAAGGTTTTAGGGGCAGTTCCAGCAGAGAAAAATGAAGGGGGCACTATAAAGTGCTGCCTTTTGGCACCACTGTGCACACAAAGCATGTATTTACCGGCACGAGGTCCAGGTGCCCATTTTTGAAAATTGAGATAATTCATAAATTAAAGGAAGAAAATTTTAGAATCAAACATTAAATCAACTCAGAAAAACATTTTTGAAAATTGAGATAACTTGGCATGAATTGGAGGATGGTATAGGAAAAACGATGGATAATGTTTGAAATTGAAGTCATCTGTGAAAATTTTAATGCCGGTTTTTCATTTGGGGAGCACCTCCCACTTAGCAATGCCACTGGCCATGAGCCCCCACCCTCTCCTCACCTAAATTACTCACTTCACACCTTCCAACTACTGACTGTTTCAATTTTGATTTGTTTTTCAATTCTTGTGGCCGCCATGAATGCCCCTTAAGTCAAAGGATGTATAGGCCCAATGACCTCGGTGAAGAGTCAATGTAAACTTCAGGTGGAGAAAAATAAAGATATGCATGTTTCTTTAAGCTTTAAGAAATATGTGGACAATTGCAAAAAGAGTTCTCTCTAACAGCTTCTAAATTTTGAAAACAGCACAATGTTTGATGCATGTAAATAAACAGGAATACAGTCGACACTTCATTTCTTCACATTCTTGTCTTGATATCTCAATTCACCTTTGAGATACTCAGGTTGAGGGTATTAATAACCTTGCCAGATTGGCCTACTCTCCTACAAGCAAAGGATTGAAATAAACATAGTATGATGGATAGTATTTGTAGGGCTCACACCAAATACACATATTCCTAGCTTGATAAACACTCTAATCATACATCAGACAGGACTTCTTCTCTTCCTCAGATTCACATCACTTTAAAAGTCACAAATAAACTTAAAAAGGACATTTGCACCAATTTATATATATGCCCTTTTTATTGTTTAAAATGTGTACTCTTTTCACAACCATAGCAATGTTTTAGGTGCACACAGAAACCCTGTAAAAGTATAAAGTTCTTGAGGTGTACAAGCAATGAATTGATGAACTTTTCCTGTTTTGCTTTTGAATGAGAAGCAGTTGCAGCTTTGTGAATAAATGAACAGCACGTGATACATTTGCCACATTATCTATCTTTAATAACAAAATTGCAGTTTGTGCTAAAACAACAAGGAGAATAAAAGCTAAAAGTTTGTCGTGTATAAATATAGACCATCACTGCTGAGAGTTGGCAGCAGCTAAAGGAGCCCTCTGCCAAGAAATGATACTTAAGGTCAAAGTTGAATTTGATTATTCATGTAAGACAATCTATAAAAGGCTTTGCCCCCGCCTAAAAAAAAAAGTAATAATAATAATAACAATAAATAACATTAATTGTCAATTTAGACAAACCATATATTGAACTGAAAAAACAAAAACAAGGATGTTAAGTGGCATCTTTTATTCACATATCGAATGAATTATCATAAATTTTCCAGTTTGTACCCAAAATTTTCAATTTGGGAATAAAATTTAAGGCATTAAATCTTTAGACCATAATCTTACACTTTAGACTTAAATCCACAATTTACCGCCAGACAAAAAAATAAAATTGAAGGCGTCAGACAATAAATAAGCAAATAATATAACAAAACGTTTTGGTTTGTTGATGTTTAATGGCACGCGACAGTCAAAGTCAAATGTGCCAAGAGGGTGTTAATAAATAATGGTGTAAGAGTAAGGATAGTGAGGAGATGGAAGGTCTGTAAGGGAGAAAAGGGGGAAAAGCAGAAAGGGGAAAAAAAAGAAAAAAAAAAAGAGGGGAGTAAGGTTAGGTGTAGAAAGGGAGGGAAGGGGAAACTTAAATGTGGTGGAAGAGGTTGTTGTTGCAGAAGATGTTGATGATGTATGAGGAAGAATTGTTTTCGAAAAGGTCCAAAATTGAGGATAGTGAGGAGAGAAGAGATCTGGAGTTCTGGTATACGGGACAGGTTACAAAGATATACTTGATGGAGAGATCGGTGTTACAAGTGGGGCAGAGAGGGGTGGGGGAGCCGGATAATAGATGGGAGTTAGTCAGAGAGGAGTGGCCGAGGCAGATGACAACGATGTCTTCCCTGCGGTTGAGACTGTGCAGAGGGGTGTTGGTCCTGACTTTGAGTTTGATGGTGTGGAGTTTGTTACTGGTTTCGTGATTCCAGGAGTTTTGCAAGTTTTTTTTTATGTAGTTGGAGATCGAGAGACGGAGGACGGAGTGTGGAATAGGAAAAGGAGAGGTGATGTTTGACAGAGCTTTGTTGGCGGCTCTGTCGGCTCTCTCCTTGCCGAGGATGCTGACATGGCTGGAAATCCAGAAAAAGATAATATTCTTTTCTAAGGAGGAGAAAGTGTGGAGTTTGATGAGGATTTGTAGAATGAATGAGAGGGTTGGGCCAGAGTATGTTGAGGATGCCAATGAGGACAGATTTAGAGTCAGAGAAGATGACGAAACTAGGGCGGAAAGAGAGTTCTACGACGTTTAAGGCTAGGAGGATGGCTTTCGCTTCTGCAGAGTAGATAGAGGTGTCATCAGGTAGCATTGACGAGAGGGCGAGGCTGGGACAGGCGGCTGCGGCTGCAGAAGAGCCTTCCCATGTGGAGCCGTCGGTGAAGTGAAAGGAGTAGTCCTGGAAATGTCTATTGAATTGGCAGTATTTGGAGTGGAAGAAGGCTGGGTTGTGAAGAGCTTTTACAAAGGAGGAAAGACCAAGGTACACCTGGATGGGAAGGGGGTGTAGTCCAGGTGGGTGTAGGTTGGATGGTGTAGGTGGGATGGTGTATCTGGCGATCGAGAAAATGTTGATGTTGACTTTGGAGAAGTGGGAGTGCATCTAAATTCACAACGGTGGGGGGATGCGTTTGTTGAGATTGAAGAGGTTGGTGACGGAGGGAGAATGGATGGAATGGAAGCAAGGGTTACGTGAATCGGTGAGGATGTGGGCAGCAAAGCAGAGGCCGGCCTTAGTGCATCGGAGGTCGAAAGGAGTTCATTGGCCTCGATGTGGAGACTGGTGATAGGGGTGTAAGTGGTGCCAAGGCAAAGCCTTAAGGCAGTGTAACAAAACGTATTTTAATTCTTCAAATTAATCAAATAATTTCTGTTATCAGTCAAGACAAGGTTGGGTGGATGCTTATTAGAGCAGGTATATATAACATTAAGTATCATCTCTTCCACAGGCAAAAATATGTGTCATCAAAATAGGGTGAAGAAAAGCAAATTAAAATTACACCTGACCTAACAACATTCTACTGCAAAAAAGTCTACAAAATATCAGAGTGGAACAATTCAAGGCAAACTAAATGAATGGAATTTGAATTTTAATATATTTAGGAAATTCTATCTTTAAGGGAAAGTCTATTTTTGCTATGATATTTAAAAGCTTCTTGATAAAAACACCTATATTGAGCAAAAAGGGGTTTGGAAGTAGGAAAAATAGTTAGTCAGGAGCATAATATTAAGTGATATTAATTTTTAGTATCAATGTTTTGAAAATGGGTAAAAATAGCCAGGAGAGGCCATGTACTGCTAATGGAGGGTACTTATTGTGTTGAATGGCAGGGAAAATCATTCTTGTATTTGTAGAAGTCTAAAATAGGTCCAAAAAGCTAGTAGTTTTCCTTCTAATCATGTGATATACAAGCTTAGTGGAGTTGACCAAAAATGTGTAAGAGCTGCTACCTACTTCTGTAATCATTGAATTGACACAGACTTGATTGATTAGGATGACCTTCAAACAACTTGTATCTCTCATGCATCAAATAGTATATTCCTGACATGCCAACCCTAGTTAAAATGATCTTCTTGAGTTTGAATGAAAATGTCTCGTTCAGATTTATTTACATGATTTAACAAGAAAATAGTGGGTGGCATAAATAGAATACAAAAATGTTTTCCCAAGATCATGCAATCTATAAGTAAGTGAATGAAGATAGGATTAAAAGTTAAATGATTTTATTTACAAGAGCAAGTATTTGTTTAATAATAAGAGCATGTATTTTTGAAACTTTTTGCCCCAACAAGAAGAAATAGTCAGTGGATAAAGATGGGATTAAGAACAAAACAATTTGATTCAACAGCAAGACTGATTAGGATAGCAGCTAAGCCTAATTCACCTTAAAGTAAAATGGAGTAAATCTAACCAACAATTCAGAACTGCTGCAAAGATGGAACAAATTCCTCACAGAAATGGTAAGTTTGCCATATGCCCACAATTTTGGAAGCATTCATGAGTTTTTATTCTTGCAACCGAAACCTTCATTAGCTCCATAACCAGAACATTACATGTTCTAATTAACAGGTACAAGGTCACCATAAGCCATTTCATGTTCTAATCAACAGGTACAAGGTCACCAGCTCATAGATTGACAGCAATCTTGCATGAGTTTAAGATAAGCTCACATAAGCTTTGGTTGCTCAATATATATATATATATATATATATATTTTTTGCAAAGAAAAATCTGTTTATATTTTGCCACAGCTTGAAATAAAAGTACAAAGAGAGTAAAGAAAGAAATAACACTGAATACGAAAGAAACAGAAGCAGTACGCCTTCACCACATCACACCACAATGCTTGCCGTCTTACCCGTGTTTGCTTCAGTTTACGAAGCGTACCAGTCAGTCCAGACGTTTTCTGCTTTTTAGAGCTTTCCCTTGCCTAAATAACAAAGTGTAAGGAGTGTACTAGTCATTCAAACAAATGATGATTTTTTAACTTCAACCAAATATTTCAAAATAATTTTTAAACTAACAATATTACCTCTACAAATATACATTCCCACAAACATGTTTCGTCATCTCTCTGCCACATATAACTTTACTAAAAAAATTATTTCTGAATGATCAAAGAAGAATATAACATTAGAATTCTTACGTTTCAGAAATTTCAGCTTGTAAACTCCATTAAATACAAAAACATTTACCGTACCTTATTGGCTATTCTCTGCCATGCTAATAAGTTTGGGTTTATTGGGGTTTTCTTGCGTAGGGTATACTGGGTTGCGACCAGGTTCTCAAACTTGGCTGTTCCGCTAGTTTCGAGCTGAAAGTAAACAATCACCAGAAGTGTCATCATTTTGACAGAATAATGGTATATAATATCAAATCATATTCATCATAATTGTTACATAAAGGTTCAAGAAATAAGACATGGAGGGCATTAGTGGCTTATTTAGCATCCAGTATCCCTAAAGTGGAGAGGAGTGTGTCTGAGAGAACTTGATAACATTACTTTAAAGCCTTTATAAATATCATTATTTAACCTAATAGGGAAGTGAAGGTAAAGGAGGGAGTAAAGGAAAAGTAAAGGAGGGGAGTGAAGGGAAAGTAAAGGAGGGAGTGAAGGGAAAGTAAAGGAGGAGTGAAGGAAAAGCAAAGAGGGGTGAAGAAAAAGCAACGAAGGGGAGTGAAGGGAAAGTAAAGGAGGAGTGAAGGGAAAGTAAAAGGAGGGCAGTGAAGGGAAAGCAAAAGAAGGGGTGAAGGGAAAGCAAAAGGAGGAGTGAAGGAAAAGTAAAGGAGGAGTGAAGGAAAAGCAAAAGGGGGTGAAGAAAAAAAGCAACGAAGGGGAGTGAAGGGAAAGTAAAGGAGGGAGTGAAGGAAAGTAAAGGAGGGAGTGAGGGAAAAGTAAAGGAGGGAGTGAAGGAAAAGCAAAGAGGGGTGAAGAAAAGTGAAGGGAGTGAAGGAAAGTAAAGGAAGGGAGTGAAGGGAAAGTAAAGGAGGGAGTGAAGGGAAAGCAAAGAAGGGGTGAAGGGAAAGCAAAGGAGGGAGTGAAGGAAAAGTAAAGGAGGGGAGTGAAGGAAAAGTAAAGGAGGAGTGAAGGAAAAGCAAAAGGGGATGAAGGCAATGAAGGGGAGTGAAGGGAAAGTAAAGGGGGGGAGTGAAGGGAAAGTAAAGAAGGGGAGTGAAGGGAAAGCAAAAGAGGGGGTGAAGGGAAAGCAAAGGAGGGGAGTGAAGGAAAAGTAAAGGAGGGGAGTGAAGGAAAAGCAAAAGAGGGGGTGAAGAAAAAGCAACGAAGGGGAGTGAAGGGAAAGCAAAGGAGGGGAGTGAAGGAAAAGTAAAGGAGGGGAGTGAAGGAAAAGCAAAGGAGGGGGTGAAGAAAAAGCAAAGGAGGGGAGTGAAGGGAAAGCAAAGGAGGGGAGTGAAGGAAAAGTAAAGGAGGGGAGTGAAAGAAAAGCAAAAGAGGGGGTGAAGAAAAAGCAACGAAGGGGAGTGAAGGGAAAGTAAAGGAGGGGAGTGAAGGGAAAGTAAAGGAGGGGAGTGAAGGAAAAGTAAAGGAGGGGAGTGAAGGAAAAGCAAAAGAGGGGGTGAAGAAAAAGCAACGAAGGGGAGTGAAGGGAAAGTAAAGGAGGGGAGTGAAGGGAAAGTAAAGGAGGGGAGTGAAGGGAAAGCAAAAGGGAGTGAAGGGAAAGCAAAGGAGGGGAGTGAAGGGAAAGTAAAGGAGGAGTTTGAAGGGAAAGTAAAGAAGGGAGTGAAGGGAAAGCAAAGGAAGGGAGTAAAGGAAAGCAAATGGGGGGGTGAAGGGAAAGCAAAGGAGGGGGTGAAGGGAAAGTAAAGGAGGAGAGTGAAGGGAAAGTAAAGGAGGGGAGTGAAGGGAAAGTAAAGGAGGGGAGTGAAGGAAAAGTAAAGGGAGGGAGTGAAGGAAAAGCAAAGGAGGGAGATAAGGGAATGTAAAGGAGGGAGGGGGGAAAGCAAAGAAGAGGAGTGAAGGGAAAGTAAAGGAGGGAGTGAAGAAAAAAGCAAAGGAGGGGAGTGAAGGAAAAGCAAAGGGTGGAGTGAAGGGAAAGTAAAGAAGGGAGTGAAGGAAAAGCAAAGGAGGGGAGTAAAGGGAAAGCAAAGGAGGGGAGTGAAGGGAAAGCAAAGGAGGGGAGTGAAGGAAAAGCAAAGGAGGGGAGTGAAGGGAAAGTAAAGGAGGGGAGTGAAGGAAAAGTAAAGGGAGGGAGTGAAGGAAAAGCAAAGGAGGGGAGATAAGGGAATGTAAAGGAGAGGAGGGGAGGGAAAGCAAAGAAGAGGAGTGAAGGGAAAGTAAAGGAGGGGAGTGAAGAAAAGCAAAGGAGGGGAGTGAAGGAAAAGCAAAGGAGTGGAGTGAAGGGAAAGTAAAGAAGGGAGTGAAAGTAAAGGAGGGGGAGTAAAGGGAAAGCAAAGGGGGAGGGAAGGGAAAGTTAAGGAGGGGGTGAAGGAAAAGCAAAGGAGGGGAGTAAAGGGAAAGTAAAGGAGGGGAGTGAAGGAAAAGCAAAGGAGGGGAGTAAAGGGAAAGTAAAGGAGGGGAGTGAAGGGAAAGTAAAGGAGGGGAGTGAAGGAAAAGCAAAGGAGGGGAGTAAAGGGAAAGTAAAGGAGGGGAGTGAAGGGAAAGTAAAGGAGGGGAGTGAAAGAAAAGCAAAGGAGGGGAGTAAAGGGAAAGCAAAGGAGGGGAGGGAAGGGAAAGTTAAGGAGGGGAGTGAAAGGAAAGTAAAGGAGGGGAGTAAAGGGAAAGTAAAGTAGGGGATTGAAGGGAATGTAGAGTACATATTGCAGATGACAATATATTACCTTGAAGTCATCTTCTAATTCATCAGCACTGTCCTCTTCACTCACTTCCCCCGCATCCAGTTCTATATCATGGTCCAATGGCAGCTTCTGAGTCTACACAAAAATGTTATTGATTGATTAACATTTAGATGAATACAAATAATAATCATTCTAAGTAAATATGGAAACATTTGAGGTCCAAATCTGCGCTCAAGATGAAACACACAAACTAGTACTTTTACCTGTCAAATCCCTTATGGTATGCAAGAGGATTGGTTCCATTTAAATAACTCTACCACAATCAAACCAGTTACCTTCCAGCTTTACAACCAACCAGGGTCTTAATTCTTCATAAAGTGGGGGAGGGGAGCATGGACAGGGGACACACTTTCCCTCCACAAACACAAAGAAGGTGGACAGTGTTTTCAAAACCTTATGCTTTGCTTGGTGAGGTTTGACGGCACCATGACAACCATGGTCAAATTGTGCCAGAGAGATTACATTATGTCAGAGATGAAGAGAGGTTGGAGAAGTCAGGTCAAGTGCAGTAGGGTAGGTATAAGTTTGGAGAAGGTTAGGACAAATTGTGCCAGAGAGATTACATTATGTCAGAGATGAAGAGAGGTTGGAAAAGTCAGGTCAAGTGCATTAGGGTAGGTATAAGTTTGGAGAAGGTTAGGACAAAGCAAAACCTTATGTATTTCTTTTTAAACTCTGCTGGAAAGTAGGTGGGGGAAGGGGGGGGACAATTTCTCCCTGTTCACTGCAGAATCACAGCCCTCCTGCTATCTATGCAAACCAAAACCAATTGATACAAAATAAAATGTGATTTAAATACCAGTTCAGAAGCAGAGACATGTTAACAGATAAAGCTTAATAATCTTTATTAATTTAGGATATTTCATGGGACTGACGCATCTTGAAGACTTCTTTCAATGTGAGTCAGGAGAATGCAGCAAAGTTCATATAAAGTGCAATTAGGTAAACAATATCTGCACCAGAAAATAACTAAAGAACTCCCGACGGGCCAATCAGATGGTTCACTCCAGCTCAGTTGGATATAATATGTGTAAAAGACCAAAACTGAAATGTAATGGCAGAAAAGGAAGCTAAAAACAAGAGAATGGTAAACATAATGTAATCAAAACAGGCCAATAGTATGCACCGACAGTATGTATGCACCGACAGTGTGTATGCACCGACAGTGTGTATGCACCGTCAGTGTGTATGCACCGTCAGTGTGTATGCACCGTCAGTGTGTATGCACCGTCAGTGTGTATGCACCGTCAGTGTGTATGCACCGTCAGTGTGTATGCACCGTCAGTGTGTATGCACCGTCAGTGTGTATGCACCGTCAGTGTGTATGCACCGTCAGTGTGTATGCACCGTCAGTGTGTATGCACCGTCAGTGTGTATGCACCGTCAGTGTGTATGCACCGTCAGTGTGTATGCACCGGCAGTGTGTATGCACCGGCAGTGTGTATGCACCGGCAGTGTGTATGCACCGGCAGTGTGTATGCACCCGTCAGTGTGTATGCACCGTCAGTGTGTATGCACCGTCAGTGTGTATGCACCGGCAGTGTGTATGCACCGGCAGTGTGTATGCACCGGCAGTGTGTATGCACCGGCAGTGTGTATGCACCGGCAGTGTGTATGCACCGGCAGTGTGTATGCACCGGCAGTGTGTATGCACCGGCAGTGTGTATGCACGGCAGTGTGTATGCACCGGCAGTGTGTATGCACCGGCAGTGTGTATGCACCGGCAGTGTGTATGCACCGGCAGTGTGTATGCACCGGCAGTGTGTATGCACCGACAGTGTGTATGCACCGACAGTGTGTATGCACCGACAGTGTGTATGCACCGACAGTGTGTATGCACCGACAGTGTGTATGCACCGACAGTATGTATGCACCGACAGTATGTATGCACCGACAGTATGTATGCACCGACAGTATGTATGCACCGACAGTATGTATGCACCCGACAGTATGTATGCACCGACAGTATGTATGCACCGACAGTATGTATGCACCGACAGTATGTATGCACCGACAGTATGTATGCACCGACAGTATGTATGCACCGACAGTATGTATGCACCGACAGTATGTATGCATCGACAGTATGTATGCACCAATAGTAAGTATGCACCAATAGTATGCATGCACCAATTGACAAGGAAATGCCAAACTCTGTCAAAATCCACCACAAACAGTTAATTACAACCAGAGGCAGGGGAAGATGTTTGAGTATGGAGAGGGGAGGGGAGAGGGAGGGGAGGGGGGGAAGGAGGGGGGGACACAGGATCTGAGGGGCATTTTCCAACTGTCATATTTTTTAAGCATATATAGTACAGTTGCATACCATTATATGATCAACCCGCCTTCCCAAACCATCCCTTCCTTCATTGGAAAATTTCAAACCTTTTAACGGTTTGAAATTTCTGGTGACCCATTTTCCCTTCTTTTATTAATTTACAGCTACAAAAATTAAAGATACCTTGGTCTAAAATTTAGATTTATAGATCAAGATTAGCCAATTGTATTGGTCATGAATCGGATACATTTAACGTCTAAAATAACGTGAAAAGCAAATAATGGGTCTTTGTTCATGTAACTCGGTATGTAAGTTTAAACACTAATTACACAAGATGGCACAAATTCACACCCAGTCTTCAGTGTGTCAATGGCAAGGGTCCCCATTAATGTGTTTTCCAGAACCCAAATGAAAGCACAAGTGAAATTGTTTGGGTTATTTTGCTTGATGTTTGTCTTACTTTCTTCGATCTGTCAAAAAAAAAAGATCAATTGTAATAAATATATTTTTATATTCTAAACAACACTTTTTAATCTCTGTAAAGGAAAACCTTTTAAACTTTACAAAGAAGATGGGGTTATATTCTAAACAACACTTTTTAATCTCTGTAAAGGGAAACCTTTTAAACTTTACAAAGAAGATGGGGGACAGCACATACATGAATTTATGTCATGACAATGGCCGAGTCTAAATACTAAGCTTTGCCCTGCATGGCCCATTTCAAAGATGCCCCACTAAGGAAATTTGGATGGCTCGCACACTATAGAAATGACTTATTTTAAAGAGTTTTTACAAATTATAAGCTGGGAAAACAAAGGTAGGCAGAGATGAAAGCTTTTAAGTATGAAAAATTACAATATATAAGCCTGTTCCCCCCCTCCTCCCCCTCCTGACTTTGTCTTTAAGGAAAATTTAGAATAGTGTATGGGTGCAAAGCACAGAAAATTTAACAATTTTAGTCATTGTAGGATAATATTGGTCTTTCCATTTAGAATAGTGTATGGCCCCATTTAGAATAGTGTATGGCCGCAAAGCATGGAAAAATTAACAATTTTAGTCGTTGTAGGATGATATTAGTGTTACTTTCCATTTAGAATAGTGTATGGCCGCAAAGCACGGGAAATTTCACAAATTTAGTCGTTGTAAGATGATATTGGTGTCTTTCCATTTAGAATAGTGTATGGCCGCAAAGCATGGAAAAATTAACAATTTTAGTCGTTGTAGGATGATATTGGTGTTACTTTCCATTTAGAATAGTGTTTGGGCGCAAAGCACTGGAAATTTCACAAATTTAGTCGTTGTAGGATGATACTGGTGTTACTTTCCATTTAGAATAGTGTTTGGCCGGAAAGCATGGAAAAATTAACAATTTTAGTCGTTGTAGGATGATATTGGTGTTACTTTCCATTTAGAATAGTGTTTGGGCGCAAAGCACTGGAAATTTCACAAATTTAGTCGTTGTAGGATGATACTGGTGTTACTTTCCATTTAGAATAGTGTTTGGCCGGAAAGCATGGAAAAAATAACAATTTTAGTCGTTGTAGGATGATATTGGTGTCTTTCAGAATAGTGTATGAGCGCAAAGCTCGGGAAATTTCACAAATGTAGTCGTTATAGGATGATATTGGTGTTACTTTCTATTTAGAATAGTGTATGGCCGCAAAGCAAGAAAAAATGCTTCTTATCATTATGCTTTAATAATAAGATATAATTTCTTTGAAGATTTTTTTTTTTTAATGTTTGAAAGGGCAGTTCCATCTCTAAAAAGGGCACTTGTACTCTTTCCTTCTGTAAAAGGGCACTTTTATACTTTTGAGAAAACTGTGAGGGGGGAGGGGTGGGCACGTTCCCCTGGTTCCACCGCCTATGATTAAAACTAATATATCACAGACAGGAGGTACCTTATTACAAAATAAAATTTCATAAGCTGGGGTGGGTCAGAGGCGGATTGGCACACTACCGATCCAAGTGGGGTAAAAGATTTAAAGGATAGTTATAAGAAAAATTGAAGTTGCTGGCACCTAAGCACAGCAGTGCACCATACAACCAGTCCGCCCCTCTGGGGTGGGCTCACATGCCTCGTAAACCTACTCCTGCCTTACCTTTATAAGTATCTTCCCCTTGAGATCTTCTGGTGATGGTAATTGACCTGACTCAGCCTTCATTTTCAACCATCAGTTTATCTGAATACCACTTGTTAGGAAAAAATATAAATTGCAGTAAATATGAGTAAACAAAGTCCACAACTTTAAACCAGTGGAGGCACTACAAAATCACTTTGTCCCCCTTACTTGTCCTACATAATTTGTCCGATTGATAGGCCTTTGCCCTCTATGAGAAAAAGCTGCCCCTCTCTTCCCCTCTCACCAACCAGCAGAAAAATCCTGGAACATTCCCCACCGCCACTGATTGAACTGATTCCCACAGCCATTGATTCCCACCGCCACTGATTCCCACCGCCACTGAATCCAAGTCAACATTTGATGAATCCGATTTTTATCAGCCATGGGTGTGATGCTTTCTGAAGCTTAGGATCAGGGGTGCACATTTTGACAAATAAAGTAATATAGGAGTTTCCTTTACAGACTTCCAAATAAGTTGGGCTTGACACGTATCTACATAAAATAATGTCCACAATTCCTGATGAGGACCAAAGCCTTTGTTGGAACCTGTCCATGCTGCTTTTGCACACATACTCAGGTTCTTCAAGTGTTTTATTTCAATTCATAATTAAATAATACAACTTACATACTTCAAATCATGTTTGACTTATTAGGTGTTTTTGTAATCGGTTGGTATTAAGACCTCTACAAGTCTTCATATTAATTTGCACATGCTCTTGGCTACTGGTAGCTATGTTCAATTTCAACTTTGATCATAATATGCAAAATATGAATTTTACAGAGTAATTTCTGGATTCAATTCAAATTTCAATGCAAAAGTTTTATCAGACAGTTTTAGAAACATCTACAGCAATCCATGGCTTATGCTAACACCTGGGCAGTGGCGGTGCCAGGATTTTGATGCTGAGGGAAGAAAGGGGCAGTTTTGTCATGTGGGGGGCAAAGTCCTATAATTCGGACAAAATATCACTTTACAAAAATTTCTGGGGTAAGAGCGATCACAATTACAAGTACCACTTATTGGTCCTAGACCCCCTCCCAAGGCAAAGTGTTCAAATTTAGCTCACTTCTGAGATCATGTTTGAAAAGTAATTACACAAAATATAAAGGTTTACTCAATTTGTGAACATTTTCTGATATTTTAAGGGGTTGCTTTCCAGGTACGCAGGGATCCACCTAATTCTCTGATATTTTCAAATAATGGAGCCATTTTGCACAAGTTTCTGCATCATAATCAGTAATCTATGGGTATTTTTATTATTTTTAAAAGAAAAATTTCCAAAAGGGGCACTTTTTATATTCAAGAGGGGTACTTTTACTTGCAAAAAAAGGGCACTTTTTACTTGTAAGAGTAGGGCCGGATTGAAGGGCCCATGCCCAGGCCCCCACAAAAAGGGGGCCCCACAAATATGTTCCCTCCTTTAAAATTGGAAATGTGTATAGGGGCCCAACACTATGTATGACAAAAACATAATGATTTCCTGAAGTTTTGGTGAGAAATCAAATTTTCTCACTGTGTGATTTTTCTTCCTCACTGCCAACGTCACATTTTGAATCATTATTTACTTTATCATTATCATTGTCATTTGATTGGATTGTTTTGCAATTTGCCTGTAGTTTTGCTATGAAATTATGCTATACAGTAACATAACACTAGGGCCAGAGGCTCTCCAGCGGTTGTTAGGATAGGCCCTTTTTCTGATTGCCTTTCCCGATGTGGGTGCCCCTTTCACGAACCTCGGCGGTTGCTAAGATGGGCCCCTTTTCCGATCGCCTACCCTGATGTGGGGAGCCATTTCATGGACCTGATCAGTTGCTTAGATAGGGAATCTTTCTGATTGCCTTACTAATGTGGGATACCCTTTCATGGACCTCGGCGGTTGCTAAGATGGGCTCTTTTTTATTGTCTTCCTCGATGTGGGGGCCCTTTTCATGGACCTTTCGGCTGCTAAGCATCTTATCAACTGAAAGTTGTGTCAAAGTTATATTGTATCGGGATGTGCTTAGGATCCACATTTCTAAATCTGGCCTTCTGTAAGAGGGACACCTTTTACTTGCAAGATGGCACCTTTTGCCATTTTTTTGAAAAGTGTCCCTCTGGACACTGCAGACATTGCACTGAAACACTTATCAGAATCACTGCTTTCATACAAACTACATTGCCAACTTCTCTTTGAAAAGGATACCACCGAAAATGTCTTGAAGGTAGTAAGCTAATTTTTTCTGTTGGTCCAAACTGCAATGATTTTCAATGGATAAAATGATTGGGTAGGGATTGGGAATGAAGGCATACTTGTTGATGGTTTCTATGACATCACGACACTTTATTTTCGTTGTCAAGGTGTAACCATGGTAAACAACAGGATCTCCATCTTTGCCATCCCAACAGTCCACTAAAAAAATGAGAAAAACTGGAATATGTGACACGTGGTATAAACAGAGGTAAGACAAAATTTCAATTGATTATAGGTCTTGTGATGGGGTAAGTGGATTATGGTGGTGGGCAGTGGCATCGCTGCTCCTGGCCAGAACCCTTTTTAGTTATGGAGCTCCTAAAATGAGAGATTCTTTTGACACTTTTGAAGCCTTACATCAACTATTTCTACGTTCTTATTGTAATTATACGGCACCCATGTAGTCTTTTCTATTCAAGTTTAGAGTTAACATTATGTAAAAACATATATATCTATATATATATATATACATATTCATTACCTAAGTGCAAGCGGGCCCCTAAGCCCTGATGCTCCGTTCCCCACCAACCCCCGAGTGTGACACCACTGGTGGTTTTGCGACACCACTGGTGGTTTTGCGACACCACTGGTGGTTTTGCGACACCACTGGTGGTTTTGCGACACCACTGGTGGTTTTTGCGACACCACTGGTGGTTTTGCGACACCACTGGTGGTTTTGCGACACCACTGGTGGTTTTGCGACACCACTGGTGGTTTTGCGACACCACTGGTGGTTTTTGCGACACCACTGGTGGTTTGCGACACCACTGGTGGTTTTGCGACACCACTGGTGGTTTGCGACACCACTGGTGGTTTTGCGACACCACTGGTGGTTTTGCGACACCACTGGTGGTTTTGCGACACCACTGGTGGTTTTGCGACACCACTGGTGGTTTTGCGACACCACTGGTGGTTTTGCGACACCACTGGTGGTTTTGCGACACCACTGGTGGTTTTGCGACACCACTGGTGGTTTTGCGACACCACTGGTGGTTTTGCGACACCACTGGTGGTTTTGCGACACCACTGGTGGTTTTGCGACACCACTGGTGGTTTTGCGACACCACTGGTGGTTTTGCGACACCACTGGTGGTTTTGCGACACCACTGGTGGTTTGCGACACCACTGGTGGTTTTGCGACACCACTGGTGGTTTTGCGACACCACTGGTGGTTTTGCGACACCACTGGTGGTTTTGCGACACCACTGGTGGTTTTGCGACACCACTGGTGGTTTTGCGACACCACTGGTGGTTTTGCGACACCACTGGTGGTTTTGCGACACCACTGGTGGTTTTGCGACACCACTGGTGGTTTTGCGACACCACTGGTGGTTTTGCGACACCACTGGTGGTTTTGCGACACCACTGGTGGTTTTGCGACACCACTGGTGGTTTTGCGACACCACTGGTGGTTTTGCGACACCACTGGTGGTTTTGCGACACCACTGGTGGTTGGTTGTTGATGTTATGCTGTTGCATTAACACCATTTAGACATCAAGAGTGTTTTTCATAAAATGAATCTTTTCAAAATTTATGACAATGCACATACCAACTTGATGATAATTGTTTGTACACACCTTTTAGTCTTCTGCCCGAACATATCTTAAAACAGCGGTAAGATACAGTATGGCAAAAGGAAAACATTTGTTAATATTATTTTTATTCTAAAATTTAAATCAGAAAAAATCTTAATTTTTAAACAAATTTAATAACAGAATAAGACATATAAACAGAATAAGTTCTTAATTATATATGAAAAACCCAGATTCTTTATATGGCTTTTAATGCCAATATATTCATTGATTTTTGCCTGCATTTCCAATATTTTAAAAAGAGAAATGTTTGTTTGTTTATTTGACTGTTTGTTTGATGGGGCTTAACATCACCATGACAGTGAGGGTCAAATTGTGCCCAAGAGGTTAGATCATTCCAGAGTAGGAAGAAAAGAATATAGGGGTCTGAGAGAAGTATGGGGGGTAATAGCCAGAAACCTGGGATCGAAAGAGGAGGTGCTGGTGCAAAAAAAGGGGTAAATGTAGATAAAGAGGGTGGGAGAGGAGGACTTAATATTGTTGTAAAGGGAGGCACGATGAAGGAAGGAGATAATTTTATCCGGATGGTTTTTCTGGAAGAGTTCAGCTATGGAGTTGTGAGGGAAGCTCTGGGGAGGGTTGTACAGGGGGGTAAGAAAGGAGGACCTGGTGGATTGTGAGGCAGCAATGGCAATTGTTGCAGAGGGGTGGGGGGGGAGGAATCATTAAGTAGGTGGGAGTGGCTGAGGTGGGTGAAGAGAGAAATGGATATAAAAGCCTTTCTCCTTTCAGATCTGTTTACCCTGCTAAATTTCATCAAATATTCCTGTTGTTTGTTTGTTTTTGTCAATAATCTAAGATCTTTTTCACTTCATAACAAAATGAATTTTGAAGGATATTTAAATGATTATAATACAGTACTCAACACAAACAAAGAAATTATGAAAATTGTTTTGATAAAGTATTCCAGCTGGTAATACTGATGGCCTCCAGCTATTTCAAATTAATTTGCTTTTTAGGACAAGATACTTTAGGACAAGATAGGACAAAATAACTTTTTGCTTTCAAGGTTACAATACAAACAACGGATAAACAGCTCCTAAGATGAAAGAGATACGTACAGTAGGGTTTCATTAGAATAAGACACCTAAAATGGAAATGATACTTTATGTCAGAAAAAGTTATCTAGTTATCTTATTTATTTTTTATGTAAAACAAGTCTGAACTGCCTTGAAAACAATATTTGGTGAAAGTTGATTGCAAAACAAAACAAAACGTGTGTTTCAATTACAACTGTGTTTCATTTCTTGGGGCCAGGTTAACTTGTCATTCCCCCCACCCCCAGTTTTCAGGTGAAATAAAAAAATAAAAACTTACAGCCCTAAGTTTCCCCCTCCCCTCCTACTGAGGGAAGGTTTAAGCAAATGCAGTCCTATAGCATTCTAAAATATAGGGCCCCTGATCTAAGAAAGGATTGTAGTTTGTATAGTCATAGTACCCAGCAGCGGGCAGTGTCATGTATATGGAAACAGTACTTGTTACAATTTTAATTGGGGTACTCCTGCTAGAAACACAATATTAACTAGAACCATGACCCCAAAAGGTGCAGGCTTCTAGCATATGCTACTATGTTCCTCTGGCATTACCCCTGCCAATGAGGAAATATGTCCTGTTGCAGCATGGCTTACATTTTGTAAGCTAAAATGAACGTCTGAAAGAGTTAAGTCTGAAACCAGGACCATGCAAACTTACTCTCCACACATCTACATCCCGACTGCAAAACAGCACCATAGACATCCACACTAGACTGAGACAGGACCTGGTCCCCTATAAGGTACGTATTATGAGATGAAGCTATGTAGTAATGGCACAATGGGTATGTCATGTCCTGGTTAACTGGCCGGTGATCAACATTGAAGAGGTCACTCTCTTGACTTACAAGGTAACGAGTAAACCCTGAGAAAGATAAAACATTTACACAATGCAATATACAATGCCATTCAATGTTTCTGATTGGCAGAGGCAGTACCAGGATTTTGGTAATGGAGGATTTACAATGCAATTTAATGTTTCTGATTGGGAGGGAGGATTTTGGGGGAGGGGGAAGGGGGTGCAATATACAATGCAATTTAATGTTTCTGATTGGCAGAGGCAGCACCAGGATTTGGGTAATGGAGGGGGGTAGGGATTTGTCTCGGGGGGGGGGAAGCCTATCAATCAGACAAAATAAATCACTTCACAAAATTTTCTGGGGGGCAAAGCGATCTTTTGGGGGAAAATGCCCCCTGTAGCACTGCCACTGCTGATATTGGTCGAAATATATACAAAAGTACAGATGTCACCCGTATGTGGCAAGCAATTTTCTTGAGATGACCTATAGGTTTGTTAAAATTTTCCCCATGAAGTTTTCAACATTAGAAATTAAATTGTTTTTTTCCATTTAGGGTGTGAGTAAAGTGCATGTCATTATGTCCAGATCTCGCTACAAATTTTCAGTCTTATCACTTGCAAAAACCTCCAGAAATAAATATCAGTTGTGGCATTAACCTGGCATAAATATACAATACAATTTGTTGTTTGTGATTGGTCAGAATATTGACACAAGTACAGGCAATCCAATAAATAAGAGCCTGCAGAAGTGATGTCATTAGTATGTGGCAAGCATATATCTTGACATGACTTTTAGGTTTGTTCATGTTTAAAGGAATATCCCCATGTATTTTATTTATTTGATGCACGACTATTAAAGAAATTAAATGGTGAAAACACCATGTTGATATCTTTTTCCATTTAGGTTTTAGTCCATTTATAAGTTTTCACCAGTTATAAAGTTATCATTATTTTATTTAGGGTGTAAGGTACATAAGCATGTTCTTATAAAGTGCATGCTATACCCTACATGCTATACCCCACATGCTACACCCTACATGCTACACCCTACATGCTATACCTACATGCTATACCCTACATGCTCTACCCTACATGCTACACCCTACATGATATACCTACATGCTACATATTATACCCATGCTATACCCCTCATACATGCCCTACATGCTACACCCTACATGCTACACCTTACATGCTACAACCTACATGCTACAACCTACATGCTACAACCTACATGCTCTACCCACATGCTACACCCACATGCTACACCCTACATGCTATACCCTACATGATAAACCCCACATGCTATACGCTATATTTTTGTATCTCAGTGGGATTTTTTTACTTTATCATTGACTCTCCATACCCACTCCAAACTGGTCAAACTAGTCCTATTTCTATAGTTTCCAATTTCAAGCTAATCTTAAAGTGTGGTTGCCATTTCTATATAATATCAATTTTTTTTGTGAAGAAAATGACTTGTTCTTAACTTTACCATCTATTCCAAGCCAGTTGTTCTGCAAGTTTTCCGGCACTGGTTCGAACCTCTGCATTATTTCTTGGGCTTCCTCCTGACTGATGTTTCTCCTTCCCTGTTCAATTCTTAAGAACAGCTCAAAGTCTTGCAAGGAGAGGTAATCTTTGCCGCTGCCATACTCCTGAAGAAGAGAAAATAGCTCTGGTCTTGTGCTCAGTCTTTTATAGAAACAAACAAATTCCTCAAAGTCTAGCTGGCCTTCATTCTCATCAGATGTGTTGGAATCTGCCTCCTGTAACAATAAAGAAACACACAGTGATGTAAATTAGCAACTGAGAGATTAAAATCAAGGCCCAAGTAAAACATTCACATAGCCTGTCATCGGATTTGCACCCCTATCCCCCATGTTTGTATTTTAGGGTCCTGCCACTTCCGGTGGGCAAATCCTGCTTATGCAATTAGTATGGGAAAAGTATCAACTTCATTGTCCAAATAACTGCTCAGCCTCACTGCCAATATTCCTTTCCAAATCATGAAATTAATGATAATTTTTGTGGAATGGAAAATTGGTTTAGAAATGACAGAATATTACGGCACTCTTTTGCCATACTCACCAAAGTATGCCTCATGCCTTGCTTTACAAACCTGCATCAACAACCAAAAATACAATTCAGTCCATCCAGCCCTCTGCACAAACAGTGAGTAAGGTTTGTGATGCTGAATGTCAACTCTATTAAAATCTTTTTGTTTGTTTCTTTTGTAACATTCTTTTTTTTTTTTTGGTCGTACTTGTGTTCTCGTCAGGGAGGCGTTAAGCATTGCATGGATGGTATTTGCTATCCTTGATTTACGCAAGTAGCACCCTGTCATTGTAATTGTGTGTTCTCATCAGGGAGGCGTTAAGTGTTGCATGGATGGTATCGTTGGTTTACGCAAGTAGCACCCTCTCATTGTAATTGTGTGTTCTCATCAGGGAGGCGTTAAGTGTTGCATGGATGGTATCGTTGATTTATGCAAGTAGCACCCTGTCATTGTAATTGTGTGTTCTCATCAGGGAGGCGTTAAGTGTTGCATGGATGGTATCATTGGTTGACGCAAGTAGCACCCTGTCATTGTAATTGTGTGTTCTCATCAGGAAGGTGCTAAGTGTTGCATGGATGCTATCCTTGATTTACGCAAGTAGCACCCTGTCATTGTAATTGTGTGTTCTCATCAGGAAGGCGCTAAGTGTTGCATGGATGCTATCCTTGATTTACGCAAGTAGCACCCTGTCATTGTAATTGTGTGCTCTTATCAGGGAGGCATTAAGCGTTGCATGGATGCTATCCTTGATTTATGCAAGTAGCACCCTCTCATTGTAATTGTGTGTTCTCATCAGGGAGGCGTTTAGTGTTGCATGGATGGTAGCATTGATTTATGCAAGTAGCACCCTGTCATTGTAATGGTGTGTTCTCATCAGGGAGGCGTTTAGTGTTGCATGGATGCTATCCTTGATTTACGCAGGTAGCACCCTGTCATTGTATTTGTGTGTTCTCATCAAGGAGGCGTTAAGTGTAGCATGGATGGTATCATTGGTTTACGCAAGTAGCACCCTGTCATTGTAATTGTGTGCTCTCATCAGGAGGCGTTAAGTGTTGCATGGATGTATCATTGATTTACGCAAGTAGCACCCTGTCATTGTAATCGTGTGTTCTCATCAAGGAGGCGTTAAGTGTTGCATGGATGGTATCATTGGTTTACGCAAGTAGCACCCTGTCATTGTAATTGTGTGTTCTCATCAGGGAGGCGTTAAGTGTAGCATGGATGGTATCATTGGTTTACGCAAGTAGCACCCTGTCATTGTAATTGTGTGCTCTCATCAGTGAGACGTTAAGTGTTGCATGGATGGTATCATTGATTTACGCAAGTAGCACCCTGTCATTGTAATCGTGTGTTCTCATCAAGGAGGCGTTAAGTGTTGCATGGATGGTATCATTGGTTTACGCAAGTAGCACCCTGTCATTGTAATTGTGTGTTCTCATCAGGGAGGCGCTAAGTCTTGCATGGATGCTATCCTTGATTTACGCAAGTAGCACCCTGTCATTGTAATTGTGTGCTCTCATCAGGGAGGCGTTCAGTGTTGCATGGATGCTATCCTTGATTTATGCAAGTAGCACCCTGTCATTGTAATTGTGTGCTCTCATCAGGGAGGCGTTTAGTATTGCATGGATGGTATCATTGATTTACGCAAGTAGCACCCTGTCATTGTAATTGTATGTTCTCATCAAGGAGGCGTTAAGTGTTGCATGGATGGTATCATTGGTTTACGCAAGTAGCACCCTGTCATTGTAATTGTGTGCTCTCATCAGGGAGGCGTTAAGTGTTGCATGGATGCTATCCTTGATTTACGCAAGTAGCACCCTGTCATTGTAATTGTGTGTTCTCATCAGGGAGGCGTTAAGTCTTGCATGGATGCTATCCTTGATTTACGCAAGTAGCACCCTGTCATTGTAATTGTGTGTTCTCATCAGGGCGTGTTAGTGTTGCATGGATGCTATCCTTGATTTACGCAAGTAGCACCCTGTCATTGTAATTGTGTGCTCTCATCAGGGAGGCGTTAAGTGTTGCATAGATGCTATCCTTGATTTACGCAAGTAGCACCCTGTCATTGTAATTGTGTGTTCTCATCAGGGAGGCGTTTAGTGTTGCATGGATGGTATCATTGGTTTACGCAAGTAGCACCCTGTCATTGTAATTGTGTGTTCTCATCAGGGAGGCGTTTAGTGTTGCATGGATGGTATCATTGATTTACGCAAGTAGCACCCTGTCATTGTAATTGTGTGCTCTCATCAGGGAAGCGTTTAGTGTTGCATGGATGGTATCATTGGTTTACGCAAGTAGCACCCTGTCATTGTAATTGTGTGTTCTCATCAGGGAGGCGTTTAGTGTTGCATGGATGGTATCATTGGTTTACGCAAGTAGCACCCTGTCATTGTAATTGTGTGTTCTCATCAGGGAGGCGTTTAGTGTTGCATGGATGGTATCCTTGATTTACGCAAGTAGCACCCTGTCATTGTAATTGTGTGTTCTCATCAGGGAAGCGTTTAGTGTTGCATGGATGCTATCCTTGATTTACGCAAGTAGCACCCTGTCATTGTAATTGTGTGTTCTCATCAGGGAGGCGTTTAGTGTTGCATGGATGGTATCATTGGTTTACGCAAGTAGCACCCTGTCATTGTAATTGTGTGTTCTCATCAGGGAGGCGTTTAGTGTTGCATGGATGGTATCATTGATTTACGCAAGTAGCACCCTGTCATTGTAATTGTGTGTTCTCATCAGGGAGGCGCTAAGTCTTGCATGGATGCTATCCTTGATTTACGCAAGTAGCACCCTGTCATTGTAATTGTGTGTTCTCATCAGGGAGGCGCTAAGTCTTGCATGGATGCTATCCTTGATTTACGCAAGTAGCACCCTGTCATTGTAATTGTGTGCTCTCATCAGGGAGGCGTTTAGTGTTGCATGGATGCTATCCTTGATTTACGCAAGTAGCACCCTCTCATTGTAATTGTATGCTCTCATCAGGGAGGCGTTTAGTGTTGCATGGATGCTATCCTTGATTTACGCAAGTAGCACCCTGTCATTGTAATTGTGTGCTCTCATCAGGGAGGCGTTAAGTGTTGCATGGATGCTATCCTTGATTTACGCAAGTAGCACCCTGTCATTGTAATTGTGTGCTCTCATCAGGGAGGCGTTAAGTGTTGCATAGATGGTATCGTTGATTTACGCAAGTAGCACCCTGTCATTGTAATTGTGTGTTCTCATCAGGGAGGCGTTAAGTGTTGCATGGATGCTATCCTTGATTTACGCAAGTAGCACCCTGTCATTGTAATTGTGTGTTCTCATCAGGGAGGCGTTTAGTGTTGCATGGATGGTATCATTGGTTTACGCAAGTAGCACCCTGTCATTGTAATTGTGTGCTCTCATCAGGGAAGCGTTTAGTGTTGCATGGATGCTATCCTTGATTTACGCAAGTAGCACCCTGTCATTGTAATTGTGTGTTCTCATCAGGGAGGCGTTTAGTGTTGCATGGATGGTATCATTGATTTACGCAAGTAGCACCCTGTCATTGTAATTGTATGTTCTCATCAGGGAGGCGTTTAGTGTTGCATGGATGGTATCGTTGGTTTACGCAAGTAGCACCCTGTCATTGTAATTGTGTGTTCTCATCAGGGAGGCGTTAAGTGTTGCATGGATGGTATCATTGGTTTACGCAAGTAGCACCCTGTCATTGTAATTGTGTGTTCTCATCAGGAAGGCGCTAAGTCTTGCATGGATGCTATCCTTGATTTACGCAAGTAGCACCCTGTCATTGTAATTGTGTGTTCTCATCAGGGAAGCGTTTAGTGTTGCATGGATGCTATCCTTGATTTATGCAAGTAGCACCCTGTCATTGTAATTGTGTGTTCTCATCAGGGAAGCGTTTAGTGTTGCATGGATGCTATCCTTGATTTATGCAAGTAGCACCCTGTCATTGTAATTGTGTGCTCTCATCAGGGAGGCGTTTAGTGTTGCATGGATGCTATCCTTGATTTACGCAAGTAGCACCCTGTCATTGTAATTGTGTGTTCTCATCAGGGAAGCGTTTAGTGTTGCATGGATGCTATCCTTGATTTACGCAAGTAGCACCCTGTCATTGTAATTGTGTGTTCTCATCAGGGAAGCGTTTAGTGTTGCATGGATGCTATCCTTGATTTATGCAAGTAGCACCCTGTCATTGTAATTGTGTGCTCTCATCAGGGAGGCGTTTAGTGTTGCATGGATGCTATCCTTGATTTACGCAAGTAGCACCCTGTCATTGTAATTGTGTGTTCTCATCAGGAAGGCGCTAAGTCTTGCATGGATGCTATCCTTGATTTACGCAAGTAGCACCCTGTCATTGTAATTGTGTGTTCTCATCAGGGAGACGTTAAGTGTTGCATGGATGGTATCATTGATTTACGCAAGTAGCACCCTGTCATTGTAATTGTGTGCTCTCATCAGGGAGGCGCTAAGTCTTGCATGGATGCTATCCTTGATTTACGCAAGTAGCACCCTGTCATTGTAATTGTGTGCTCTCATCAGGGAGGCGTTTAGTGTTGCATGGATGCTATCCTTGATTTATGCAAGTAGCACCCTGTCATTGTAATTGTGTGCTCTCATCAGGGAGGCGTTTAGTGTTGCATGGATGGTATCATTGATTTACGCAAGTAGCACCCTGTCATTGTAATTGTGTGTTCTCATCAGGGAAGCGTTTAGTGTTGCATGGATGCTATCCTTGATTTACGCAAGTAGCACCCTGTCATTGTAATTGTGTGTTCTCATCAGGGAAGCGTTTAGTGTTGCATGGATGCTATCCTTGATTTATGCAAGTAGCACCCTGTCATTGTAATTGTGTGCTCTCATCAGGGAAGCGTTTAGTGTTGCATGGATGCTATCCTTGATTTACGCAAGTAGCACCCTGTCATTGTAATTGTGTGTTCTCATCAGGGAGGCGCTTAGTGTTGCATGGATGGTATCATTGGTTTACGCAAGTAGCACCCTGTCATTGTAATTGTGTGCTCTCATCAGGGAAGCGTTTAGTGTTGCATGGATGCTATCCTTGATTTACGCAAGTAGCACCCTCTCATTGTAATTGTATGCTCTCATCAGGGAGGCGTTAAGTGTTGCATAGATGGTATCGTTGATTTACGCAAGTAGCACCCTGTCATTGTAATTGTGTGCTCTCATCAGGGAGGCATTAAGCGTTACGTGGATGGTATTAGGTAACCTTTATTTATGCAGGTAGCACCCTCTCATTGTCAGGGAGGCATTAAGCGTTGATTTATGCAGGTAGCACCCTGTTATTGTATATGTGTGTTCTAGTGCGGGAGGCATTAAGCATTGAATGGATGGCATTTGGTATCCTTGATTTATGCAGGTAGCACCCTGTCATTGTAATTGTGCTGTCTCATCAGGAAGATCAAATTCTAGTGCTTGAAAGGCAATATTACATTGTGGGGTTTTCCAATCAGTGCAGGAGAGATGTTGCATGCATCATTAGACAGGCACAGTATACCCCCAAATTCAACAATTTTTCGATGCGGCCGGTAGATCATCCTGAAAGTTATATTGAGAAAAATTAAAAAAGGAAATTAAGCTGTTTATAATTACTCTTGATTTAGAACATTGAATGTACTACAAGTTACTACCTTATAATAAAATGCATTGTAACTCCCTGATTTCAGCAAATTCAGAAATATTTTGATGTACTGCAACCTTTTAGACAAAACTGAATGTTTTATTGAACATGTTACAACTTCCTGATTTTCCAGATTCCAAAAGCTTGCAAAATATTGCATCCGCAGCTACCCACAATGAAATGTCCCTTAAACAGAGACATTTTTTAATCACTTTGTGGAGATGTATTCTTAAGAAATTTAACTACCATCCTGTCAAGCTTTGACATTTCTTTTTGCTGTCAAAGCACAATTTTCCATTCCTACCAATAAACCTCTTAAATCTACACAAAGTTTCATTCATTGCCTCATTTCAAGGTTAAGCATTGTCTGGTTTTGTCCACAGTACAAAGTGCAATTAGATTAATCTTCTAAATACAGAGGCTACCACAAATGTCAAATACAAGAATCACCAGGGAAGCTCGGCTTTAAATATTTCTAAAAAATTTGATTTAATGGACTATGATTCAAAAATGTTTTGCACAATATCTTTTTGGAACAAGTTTTTAAGCTGCCTAAAAATCCTCAAAAAGGTAGCTGCTTTGTTTAACAAAATTGGAAGAGGCACTTCATCAGCAGGAAAGATCAGAGTTTGATTCCTGGCTGAGAGAGACTTGCAAGTCCTCTCACTTGCAGCTTGTGGAGGGGGAGGGGGGAGGTGTATGGAGCCTTCCAGGTTGGGAGGTAAATTGGGAAATTATTAACATAAAAATCAATATTACAATTTCCCTTAAACTGGCCAAAATTGAAGACAAACTTCCTAAAAATGAAAACAGATTTCCCAAAATTCAAGGAAAACTTCCCAGAAAATGAGAGGGATTTCCCGAATAGCAGCAACTTTTGATGGAAACTTTATTAACCAGTGCAATTTTTGCATTTGTCACCTAGACATTTTGGGGTTACCCTTCCTATGTCCATGAGGGGAATCTGAGATACTTTCAGTGTTTTTTTCATCTTAATATCTCTTTTTTTTTTTTGCTTGTACAATTATTAGTTTTGCCTGAAAAAAGTGCATGGGACCAAAAGATTTTCTTGTACGGTGGCAATGAGAATTCTCTTTCAGATAAAATAACTTCTATCGAGATAGCTGCGTAACAAAGATAGATTCAAACATTTCATAATTACTATATAAAGGACAAATTGGTTCTATTGGTCATAAACTTTGGGTCATTAAAAGAGGAAATCTCGTCTCAGTATATTTCATAAAATTGTGATGTTAATACCTTCCACATTACATCCCGTTGTGGATGTACAGTGTACTAGTCACTTCCCTGCCACAAGCACGCTGGTGGTTGATGAGACCTATCATTGACAGGCAAACCCTGACACAAGCACGCTAGTGGCTAATGAGACCTATCCTAGACAGGCAAACCCTGACACAAGCACGCTGGTGGCTGATGAGACATATCATTGACAGGCAAACCCTGCCACAGGCATGCTGGTGGATGATGAGACCTATCATTGACAGGCAAGCCCTGCCACAGGCACGCTGGTGACTGATGAGACCTATCATTGACGGGCAAACCCTGCCACAAGCACGCTGGTGGCTGATGAGATCTTCTCTAGACAGGCAAACCCTGACACAAGCACGCTAGTGGGTTATGAGATATATCCTAGACAGGCAAATCCTACCACAGTTGCTGCAGGTAAAGGTCGGGTTGTTTGTGGTAACTGGTGGATTTTTTCTACATCTTTGTTTATCCTCAACACTGGATTTCCTTTCGTTATTACTGTCTGATGAGACCTATCATTGACAGGCAAACCCTGACACAAGCACGCTGGTGGCTGATGAGATCTTCTCTAGACAGGCAAACCCTGACACAAGCATGCTGGTGGCTGATGAGATCTATCATTGACAGGCAAGCCCTGCCACAAGCACGCTGGTGGTTGATGAGACCTATCATTGACAGGCAAACCCTGACACAAGCACGCTGGTGGCTGATGAGATCTATCCTAGACAGGCAAACCCTGACACAAGCATGCTAGTGGCTAATGAGACCTATCCTAGACAGGCAAACCCTGCCACAGGCATGCTGGTGGATGATGAGACCTATCATTGACAGGCAAGCCCTGCCACAGGCATGCTGGTGACTGATGAGACCTATCATTGACAGGCAAACCCTGCCACAAGCACGCTGGTGACTGATGAGACCTATCATTGACGGGCAAATCCTGCCACAAGCACGCTGGTGGCTGATGAGATCTTCTCTAGACAGGCAAACCCTGACACAAGCACGCTGGTGGCTGATGAGATCTATCCTAGACAGGCAAATCCTACCACAGTTGCCTAAACTGTCTGAATTGATTCCTGGGCTGTGTTCTCACTTATATCCCAATCATAATCCTCTACAAAACATTGGTTGTAAACAAACCAATGTTATGTGTTCTCACTAAAGTGCCAGCTCGCGATAACACCCACCTGTAAACAAGTTATGCGTAAATAACATGTTCCCAGGACCCTAAGAAGCATGGACTTTCATTTCTGAAAATCTCATTGGTGTATCTGATCTCCTGATCTGGATCGTAAGGCTACCCTCCAATAGGATCAAGATCAAGTGACTGATCAGATCGAGTAAGTGTTCTCACAGTAACAAATCGGTGAATTTGATCGTGAGCTCCTACTCAAATAGGAAAACACCCATGGATAACCCATCTGTGGCACACCTGCAAATATCTGTTTTACTCTAAAGGATTAGTTGGGTGGTCAAAAATGTCTATTTTGTAAGACAGACAGACAAAGGACACATACAACTTGCAAGAAATTACTTCTTTGTTCAGGAGTTTAGGGAGCGTGTAAGGCCATTACTCTTAAGTCTCTAGAATATTGGAATATACATTTTGCACATGTGATATTTACAATTTTTGATGTGACTGTTTAAATCAATCATAATTATTGATCAATCAATCAATAAAAATAGATTGCTGGAACCTACCAAGGGTTCTTACCCCCACACCTTCACGGATACCACTGAAGCCTTCAGCAAAAGTAATTGACCTTTTCAGCCCCACAATATGTTTCCCTTCTGCTGCCACTTGCACCTCAGCTGATACCACAATATGTTTCCCTTCTGCTGCCACTTGCACCCCAGCTGATACCACAATATGTTTCCCTTCTGCTGCCACTTGCACCCCAGCTGATACCACAATATGTTTCCCTTCTGCTGCCACTTGCACCCCAGCTGATACCACAATGTTTCCCTTCTGCTGCCACTTGCACCCCAGCTGATACCACGTTTCCCTTCTGCTGCCACTTGCACCCCAGCTGATACCACAATATGTTTCCCTTCTGCTGCCACTTGCACCCCAGCTGATACCACAATATGTTTCCCTTCTGCTGCCACTTGCACCCCAGCTGATACCACAATAAGTTTCCCTTCTGCTGCCACTTGCACCCCAGCTGATACCACGTTTCCCTTCTGCTGCCACTTGCACCCCAGCTGATACCACAATATGTTTCCCTTCTGCTGCCACTTGCACCCCAGCTGATACCACAATATGTTTCCCTTCTGCTGCCACTTGCACCCCAGCTGATACCACAATATGTTTCCCTTCTGCTGCCACTTGCACCCCAGCTGATACCACAATGTTTCCCTTCTGCTGCCACTTGCACCCCAGCTGATATATAAACAGCTTGGGTCTGACTTTTCCTCCATATTTTCTTTATCCCAAAAAGCACCTGTAGGAATTAGGATTACATTTCCTTTTCAATGGTTACATTGCTCTTAAGCTGTTGTGGAAGTAGGTATAACGTATAACATTAGCATAAGGTATTAAAGTTATAATTGCAAGGTAGATTGGAAGTGGCTGAATTCTTTACTCCCAATAAGTTTGTGATTTTAATTTGCTGATGGACAAACGTTTTGAGCAACATGACAAGTCATGCAATGGAGATTTTCCATCCCAGCCCCTATGAGAAATTTGTTCTTTCTGTAGTATACTAAAATATTAATTAAACTAAACTAAAGTATTTGCTCATTGGCACATCCACTCTTCTGAAATTACTTGCTATTGAAAACTGCGCAAAGACAATGTCTTACTTGTTTTTTGTAGTACCACAAGAATATGTGGTAACCTACAAAAACTGGTGACGTGTCGATGTGGACTTTGCTCAATTTTAAGTGTTAATTACCTTATCATGGCCCTATTTGGAAAACTAGAAGAATGTTGTTTGGAGAAAGAGGAATGGAGTCGATATATTGAAAGATTCGAACATTTTCTCACAGCAAACGCTATTACGGAGGAAGTTAAGAAACAATCTATTTTGCCAAGTGTTGTTGGAGCCAATTTTTATAAACTGTTAAGGAGCCTGGTAGCTCCTGATAAACCAGGAGATAAACCAGGAGATAAGAAGTACAAGGCACTAGTGAACGTTATGTCCAAACATCAACACCAAGTACCCTTCGAAATTGTGCAACGCTACAAGTTTAATAGTCGTGCTCGAATACAGGGTGAGTCAATCGCTAAGTTGTTTCTAAACTGAAATCCATAGCCGAATTTTGCAATTACGGCACCACCCTAAAAGACATGCTAAGAGACAGATTAATTTGTGGTGTCACCGATGATCATATTCAGAAACGTTATCATTTCGAAAGGCCTATGTGATCTCCATTGGCCTAGAGAATCTAAACATAGATGCAATAGATACAATGGAAGTTGACATGGGGGCCTCCCTCTCACTAATCTCGGAAAAGATGTTCAAAGAAAAGTTTGGTCGCAAAAAGTTGCACAGAACAAGCATTAAGTTGAACACTTACACGGGGGAGCCACTAATTGTATTAGGTATGATACATGTAAACGTAAAATACAAAGAATAGATGGACTTATTGGTAGTGAAAGGAAATGGTACAAGCATTTTTGGTCGTGCCTGGCTGCTCATCATTCGCCTTTGTTGGATGATCAAATATGCAATCAGATCCTCCAAATTCAGTGACATTTAGACAAACACAATGAAGTGTTGAAAGATGAATTGGGGACACTTCAGGGAGTCAAAGCGAAAAACTACATGGATTAAAACGTGCTGCCAATGTTCTGCAAACCTCATTTAGTGCCTGATGCAATGAGAGACAAAGTAGACAAAGAGATACTTAGATGGGAAAACGATGGCATTATCGAACTGGTGTAGTTTGCAGAGTGGGCAGCGCCCACAGTGCCAGTGTTAAAAGATGACAAGTCTTTTATGAGGATATGTGGAGATTATTAGCTGACTGTCAACAAAGCTTCAAAGTTGGATAATCATCCAATCCCAAAGATTGAAGATCTCTTCTCAAAGTTCGCTGGTGGACAGCAATTTTTAAAGTTAGTCATGAGTCAAGCATATCAGCAGCTGCTTTTAGATGACGATTCAAAACAATACGTCGTCATCAACACACAAAAAGGGCTGTTTTCATAACGATACGTCGTCGTCAACACACAATAAGGGCTGTTTCCATAACAATACGACGTCGTCAACACACAAAAAGGGCTATTTCCATAATGATATGTCGTCGTCAACACAAAGAGGGCTGTTTCCATTACAATACGTCGTCGTCAACACACAAAAAGGGCTGTTTCCATAATGATACGTTGTCGTCAACACACAATGTTTCCATACAAACTCTTGCCCTTTGGGCTCAGCTCAGCTCCGGGAAAATTTCAAAAAAGTATTAAAGGAATCTTGCAGGATATTCCTCATGTTATAGCTTACCCGAATGACATCCTGGTAACGAGTCCAACAGAGGAAAAACACCTGATGGTCCTGCATGGAGCAAGTTTTAGATTGCTTGGTAGAGGCAGGACTTCGCTTACGGAAAGAGAAACGCATGTTCCTAGCGCCGTCTCTTGAATATCTAAGACACTAGATTAATGCCAACGGATTGTACCCTTTGCCAGAAAAAGTAAAGGCAATTCAAGAGGTACCTCCACCAACAAATGTTACGGAACTAGTCCTATCTCAGGTTGTTAAGCTATTATGGGAAGTTCCTATACCAACGCTTTGATTACATTGGCCCCATTATACAACCTACTGAAGCAAACAATGAAGTGGAGATGGACTGAATTAAAAAACAATGCATTCAAGAAATCAAAGAAACTTTTGTTATCGCCACAAGTATTAGTTCATTATGATTCACAAAACGAGTTGATTTTATCTTGTGATACATCCCCTTATGGGATTGGTGCTGTTTTGGCACACAAAATGGAAGACGCTTTAAAGAAACCATTACCATTCGCGTCGCGCATGCTAACTTCAGCAGAAAAGAACTATGGTCAAATTGAAAAAAAAAGCATTGGCATGTGTATTTGGGGTAAAGAAATTCCACTCATATTTGTATGGGCGTCACTTAACATTGGTGACGGACCACAAACCACTTCTTGGACTATTGACTGAAGGTCGCGCGAATCCAGCGCAGGCTTAAGCTAGAATCCAAAATGGGCTTTAACCTTGGCGATGTATAAGTACATGTTTTGGTTCAAGCCTTTAACTGCACACGTTAATGCTGAGGTGATAAGCCATCTTCCATTACCGTCACTCCAATGCAAATGCCAATTCCTCCAGAGAAAGTGTTGATGCAGAAATGACTCAATGACAGTCCAGTCACTTCAAATCAAGTTAGAAACTGGACAAGAAATGATCCAGTTTTATCCAAAGTGCAAAATTATACACAAAGTGGTTGGCCGGAGCATACAGATGAAGCTCTGAAGCCATATTGTACTCGTCGCTCCGAGCTGTCACAAGTGGATGAATGTTTGTCATGGGGTAATGCCACCCAAGGGTCACCAACAAATACTGAAAGATTTGCATGAAGATCACATAGGTGAAGTGTGAATAATGGAAGTCTTGCCCGCATGGTAGTCTGGTGGCCCAAGATAGATGAAGATATACCATCTGTAGTAAAAAACTTGAAGATATGTCAAAAGAGTCATTAACCTGCCTCATGCACCATTGTATCCATAGGTGTGGCCTGACCGGCCATGGCCCAGATTGCATATTGGTTTTGCAGGGCCATTTAGGGGACACATATTCCTGGTCATTGTTGATGCACACTCTAGGTGGATTGCGTTACATACCATGCACTTCATTAATTCACAGGCAACTATCTAAAACTTAAGGAAAACTTCTGCTCAATTTGGGGTTCCCGACATGACTGTAAGTGACAATGGTCTTTCTTTCACAAGCGCAGAATTTGCGCACTTCTATAAACAGAACGGTATCAAACACATTACTTCAGCCCCTATCATGTGTCAAGCAATGGGCTTGCGGTAAGAACAGTTCAAACAAGGAATAAAACGAATGAATATTGGAAGCCTGTCCGTCAAAATATCAACATTTTTGTTTAAATATAGAATAACTCCGCAAATGATCCCTTCAGAATTACTAATGGGTCGTAGATTACGTCCCCATCTAGATCTTATTCATCCTAGTGTCCAAACACGAGTAGAAATGAATCAAAATGAGCAAAAACAAGTGCACGACAAACATGCAAACCGTAGAAGCTTCAGCTTGTATAAACGTGTGTATGTTGACAATTTCACTGAGAGGAACCCAAATGGTGGGTAGGGAGCATTGTCGATATTCTGGGACCGTCAAAAATCATGTAGATAATGGTCTAGTAGTCAGATGACATCAAGATCAAATTAGAAAATGTCACATAAACCCAAGTTACCAGGAAACTCACCAGATAGTATAAGTTGCACCCTCAGAACCAGTCACCATCAATAAAGAGGTACATGACATGGATTGTACGCCAACCTATGGGAGTGACACTTCTCTGTCACGTTCACCTGGAACGCAACGTACACCACATTCAAAGCATGAATGTAGACCCCCAGATCGTTACCATTGGTAACTGTGACAGACGTGGTGTCGTATATGTAAATATGAATATTGTACTATAGCTAACAGTATAAGCAATCAAACTTACTAAAATACTAATTAAACTAAACGACTGTTTTTCAAACTTATAACCTACATCTTATTTACTCACTAGCACACCACTCCTATAAAATCACTTGCTATTGAGAACTGGAAATAGATAGATGCAAAAATACGTCTTAAGTGTTTCTTACCACAGGTGAGAATGTTTTCATATGAATTATGCCCAGAAGCTTTTTGTGTCATTTACATTCAAAATCCATAAGTCTGCTGAAGTGCTCAACTTCATACAGTGGAAATAACTTTGTCTCTTTATATCATTTTCTTTTTTTGCTGAGCAATGAGACAATCCCTTTAAAGTACCTCCCATTTTGGTGTCCCATTAACCTTGTTAGAAGGAGATACCAGTTTGCTTGTCGGTTGCCACTGAATCAAGTGGGTCAAATCAGACTTCACAGACCAAGGAGTACAATGACTGTATAAAACATGCAGGTACAATATATCATGAGCCAGGTCTGAATTCATTTTATGATTGTGGTGCGGGAATTCAGATAAGATAAAACAATGCTCTATTTCTGAATGTTTAGTATATGAGTAACTGCCTGATTTATGACAGGAAAAAGTTGGTACAGATCCAAGAAAATTGAATGATTTTACCATGTGTTTAATCAAGTAACTTTTAATAACTGTAAATTTTACCTAAAAATACACCATAACCAGTGATGTCAGTACAGGAGAGGGGAAGGGGGTATAACCAGTGATGTCAGTACAGGAGAGGGGAATGGGGGCACATAAACTAAATATTTCACAAATTCAAAATGGTGTTAGTGAGTATTTGACATGACTTTTAAGCAATTTCCTGCCACCAAAATCTTGAAAAGCAGGGCTTCTGGGGGTGGAGACCCCATGCCATTGTGGTGCATGCTTCGTGTGTGCAGTATCACCTTCGACGATACAAACTTCTACGTACAACTTATTTTTATGCACCCCCCCCCCAATAAATTTGTTCTGATGGCATAGATAGATATGCTGAATGCCTTCAAAATAATTCCTTCCGTACTTCAGAATAATTAAGTATTTGGAGTAGTTAAATGTTCCTCAAAGTCATAAGCTCTTTAAATTATTGTTGGTAGCATGGGTGGGATATGCCTACCGAAAGAAGGGGAAGAGGAGGGGGGGGGAGAAGCAAAACCAAAACAATCGTGCTAATATGCAAAAAATCATCATACAAAAGATACATAAAACTCCCGCATATGGTTGGTAGTAAGTGTTTTTAGTCAAATATACAAGCATAAGGGATTTGATTTGATTGTGTCAAATCTTATTGTGTCAAATCATAATGTGTCAAAGCTTCATTTGTTGTCTTCAAAAAGTCAAACACTTGCATAAATAAATGAATTAAATAAGATTAAAATGTTATTCAAAACTTTAATACAAATACTGATCTGAACCAAGATAAATGCTGTCATCTTTTATATACAGGTATTTTACTCTTATTTGAAGTATTTTACCTGCAATGAAAGAGCTCTAAATTCCAAGCAGAACAGTCTGGTCACAGTAGCAATTATAGTCTTTAAAGTTATAAAAAATCAAAGTGTGCAAAGTGATAATGTATGAAAGGGAATACAGCTTGAAAGTGATTCAAATGTGGCAGCATGAATTTTATTCCAAAGCGATTACTGATTGGTCTATTAGTATAAGTACACGTTAGACCATTAATTTTTGACCAATGAAAGCACACAAATTAAATTATATTTACCTCCACGTTAAAGATGATAACTTGCCTTTAAGCTCTTTATATTTCTTTCCCAAATTCCAAAAGTGTTTGATTTACGTTCTACTGCTAAATCTGCATGGTTATGGTAATATTCAATATTCTGCTAACTATAACCAACTTTTCCAATTGAACATATTTTGGGGGACTGTAAAATATAAAGTTAACATGAGCAATTTTCTAATTGTCCCATTCTGATTTTACAAAATATTGAGCAATTTATGCTAATCAGGTGTCCAAGTAAAAATGTTTGAAAACATTTAGAGGATTAGTTCCATGGTTAAATATGTCCATCTTAAATGAAAGAGGACTTCAAAGGAAACAAAAAGGTGAAGAAAGCATTCAAAAATCTTATTCCGTTAAAGAGATATGTAAGTTTCAAGTTTGGTATCATTTGTGTACAAACAACTAAAATCAGACTAGTTTGTGATATCACAGCCTCAGATTCCGAAGTCTTTGTGTATTTTATTACATTTTGTCCTGCAATTTTGCGGCTTAAAAATCATTGGATGTCAGGATAGTATTCATACAGAATCTTGTAAGAGTGATTATAATTTAGCACCTGAAAACAGCTCGGGGAAAATAATTCAAATAGTAAAAAGGTTAAATACATTTCCTTTCAAATGCATTAACAAATTGTTAAGAATGTGAGGATGAGGGCGCCTTCATTCCACAGTAGACCGACTACACCAGTCACTTCTACAGAGATAAGAAAGAGGTTTTAACTTAAATATCTTTTTAACGGAATAAGACATTGAAGTAGTTTCTTCACCATTTTGTTTCTCTAATGGTCCTCTTTCATATAAGATAAACTTACTTGGTGTTGCCATCTGTCCATACATCTTGAAAGGTTAACACACCATTTCATTCCTTACCTGGACTAACTGCTTTTCATTCCTTACCTGGACTAACTGCTTTTCATTCCTTACCTGGACTAACTGTTTTTCATTCCTCACCTGGACTAACTGCTTTTCATTCCTTACCTGGACTAACTGCTTTTCATTCCTTACCTGGACTAACTGCTTTTCATTCCTTACTTGGACTAACTGCTTTTCATTCCTTACCTGGACTAAGTGCTTTTCATTCCTTACCTGGACTAACTGCTTTTCTTTCCTTACCTGGACTAACTGCTTTTCATTCCTTACCTGGACTAACTGTTTTTCATTCCTCACCTGGACTAACTGTTTTTCATTCCTTACTTGGACTAACTGCTTTTCATTCCTTACCTGGACTAAGTGCTTTTCGTTCCTTACCTGGACTAACTGCTTTTCTTTCCTTACCTGGACTAAGTGCTTTTCATTCCTTACTTGGACTAATTGCTTTTCGTTCCTTACCTGGACTAAGTGTTTTTCATTCCTCACCTGGACTAACTGCTTTTTATTCCTTACTTGGACTAACTGCTTTTTAATCCTTACCTGGACTAAGTGCTTTTCGTTCCTTACCTGGACTAACTGCTTTTCATTCCTTACTTGGACTAACTGCTTTTCAATCCTAACCTGGACTAACTGCTTTTCATTCCTTACCTGGACTAACTGCTTTTCATTCCTTACTTGGACTAACTGCTTTTCATTCCTTACTTGGACTAACTGCTTTTCAATCCTAACCTGGACTAACTGCTTTTCGTTCCTTACCTGGACTAACTGCTTTTCGATCCTTACCTAGACTAGGTGCTTTTCATTCCTAACCTGGACTAACTGCTTTTCCTTCCTTACCTGGACTAACTGCTTTTCACTCCTTACCTGGACTAACTGCTTTTCAATCCTTACTAACTGCTTTTCATTCCTTACCTGGACTAACTGCTTTTCATTCCTTACTTGGACTAACTGCTTTTCATTCCTTACCTGGACTAACTGCTTTTCAATCCTAACCTGGACTAACTGCTTTTCGTTCCTTACCTGGACTAACTGCTTTTCGATCCTTACCTGGACTAAGTGCTTTTCATTCCAAACCTGGACTAACTGCTTTTCCTTCCTTACCTGGACTAACAGCTTTTCATTCCTTACCTGGACTAACTGCTTTTCAATCCTTACTAACTGCTTTTCATTCCTTACCTGGGCTAACTGCTTTTCATTCCATACCTGGACTTACTGCTTTTCGTTCCTTACCTGGACTAACTGCTTTTCATTCCTTACCTGGACTAACTGCTTTTCATTCCTAACCTGGACTAACTGCTTTTCCTTCCTTACCTGGACTAACTGCTTTTCACTCCTTACCTGGACTAACTGCTTTTCAATCCTTACTAACTGCTTTTCATTCCTTACCTGGGCTAACTGCTTTTCGTTCCTTACCTGGACTTACTGCTTTTCATTCCTTTTCTGGACTAACTGCTTTTCGATCCTTACCTGGACTAACTGCTTTTCGATCCTTACCTGGACTTACTGCTTTTCATTCCTTACCTGGAATAACTGCTTGACCTTCCGCTTACTAAAGTTAACATTCATCTTGTGTAGAAGCTTTAGCACCTCATCCATATCCAGAAGACCATCCCCACTCTTGTCAGCACACTTGAATACTGCCTTCAACCAAGTGATCGGATGATGAGTTAAGAATATATAAACTCATAACAATATTTGTAGTCACTGAGAAAGTCTAAAAGAATACTAAATCTACACTATCTAAAACGATACAGTAAACAATACTGTAACTGCCCCACCCCTGTATGCAAGCTGCATGCCCCCCCCCCCCCTCCTTTCATACACACTTTATGGATCGGACCCCCTTTGGTTGTACCAAGTTATTGGTAGCTAAATATAAACTTTTTTTTATTTTCTTATATACACCCCTTGAACCCCTCCATTATTACCAAACAAGTACATAGTAACATCCAATTTAGGATATTCGCAAAAGATTATCATTTCATATTTTAACTCAACAGTACAGTTTTTACAAACTTGACAACACATATTCAAAAATTGTAATACTTTCAAAAAGCAATCTCAAGTTGATGAAAAAATGGTTTTTCATTTTATGCTTGATATAATTTGAGTTTAATATTTATGAATCACAAAACTGTGAATTTTCACATACGAAATTCACCCCAAAGTTGTTAAAACCTTGCGCAATATGCATTAAAATATGACTTCAACTAATGAATGCATGATCACACATACTCTCCACGTTTGACGTAGCTGGATCCACATGTTCCTTCATTGTTGTATCATAAAATGTCAACAAAAAATTCAAGCCAAAACTCAAAAAGTGTGAAAACCAGTTGAGCAAACTGTCTTAAAAAATATGAAAATGATGGAAATATATTTAAATAAAGAATAAGAAAAATCCATTAGGGATCAGTTATTCAGTGCCACCGTAAGTATTGTATTTTTCAACTTCAAGAAGTGCAGAATGAATTTTTAATACTGTACTGTTTTTAAATGGTCTGGCGTTTGCATGCTATGTTTACAGCAATCAAATTTACCCTCAGTAAAAAGAGCATACAAATTAAAACTCTTCCTCTCTAATGTTGCCTTTAGTCCATAGACCTTTAAGAGGGGGACTAATAAACCTTTAACAGGGGGGGACTAATAAACCTTTAAGAGGGGACTAATAAACCTTTAACAGGGGGGACTAATACACTTTTAAGAGGAGGACTAATAAATCTTTAACAGGGGGACTAATAAATTGTTTGTTTGTTTGATGAGGTCTTAACAGCACCACGACAACGAAGGTCAAATTGTGCCTGAGAGGTCAGATCATTTTAGAGGTAGTAAGGAAAGAGACCAGGGGAAGAATGAGAGAAATTCAAGAACAAAAGCCAGAAAGCTGTGATCGAGAGAGGAGGTGCATGGGTAAAACTAAAAACAAAGTAGAGAGGGGGTGGAAGAGGAGAGTTAAATATGGTTGTAGAGGGAAGCATGCTGAAGGAAGGAGACTATTTTATCTGGAGGATTTTTTTGGAAGAACTCAGCAATTGAGTTGTGGGGAGCGAGAGAAGCTCTGGGAAGGTTGTACAGGGGGCAAGCAAGGAGAACGTGTTGGATTGTGAGGATGCAGTGGCAATTGTTACAGAGGGGTTGGGGGAACCAATAAGGAGGTGGGAGTGAGTGAGGTGGGTGTGACCAATTCTAAGACGGGTAATATGAACGTTGTCGATACGAGAAAGGTTGTTGATGGTGGATTTGATCGATTGTGGGCTGGATAACATGGAGTTTGTTATCAATTTGGAAGTTCCATAAGGTTTGCCAGCGGTCACGAACAAGAGAAGCGATAAGCGGTTTGATGTCAGAGAAGGTTTTTGGAAAATGGGAAGGGAGGAGGTTAAGGGCAAGCTTAGCGGCTGTATCAGCCCTGTCATTGCCAGGGATGCCAACATGGCTGGGTATCCAGAACAAAAGAACACTTTTCCTGCAGAGGGTGGGAGAAAAGAGTTTCCGGAGGAGGAGGTGGCAGGTGAGGTTATCCCATTTAAGATTGAGTAATGAAGTAAGAACAGCCTTTGAGTCAGAGAAAATGGCAAAGTGACTAAGAGGAGAGTACTCAATAAAGTTGCGGGCGAGGAGAATGGCCTTAGCCTCGGCTGAAAAGATGGATGAGTGGTCAGGAAGTCTGCTACTGAGGGTGATGTCTTGGATGATGGCAGCAGCAGCTGTCTTGTTGCCTTCCTTGGAGCCATCAGTATAGATGGAGGTGTAATTTGAGAGTTGGTCTTTGATTTGGTTGTGGAGATTGATGAAGAGATTAGGTGAGTTTGAGTTTTGTTATAAGTGGAGAGGTCTAGGTGGACAGAAGGAAGGGGGTGGCCCAAGGCAGAAAAGTGGGCCAGGAATAGGTGCCGAGAGTGGCGGGGTTGATGCCAAGTTGAAAGAGGTCTGATTTAATGCGTAAGCTGAAGGGGGCGATAGGGTTTTAGTCCTATCAAAGAGGGAGGAGAAATTGGGGTACCTAATGAGGTTGTAAACAGGGTTCTGGGTGTTGGTGAGGACTCTAAAAGCATAGGAGAGGCTAAGCTTTTTACATCTAAGTAGAAAGGGGGGTTCGTTGGCTTCAACATGAAGGCTAGTGATTGGGGAGGTCCTGTAGGCTCCTAGACAAAGCCTGAGGGCTTCATTTTGGATGGTGTTAATGTGGTTGAGGTATGAGTTGTGAGCGACACAGTAAACAATATTGCCATAGTCAAGCTTGGCACGAATGGTGAGCCTGAAAATTTTGAGGAAAGCAGAGCGGTTCGCTCCCCAAGTAGTGTTGGAGAGCAGTCGGAGGAGGTTGAGGGAGCTATTGCATTTTAGTTTCAGGTTGGAGATGTGTGGCTTGTAGGTGAGCTTGGGGTCTAGAGTTAGACCAAGGAACTTTGTGTTTTCAACTTTAGGGATGCGATTCCCATTGAGCACAAAGTTCGGGTTGGGGTGGAGGTTGTTGAAATGACAAAAGTGCATGCAGACTGTCTTGTCTTTGGAGAATCTAAAACCGTTATTGTTGCTCCAGACTTGCAGCTGATTGAGGCTGGTTTGGAGCCTATTTTCAACAATAGGAAAGCTAGGGGAGGAGTAGAAGATGGTGAAGTCATCCACGAGAGGGTACGTTTGATGCTGGGGCCAAGGTCATTCCCGATGTCATTAATGCTCAGGTTGAAGAGAGTGGGGAGAGGATGCTGCCTTGGGGACGCCCTCTTCTTGGGGTACGGCTTGGAGAGGGTGTGGCCAATACGAACTTGGAACTGCCTGGGTGAGAGGAAGTTTTGAATAAAGATGGGGAGGTGGCCTCTGAGGCCAATGGTGTGAAGTTTCCGGTAATGCCGTATTTCCAAGTAGTGTCGAAAGCTTTCTCGAGGTCAAAAATATGGCAATGAGGTGTTCCTTTTTGCAAAGGATTCCCGGATAGCGGTGTCAAGCGTAATTAACTGGTCTAGGGTATTGCGACGTTTTTGAAACCGCTTTGGTGAGGAGAGAGGATTCTGTTGGTCTCGAGGAACCAGTTTAGTCTCTGATTAATGATCTTTTCCATAATTTTACAGAGACAGCAAGTAAGGGCGATGGGTCGGTAGCTGGTGGCGTCGATGCTATCCTTCCCGGTTTAAGGACGGGATGACAATAGCTGTCCTCCAGATAGGGGAAAGGAGTGTGAGGACCAAATGTGGTTGAAGATGGTGAGAAGGGTAGTGGTGGCCTTGATGGGGAGGTGTTTCAGAAACTGATAGGGGATGTTATCTGGGCCCTTGGAGGTGCAGCCAGCGTCGCTGATGGCTTGGTTTAATTCAGAAAGGGTGAGAGGGGTGTTGTAGCTTTTGAATTGTCAGAGGGAAAAGTGATTCTCCGGGCTTCATCAAGCTTTTTGATTTTGAAAGCATTGGAGTAGTTGGTCGAGGACGAGATGTTGCTGAAAGAGGCGGCGAGGTGGTCAACGATGTCTTTTTTTGCGGTGAGAAGGTCTCCATTCCAAGAGAGATGGGAGATGGAAGATTTGCCTACTCTGCCGTGGAAGCTGTTAACCATTCTCCAAATCTTCTTAGTGGGGGTGTTGGTGGTGAGAGAAGAGATAAAGTTGTTCCAAGTGTTGGTTTTACTGTCCTTGATAGCCTTGGCACGGCTGATGTGAAAGAGGTTAAGGTTATGGGTGGTCGGGTTAGTTTTAAAGTTCCTGAGGGCTCTTTTCCTGTTCTTGATGGCGGTTTTGCAGTCATCTGAGAACCAGGGGTTGGGGGATGATTTGGGGTTTGGAGGTTTTGGGAATTGAGCAGGTGGCGATGTTGATAGGATATTACTGAAGTTAGACATGGGATCCTCATCCTCGAGAAGATGGGGGAGAGGTGTGAGTCACAGAGGGTTTCAAAAGGGACCAGTCAGCCTTGTCGAGGTTCCAATTGGGGGTGTGCTCAGTGGGGATTTGAAGATTGGAGTGTATAAGAAGAGGGTAATGATCACTACCACAGAGGTCAGCAGTGACTCTCCAACTAAAATCAGGGAGGTTAGGGGAACAGATAGACAGGTCAATACAGGTGAGAGAGCCTGTGGCAGGATGAAGGTAGGTCGGGGAGTTAGTGTTCAGTAAGGACAGGCTGTGCTGACGGAGAGCGTTTTCGATGAACTTGCCTCTAGGGGTGGTGGTATTAGAGCCCCACAGAGGGTTGTGAGCGTTAAAGTCACCAAGAAGGATGAAGGGGGTGGGAAGCTGAGAGATGAGGTTGTTAAGGCTGGTTGGTTGAATGTTGGTGTTGGGAGGGAGATAGATATTGCAGAGAGTGAAAGTTTTGTGGAGGAGATAGAAATACAGATGGCCTGAAGGTCGGTGTGCACGAACAGGGCTGTGTGGGATATCGTGTCTAACGAGAATGGAGACGCCACCACAGGCCCTGTCAGCATCCACTTGATGTTTGTGATAGCAAGCAAAGTTGTTAAGGGAGTAATGGTCGGTGGTTTTCAAGAAAGTTTCTTGTAGGCAGAAGACGACCGGGTTGAAGGTGGAGGCCAGAAGGTCGATTTCTTCAGAATTGGCCTTAAGGCTCCTAATGTTCCATTGTATGATGTTGTGGGTGTTATTGTAATTGTTTGTGGTGTATGCCATAAAGGAGGCGGGGGGTTATCTGGAGGAAGAACTGCTGGGTCTGAGTTTGCTTGTTTTTTCTTTGGATCTGTTTCTTTGGGAGCGATTGTTTTTGAAAATTGACGAGAAGTATGATCGGTGTGTTCGTAATCAACAATCCATACTCTCTTCAGTGTGGGTTTGGGAGGTGGGTTGTTTGTTGATTGGTTGTTTGTTGATTGGTTGTTTGTTGATTGGTTGTTTGTTGATTGGTTGTTTGTTGATTGGTTGTTTGTTGATTGGTTGTTTTTTGGTTGGTTGTTTGTTGGTTGATTTGTTGGTTGGTTGGTTGGTTGTTTGCTTGGCTGGTTTTAGCTTGATGTATGAAGGTATTAGTGGAGTTGGTGTAGGGGGCGGTAGGGGCTTTAGAGTAGGAAGGGGGGTTGAGGAGAGAAGTGGTGGTGGAGGTGGTGTGGGTATTGGGAGTGATTGGGTTGTTGGAAATGGTGATGGGCTTAGGACTAGGTAAGAAGAGCCAGGTGAGGTCGGTTTGGGCATGGGAGTTAGTTTTTGTTGTGTTAGTTGTGTTTGGGGGGGCGGAATTAGAGTTAGAGGAGACTACATTTGAGTAGGAAGGCTTGGAGTTAAGGGAAGCGAGGAATTGTTTCCTGGCCTCAGGGTAGGTTATGTTGGGGTTAAGGGTTTTAAGTTTTGTTATTTGTTTTTCCTGAAGCCAGGTGGGACAGTCTTTCGAGAAGGAGGGATGGTTTGCTGGGTGTTTACCGTCACAATTTGTGCAGAGTGGGGGGTTGGTGCAGGAGGTGTTGTCATGGTCCGGGGCTCCGAGTTACCACAGCGCTTGGCTGTGGCAGGAGTTTTTCCGTGGCCATACCTCTGACAATTATAGCAACGTAAAGGGTTAGGGATGTGGGGCGACCTGGATTCTCAGGTAGCCGGCAATGATGTGGGAGGGGAGAGTTGGTGTTGCGAAGGTGAGAAATATGGTGTTGGTGGGAGTTTCGGCTCCGTCTCTCTTTAGAACGAGACGACGGGCTTCGGTTACATGTTGGTTAGCTAGTTCTTCTTGGAGGTCGTCATCGGTCATGTACGCAAGATCGCTGGTGCGTATGACGCCTTTGCTGGAGTTTAGGGAACGATGGGGGTGACTGTGATGTCGATACCAGAGTTGGATAGGGTTTTGGTGGAAAGGAGGGTGGTGGCTTGTGTGTCCCTGGTGCAGTGCACCAGGAGATCACCGGATCTAAGGGTAGAGACTTTGGGAGGGTACCGACAAGGCCAAAGAGGGCTTTATGGATGAGGAAAGGAGAAACTTTTTAAAGCTTTCCTGCTTGTTGGTGGCATGGATTATAAGGATTTTTGGGATTGGGGTTGCAGAATGGTCAATGATGGTAGCAGGTGGGTCACGGGGAGGGGAGGGGGGTCAAGGTCAAGGTCACTGCATAGGCGCTTTGTCATTATGAAAGAAAAAACCAAGGGCCGAGAGACCCGAGGCAAGTAGAAAAAAATCGCGGAACCACTATATGGGGACCGCCGTATTAGTAACGAAGGGCATGAAAAGTCGGGACAGAACGAGGGAAAATATAATAGAAAAGAAGAAAAGAAACGATCTCACCGAGGATAAAAGCCCATCCACCCAAAAGAAAATCCGAAAATGAAGTTATAAAACAAAATGGTGCAAATTGGAGAGAAAATGGAGCGAAAATAGTTTAAGAGAATAGAATCAGTTGCCACGTCGCTCTCGTACACACTCGTACACACTCGATCAATAAACCTTTAACAGGGGGGACTAATAAACTGTTAACAGGGGGGACTAATAAACCTTTAACAGGGGGAAACTAATAAACCATTAACAGGAGGGACTAATACACCGTTAACAGGGAGGGGGGGGGGGGACTAATACACCGTTGACAGGGGAACTAATAAGCCTTTAACAGGGGGGACTAATAAACTGTTAAGAGGGGGGACTAATAAACTTTTAACAGGGGAATAATAAACCGTTAAGAGGGGGACTAATAAACCTTTAACAGGGGGGACTAATAAACCTTTAACAGGGGACTAATAAACCTTTAACAGGGGACTAATAAACCTTTAACAGGGGACTTAACAGGGGACTTATACACCGTTAACAGGGAGACTAATAAACCTTTAACAGGGGGGACTAATAAACCGTTAACAGGGGACTAATAAACCTTTAAAAGGGGGGAATGATACACTTTTAACAGGGGGACTAATAAACCTTTAACAGGGGGGACTAATAAACCTTTAACAGGGGCTAATAAACCGTTAAGAGGGGGACTTATACACCGTTAACAGGGGACTAATAAACCTTTAACAGGGGACTAATAAACCTTTAACAGGGGGGACTAATAAACCTTTGACAGGGGGGACTAATAAACCTTTACCAACCACGCTAATGTTGCCTCCATATAAAGTTATCATTGCTGCTACAGTGGCATAGATTCTTTTGCAAGGGGGGGGGTGGACTCCCAAAATAAATCTGAATCCAAGCTATACCTTAAATGTGAAACAACTGTAGAGAACAAAAACAAAACCCTCCTTTACACAATACATTACAAAGTCATCTAGCACGTTCAAACAGAAACCTTCGAAACCCTAACATAAAGCCAAAATACAGAATAAACGTCTACAAAAATTCATTCATTTACCGTGCGGCAATTTACTTACAGACAGGAGAGTTAGAATTACTGTTTTAAACCTTTTATCTTTAATTTTTCTCCCTATTTATTTATTCATATTCTTTTATTTTCTGCTATGTCTTTTAATATGTATATGCATGTACTTTTTCCTTTTTACAAATATTTTAAATTTGTACTGGAATATATAATAATAATAATAATAATAGTGATACATTTTTGAATGGATTTGGATGAGTAACTGCTGGAGTAAGTATTTCTCGTCTTTCTCGTCTAAATTCTCAAAAGAGATTCAAAGAATTATATCAAGATATAATGTGCTGCCAAGTAATTACTCTGAAAATGTATATAGTTTTTGCAGGTATCCAATCTTTTTTTAAATATCCTGTAGAAGCAATGCTTTGAGCTTGTCATAAGAATGCAATTGGAACCTTTAGAAGCTTGCAAAATAAATTGAACTTACATGATATTCTTAAGAGCTCAGTGATATTGGCACTGCCAGGCGCCATAACCTGGGTGATAATATGGCACTGCCAGGCGCCATGACCTGGGTGATATGGCACTTCCAGGCACCATGACCTGGGTGATAGATAATATAGCAATGCCAGGCGCCATGATCTGGGTGATAATATGGCACTGCCAGGCGCCATGATCTGGGTGATAATATGACACTGCCAGACGCCATGACCTGAGCTCAGTGATAATGGGCACTGTCAGGTGCCATGACCTGGGTGATAATATAGCACTGCCAGGCGCCATGATCTAAGCTCAGTGATAATGGCACTGCCAGGTGCCATGACCTAAGCACACACAGTGATAATGGCACTGCCAGGCAATATGACCTGAGCTCATTGATAATGACACTGCCCGGCGCCATGACCTGAGCTCAGTGATAATGGTTGATAATGGTACTGCCAGGTGCCATGACCTGAGCTCAGTGATAATGCGCACTGTCAGGTGCCATGACCTGGGTGATAATATGGCACTGCCAGGCGCCATGATCTGGGTGATAATATGGCACTGCCAGACGCCGTGACCTGAGCTCAGTGATAATGCGCAATGTCAGGTGCCATGACCTGGGTGATAATATAGCACTGCCAGGCACCATGATCTGGGTGATAATATGGCACTGCCAGGCGCCATGACCTGGGTGATAATATGGCACTGCCAGGCGCCATGATGTGGGTGATAATATGGCACTGCCAGACGCCATGACCTGAGCTCAGTGATAATGGGCACTGTCAGGTGCCATGACCTAGGTGATAATATAGCACTGCCAGGTGCCATGATCTAAGCTCAGTGATAATGGCACTGCCAGGTGCCATGACCTAAGCACACACAGTGATAATGGCACTGCCAGGCAATATGACCTGAGCTCAGTGATAATGACACTGCCTGGCACCATGACCTGAGCTCAGTGATAATGGTACTGCCCGGCGCCATGACCTGAGCTCAGTAATAATGGTACTGCCAGGTGCCATGACCTGAGCTCAGTGATAATGGGCACTGTCAGGCGCCATGACCTAAGCACACACAGTGATAATGGCACTGCCAGGCAATATGACCTGAGCTCAGTGATAATGACACTGCCCGGCGCCATGACCTGAGCTCAGTAATAATGACACTGCCCGGCGCCATGACCTGAGCTCAGTGATAATGGGCACTGTCAGGTGCCATGACCTGGGTGATAATATGGCACTGCCAGGTGCCATGACCTGAGCTCAGTGATAATGGCACTGCCAGGCGCCATGACCTGAGCTCACTTATAATGGCATTGCCAGGTTCCATGACCTAAACTCAGTGATAATGGAACTGTCAGGCACCATGACCTGAGCTCAGTGATAATGGCACTGCCAGGCGCCATGACCTAAGCTCACTTATAATGGCATTGCCAGGTTCCATGACCTAAACTCAGTGATAATGGAACTGTCAGGCACCATGACCTGAGCTCAGAGATAATAGTATTGCCAGGCGCCATGACCTGAGCGCAGTGATAATGACACTGTCAGGCACTATGACCTGAGCTCAGTGATAATGACACTGCCAGGCACCATGACCTGAGCTCAGTGATAATGACACTGCCAGGCAATATGACCTGGGCTCAGTGATAATGACACTGTCAGGCACTATGACCTGAGCTTAGTGATAATGGTATTGCCAGGCGCCATGACCTGAGCGCAGTGATAATGACACTGTCAGGCACTATGACCTGAGCTTAGTGATAATGGTATTGCCAGGCGCCATGACCTGAGCTCAGTGATAATGACACTGTCAGGCACTATGACCTGAGCTCAGTGATAATGACACTGCCAGGCGCCATGACCTGAGCTCAGTGATAATGACACTGCCAGGCACCATGACCTGAGCTCAGTGATAATGACACTGCCAGGCAATATGACCTGAGCTCAGTGATAATGACACTGTCAGGCACTATGACCTGAGCTCAGTGATAATGGTATTGTCAGGCGCCATGACCTGAGCTCAGTGATAATGACACTGCCAGGCACCATGACCTAGAGGGGGAACATTGGAGGACCTATCCCCAACCCCTCAACCTCGACAAATTTAAAAATCGGTTTTGGAGAGAAGTGAGGGTCAAGTCCCTCCCCTTCATCCACGCCATGGTAACCTGAATAAGCAACAGCCCCTATGAACCTAATGGCTCACATAGATTTCAATTCTTTGTGTGCTAATTAATTTTACCTTGATGTCATCTGTTCTCTCAGCAGGCTCATATGAGCTAACAGGAAGCATACAACCACCTAATAAGTTTGTGTACTGTTACAAATATCTTTTTAAATATTCCATACTGCCTTTGTTTAATTTGATCTTATTGTGAAGCTCATTTAAATGCTTAGCATATTTTTGCACTATATTAATTGTAATATTATCATTAAAGGTGGTTAACATTGTGCATTAATGCACAGGTTTTCAACTGATTGTGAATATGGTAGCTATACAACTTCATTATTTGTCTCAGGAAATAAATTCCAGCCTACATGCACCCATCATAAGATGCCTTTACTTTTAGGATGTCATCAATTGAGCTTTTAGAACACCCACTGATGAGACCGGGGAGCTATAATTAAATATCGTTCTTGGTATCTATTCATTTATTTTAAGTAATTTGTCTGATGCCTTGATATCAAACATAATTATCATTCATAAAAAACAGGTTTTCTCATTCAACTGGAATGTTGAATTAATTCTCATAAGCATTATGAGTAACATAGGTAATAAAAGGTTTCATATAGCAGTTAATATCCAACTGCAAAGAAATACAGTTCAATTCACCAAGTTATAGTGTAACAAAACTAAATATATATTATACCAATTTATATTAAACGAGTTTGCTACATTTGAAGTACTGTCCTGACATCCCAAAAGCAAAGATGTCAACCCGGTAGGTGCCTGTTCGTGCAATTACAAAGGATGCCTGCATGCCATGGTCTTCTCGCCTATTAAACTTTCTATACTATTGGCAGAAAGTTATCCTTGTCTGACAAAAAAGTAACAATACAAATTGCTCCAAATTGCTAGGCAGGATCCTCAGTTGCATGCAAACACTCTTGATACCAACTTTGGCATGATTATATTCACCATTCACCTAGTCCACCCCCTCCCCCCCTCCCTGCCCCCTCAACCTTAATAATGTTCTGCCATCCCTGCAGTAAAATATCAATAACAATGAAAGCAAAGACAAAGAGGTATCACATGTTTGTTGAAAAGGATATTTGTTTCTGAGATGGTCTGCTTCCTGTTTGGTTTCATCTTCTGTGTATCTCTGAATAAGATACTGCAGCCCTCGTATCCATGGTAACACATCTTCTGCACTCTCTGCAATAAGATCCAGTGACTCCCATCCCATGCCGTAAATGATAGAGAAACAATTCTGAATGTTCGCTTGGTTATTGGACAAGGCATATCTTCTGAAACCATCTGTGCTGGCACCCTCTCTGATCTCTTTTATGTTTGTTATATGAACTACAAGGTTGCAAAATTGGATATAAAGTATAATTAAACAAAAACATGGAAATTGTTTTATCTCTACCTTCACCCATCATGTACTAATATGTCTAATTTTATGCATGTCTAAGGCATTGCCACAGGGAGCATGTGTTTAAAGGCACTAGACCGACATGTGAGGATGCCCATTTTTGCGAATTTCACAGATATACTGTAGTGTCCACAACTGATCAATAAATTTCAAGCCTCCATAGCCCATTGAAGACAATGTGGAGGCAAAGGTCACTTGAATATTCATATTAACCAGCAAATTGACTACTCCCTTGCGCGCTAGATTGGCATTTAATTTTTGGGGGCCCCCTAAAAATATGCCCTTACTATTCGGTCTTAGTGCTCCTTTAAATATGGGCTACAAATGACATGTTGTTTTTTTATGTTTGAATTCCTTAAAAAGCTGATTCAATGCAATGTCTTCAAAGATTCACTATACCACAATGGCAGGGGAGGGGGGACAGGTGGAGGAGGGGGAAAACGTGCCCCCAATGTCTGAAATGTCAAAAAATTATTTTGTCCAAAGTGGTTATATTTGACCTTTTTAGGGAGTAGGGGAAGGGGAGTCTGTATCATTGTAAAATCATATGCTGCTATATTATTTGTAATCATCCTAATTTGGTGGTTAAAAAAGCTGTGTATTGCTTACATTTGGGTCATCTAAAACTTGAAAAATGCAAGGTTTAACAGGGGCTTCACCCCCCAGGACCCCCACCAGGGCAAACAAAGGGCCCTAAGGCAAGCTCCTTGACCTTATGCCAAAAAGGTTTGTTCCCCCCAAATATCAAACCCATAATTTGACCTTTTTTAATGGGGAGGGGGGGGGCTGTATCATTGTAAAATTATATGCTGCTAGATTAGATCCTTTGTAATCCTCCTAATTTGGTAGTTTAAAAAGCTGTGTATTGCACACATTCAAAGTCTTTGGGGCATCTAAAACTTGGAACTTAGACTCTACCCCCAGGACCCCCACCGGCGTATTGCCTCTGGACCCCACAAGGGGCCCTAAGGCAGGCCCCTTGACCCCATGCCACAAAGGTTTATGCTCCCCCCAATATCAAACCCCTGACAGTGCCACTGCTATACCACCCTTACAACTCCACCCTTTTAGGTTTAGTTTGTTGATGTTGAACGGCACCGCGAAAAACATCACCAAACCAAACCAAACCTAAAAGTCATTGGACCTCCCGGACTTTGCTTCTGAACACAACCAGGGGTGACCCTGGACCCCATATTAGCTATTGTCACAATTGGATACATTATTGTTGCAGAAATTTATTTCAACATCACCATGACTGTTGTGCCCCTTCCAACACAAAACAAACAAAATCTAGGAGTGTCACTGAGCTTGCCCCAAATAAATAATGTTTTTCCTTGGTCCATTTTGCCAAACAAGTATATGTTAGTTTCTGTTTGTATTTTCCCAAAATTGTGGGTGGGTGGGTGGGTATGAGAACAAATTTGTTTGACAAAATATGTAAAAGAATATTTAATTTATATTCTTTTGATTTTGTTATGGTGGGGAGGGGGGGGGAGAGAAGGAGGGACAGATATTCACAAAGGGCATGGTTACTATACACCCCAGGCACACTGGCTAGAGGCATGTATACCTTACCCAGGCACACTGGCTAGAGGCATGTATACCTAACCCAGGCACACTGGCTAGAGGCATGTATACCTAACCCAGGCACACTGGCTAGAGGCATGTATACCTAACCCAGGCACACTGGCTAGAGGCATGTATACCTAACCCAGGCACACTGGCTAAAGGCATGTATACCTAACCCAGGCACACTGGCTAGAGGCATGTATACCTAACCCAGGCACACTGGCTAAAGGCATGTATACCTAACCCATGCACACTGGCTAGAGGCATGTATACCTAACCCAGGCACACTGGCTAGAGGCATGTATACCTAACCCAGGCACACTGGCTAGAGGCATGTATACCTAACCCAGGCACACTGGCTAAAGGCATGTATACCTAACCCAGGCACACTGGCTAGAGGCATGTATACCTAACCCAGGCACACTGGCTAGAGGCATGTATACCTTACCCAGGCACACTGGCTAGAGGCATGTATACCTAACCCAGGCACACTGGCTAGAGGCATGTATACCTTACCCAGGCACACTGGCTAGAGGCATGTATACCTAACCCAGGCACACTGGCTAAAGGCATGTATACCTAACCCATGCACACTGGCTAGAGGCATGTATACCTAACCCAGGCACACTGGCTAGAGGCATGTATACCTAACCCAGGCACACTGGCTAGAGGCATGTATACCTAACCCAGGCACACTGGCTAAAGGCATGTATACCTAACCCAGGCACACTGGCTAGAGGCATGTATACCTAACCCAGGCACACTGGCTAGAGGCATGTATACCTTACCCAGGCACACTGGCTAGAGGCATATATACCTAACCCAGGCACACTGGCTAGAGGCATGTATAAGTGACTCTCTATAGTCAAACAAGAGCAGAGTATCACCCTCCAAAATATTTTGACAAAAGAAGAAAATTAACAATGTGCATGCTAGAATTTCATTCTCAGAAATTTATAAGCTAAATATTTTCTTTCAAATAGAAGATTTAAAAGTTAATTCATGTGCTCACTTTTTGCTTTATTTCCCTTCTTTGAGGGTTTCCATCTGAGAAATCTACGAGAAGAATCCAAGTAGAGCATCTTCATTGTCGTCTTACCGTGGCGTTTTACTTTGGTAAGGGAAGTACCCAGGCACATAGAAGACAGGTATCCTAGAAAAATCAATGATGTAATTTGTTACAACTGATACTATCTATCAATAGGGTGATATCCAAGAAATATCAATGATGTAATTTGTTACAACTGATACTATCTATCAATAGGGTAATAGAAGACAGGTGTCCTAGAAAAACCAATCATGTAATTTGTTACAACTAATACTATCTATCATTAGGGTCATAGAAGACATGTATCCTAGAGAAATCATTGATGTAATTTGATACTATCTATCAGGTGTCCTAGAAAATTCAATGATGTAATTTGTTACAACTGATACTATCTATCATTAGGGTCATAGAAGACATGTATCCTAGAGAAATCATTGATGTAATTTGTTACAACTGATACTATCTATTATTAGGGTCATAAAAGACAGGTGTCCTAGAAAAACCAATGATGTAATTCGTTACAACTGATACTATCTATCATTAGGGTCATAGAAGACATGTATCCTAGAAAAATCAGTGATGTAATTTGTTACAATGATACTATCTATCATTAGGGTCATAGAAGACAGGTATCCTAGAAAAATTATTGATGTGATGCAATTTGTTACAATGATACCATCTATCATTAGCATTAGAGGGAGATGGTTAGAGGCAGCCTGATTTTTAATGGGGGAAAATGGCATACTGCCCCAAAACTACCAACACACTACAGCCTAAAAGTAACCTTACCTGAAATTTGCTTATAAATCTGCCTGAAAATATACTACATGGACGAGGAAACTTCCCCTGGAGTATCTCGCTTGCTGTGCATACGATTAAGGGATAATAATCCTTCCTCCCCAAAAAAAAAAAAGAAAAAAGAAAAGAAAAGAAGAAGGTAAAATTGGACCCTGTGAACATGGCCCCCTATTCTATGTCTGTTATAGCTACTACATGTATATCAGAAACATTTCATGTCCAGGTTACAAACTGGACAGATCAGCAACCTGGTAAACTTCTTACATACTTAATGTCCTATGCAGACTAGAGCTATGGCAGAGAAACTTAACAACAAGGGCAGAAAAACTTAAGAACAAAGGTCTTTGCCTTTTCTTACATTCACTTAATGAATATTCATGACTGCATGGGATTTTCTAGGAGAGAGGAAGTTTGATGGGTCACTGGCTCTTATTTACCTTATTTTTCCTACACAAACACATTACGATCTGATGGTCGCATTCAAAATGTGTCCTAAACACCCAATCATTAATAGAAAACTGGCCGGGTGATCACATTACATACCCCCCCCCCCCCTTCCTCACTATCGATTTGCATTACTTGCTTACTCACCAATTTAATTACACGATACAGTTTCCAAGCTCCGTCAGCTTGTGGTAATTACCGGCTTGTGGTAATTAACAAAATGAAATTCCAGTGCGTGAAAGGCGATATTACTTTGTGGGTTTTTCCAATCAGTGGAGGAGAGATGTTGCATCATTAGACAGGTATACCCCTGAATTGGACAACTTTTTAATGTGGCTGCTAGAACATCAAGAATATATTCAATTTCTAGTGCCAGGGATCTTGAACATAACAAATCTTGTATGAGCATATTAGCAATGACTATTGTGTGAGCATATTAGAAATGACTATTGTATGAGCATATTAGAAATAACTATTGTATGAGCATATTAGAAATGACTATTGTATGAGCATATTAGAAATAACTATTATTAGAAATGACTATTGTATGAGCATATTTGAAATGACTATTGTATGAGCAATTAAATGACTATTGTATGAGCATATTAGAAATAAAATGAGCATATTAGAAATGACTATTGTAGGTATACCCCTGAATTGGACAACTTTTTAATGTGGCTGCTAGATTATCATGAATATATTCAATTTCTAGTGCCAGGGATCTTGAACATCACAAATCTTGTATGACCATATTAGAAATGACAATTGTATGAGCTTATTAGAAATGACTATTGTATGAGCATATTATAACTATTGTATGAGCATATTAGAAATGACTATTGTATGAGCATATTAGAAATGACTATTGTATGAGTATATTAGAAATGACTATTATATGAGCATATTAGAAATGACTATTTTATAAGCATATTAGAAATGACTATGCACTGTGTGTAATAAAATAATACTAATCTACTAAAGTAAATAAACATTCATAACCACTTAGTTTACATATGAATATCTTACTGCTGATATCAGGATCTGTTGTGTGACCATTCTCCGAGCCTGATTTTAATTGTGCATGAGGCAGCATTGAGGGTTGTTGCTGTCCAGGGCTCCATACTGGTGACTGCTGTAAAGGAACAGACCCCCCACTCTCTGAATCCTCACTATCACATGTATCCCACTTAGGTAGCACACGACTATGTCGTGGACTATTCTGATGTTTTCCATTACAATTTCTGTGCTCTAAATTTTTGTCTGAAATTTCTGTTATTGTTTGCGATGAAGGATGACTCTTTGAATGACTGTCAGGAGACGTTTCTTTGGAAGAGTCTAATGAGAGATTGGAATGCTGGGAAGTGTCTTCATCGTTATTTTCAGACGGTTGCTCATCAAGGGATGAATTAAATGAAACACTTGAGTAACCGCTGGTTGAGGTTGTAGTATTCGATTCCATGGAAAACCGTGTAGTCATAAGTAGTTGAGATTGTTCCATTGTGTTCAAATCTGAAATCAAATGAAACAGAAATGATTAATACCATTGGTGTACATACCACAGTGATCATATAGCCCAATAAAAGGAATTATTACCAAATTTTGACAACATATAAACCTATATCTAACTTAAGTTTTTTTTTCTGTTTTTCCCCATAAAATTGAAAATAATAAGCCCAGACCAAAAACAAAACAAAACACTTTTCAACTCCTTGGGGTTTCACCTCTGGGCCTTGCAAGTCCTCCCAGTGGCCCTAATAAAAAATGCTACACCCATAAATATTAATTTGCATGAAGAGGATCAAATAAGACCAAACCACCCTGCATGATTGCAACACTGTGGCATTCTGTACCTCAATGCACTGATTAGGTATCATGGGTGTTGATAGGGAGAATGGGTGTAGGATAGGGGTCATGGGTGTAGATAGGGGGAATGGCTGGGATTTTGTATTTGTTTTGGAGGAAAGGGAATCACATAATTAAATTTGCTTATCCAAAATGTGTGTGTGTGTGTGTGTGTAAAGGGAAAAGGGAGGGGGGGAAGGGGGATCATCAGATTAAAATAATCACCATAAACTAGGAATATATATTCAGAAAAAGGGTGGTGGAGGAATTCTCTCTTGTACCCATATTCCCACCTATGGATGGGGTAGGGGTTATATATACCCCACTAGAACATATTGTTAGTGTAAAATTACAATTATTCTACCACTTTTTTATACAGATATACAAGAATGACGTACTGCATTTACATGCAGTGCACACTACCTATGACCCAAATACTCTTTCCATGCATGTTTTCAACACATCTGTTATTTGCATTTATGTGTAACGATTTCAAAATTTCCAAGGGTAGTTAAGTGAGTTATAGAATATTTATCACTATATCTTTCACTTTCAAAAAATTGATTTCTTTTTTTCCCTTCCCAAAATAAAGCTTCCTTTTTGATAGAATATTGATAGGTAGGAATTCCCTTGATCATGTGACTGAATTATGCTAGCATTCAATAGTCAAGCTTAAAAAATCTATAAATGATGAGAAAAGAAGCCAAGAAAGGGAAAACCTGATGAAAACAAGTGAAGATGATTTGATATCAGTTTTCCTCTGCTGTTCTCAATTAAAATTGTGTGCAGATGATATCCATCGAAGGGCCGAAGTGACATGGTTGTCCATCCCATGCCCAAGTAAAAATGCTCTGGCACCACTAATTACCAGAGAAGGAAGAGACCATATATAAGTTTAAAATACAGAAGAAGTGTTCATCAGGGGTGGGGGAATTCTCTCTATGACATGATTGTATAAGGCCAGAGCATATAATGGAAATTATTCACAAGTGTAAACAATAACCCATTTAGTGAGTTTAAATTACTTTACAATTGTAGCTTTGCAAAGAATGTTTGCGAGCTTTGTAATTTCAAGATTACTGAACATGTAGCATCAAGTTTGGTTTGTTTACTAGGGGGTCAGTGGTCCATATATATGAATCTTGAAAAGAAAAACAGACAAAATTGTCAAAATGATCACTATTACTGACATTTAAAAAGATCTGGAATAAATTGCATATTGGCCTGTAGAATTAAGCTGTCAGACACCCTTTTGCAGATTTAAGTGGAACAAAATAGCTCATAAACACCAGGAGGATCAAAACGGCCTTTCAATCTTTCTCGGTTAAAGTCAAAAAACAAATTTGTCATCAAAATCAAGCATGAATTTTTCTTTGCACATGTTGAAGAAATACTTTGCAACAATCAAGACAATTATCTTAATTCCAAAGGAGTAAATTTCAGAAAAATGAAGGAAAATAGCTCAAAGTAGGTACAGTGGTGTCCAGGGCATCAGAGGGGAAAAGACTTGAAAAAATTGCACTGATACTTAAGTCTCTATCAACGTTTGCCAAGCTGTTTCTAATCAGAAAATCTCTTATTTTGGGAAAATATCCATCAAATTTTGGAATTTTCCTTTATTTTTGGAAATTTTCTTTACTTTTCAGAAAATTTCTTTCATTTTTTGAAAGTTTCCTTAAATTTTCAGGAACTTTTCTCCAATTTTTAGGAAATGTCAATTTTTTTTTTATTCACCCAGGTAGTTTGTTTGATATTCAGGAAATTGCCTTCATTTCCAGCAAATTTTCTGAACATTTTCAGGAAATTTCCTTCCTTTTTGGGCATTTGATTTTTAGGAATTTTTCTTTTCTGCATTTTTTGGGAAGTGTCAAATTTGATCCAAATTCCCAATAACTTTTCCAATTTGATTTGATTAATTTCCCAATTTTACCTCCCAACAGGACAGAAAGCATACAACTGGGAAGGTGAAATCCTCTCAGGGGCAGTTTGCCCTTCCTATGCCTCGGGTGGTATCATCAATTAAAAACTTCCCCTGATGTCCCCAATCATACCACTATACTGTGCACCCTCATGCCACTAAGTAGGCCTACTGTGCCCTCTAATTGCTGTCATAGTGAGCCCCTTCCTGCAAAGAAGGCAGGCCAGAAATGTCCTATCTACTCCAGAATATCTGTTGTACTGTACAACAGACTTAAATAGCTGTTAATTACATCTGCCAACAAAGGTGGATGGAGATTAAGTTTTCGCCTATGTAAATGTTTGTCATCAAGATATCTCAAGAACTCATAACTGGATTTGGATCAAATTTGGTGTGACTTTATGTTCCTATGGAAGAATTGCTAACAATTTGAGACATATTGGAACATGGGAAGGGGCAAATGGGGAATGGGAACATGTTATGCCCTGTTTTGTCTGTCATCAAGATATCTCAAGAACTGACAGTCTGGAAGCATGCCTATTAACAGGAACATTTATAACACACAAGAATATTAAAGTTGTGCAGCCATATTGTTCAGATGTTGCAAAAAAAATGTCCTAGTTTCTAATTGATGTACTTGAAATATTAAAAATCATTGTGTTGAAAAACATTTGAATTCTTAAAATGGCCATTTCGCACCTAAAAACCTGACTCTATTGTCTATTTTATCTAATTTTTCAAAAAAGGCATAGTGAACATATCAACTGGGAGTGGAAAAGTTGTAGCCATGACAGCAATGAAAGTATTTTCATCAGTTTTAAGTTTTCCCTAGCAAAGATATTTTTCCCAGACGTATTTCAAATTTGAAAAATGTAACATTGCATAAGGCTTTAACGTTAGGCTAGCAAAGGATCATGGGAATTATCATAAAATGCTGATTTCCATGTAGCAAAATGTTCCCATTAATAGGAACATTTATGTTCCTATTAATTGGCATGCTACCGGGCTGACTGATGATTGAATTTGGATTAAATTTGGTGTGTGGTTTTGCTGCTGCTGAAGGAAGATGTGATTAAAATTTGAGATATAATGGAAAAGGGGAAGAATGCAAATGGGAAGTATAGGGACATGTTTTTGCCTCTGTTTGTATGTCTGTCATCAGGATATCTCCTGACCTGATGATTGGATTTTAATTAAATGTGGTGTGTGGTTTTGTTACTGTTGCATGAAGATGAGATTAGAATTTGGGAATAATTGGAACAAGGAAATGGCAGAAATTGGGAGGTGGGGATGTGTTAGGATGAGATCTGTCAAGACTAAGTTGTCAAGACTAAAGTTGAAATTTTCTGATGGAATGTGTTGAAAAATGACTTTGTACTCTGAATAAAGATCCAAACAATCAATTTTCTGAACTCAAAGAGACTTACATCAAGGGTTTTCTGGAGTCAATGAAAATGAAACAATTGGTTTTCGCCATGAATTGAAATGATGGAATGTGAATCCTGGTTGAATAGAGCTCAAACAATGATGCTTCATCATTGAATAAAACTGAGAAACTCATTCAGACTGCAAGTGTTCATTACACATTAAACTTAGGGATGAATCTTGGTGGGCCTAGAATTTCTGAGGTACATTATTTTGGATATGGGGATCAAATACACTCCACAATTATTCTACGCATTTTGGAATTGCAGAGGGGCAGAGGTATGCGCTCTAGAGAGTGCGAATATTCTAGTTCCTACAGTCATATATCTGTAAGGCAACCTAATGCATAGTGCTCAGTTCAGTCTCATTTTCTTTCATACAGCCGAATACCTTCTTGAATTTATGAATGAAAACAAAAACCGTTTAGCTTAATTGATCTTAATAAACACATGGCAGTAAACCGTGACTAAACGCTCAATGCTTGATATGCACTGCCACCTAATAGTGATCAAATTCAGTCATTATTCAGAAAATATCAGTTAATGTGTATGCTTTAATGGATTGCTTACAAACATTCAAAGAGAGAAATTGAGAAAATGTTACAGATGTATTAGTTTTCTTTATCTGTTTGACAGGTTATAAAATTTTCAATTATTGATGAGAAAATATAACTCGAACTAGAGCATGGTTAGTAAGAGAGGATATGGGGTTTGTCTTTTACAGAGCATGCACACTGTAAGTGCTATAACCTCATAACAACAAGTACACTGGGAGATCCATCAGTCTCATTTAGAAATGCAGGCCTACTTATAAACAGAAGATGGTGAAAAGCTTATTAGGAGCAAAATGTCAGCTCCCAGTAAATTATTAGCTCAGCTTGTATAAGCTTACATCAATTAAGTTTTTGACGAGTGCAACAGCATGGCTACGGGGTGGCATAAGGGGGTAGTTACCCCTCACCCATTTTTCTATAAAAAAAAATTCCTTTAGATTCTTATTTTATGATTTAGTCTAAAGTATTGCTTAACGTTTGCAAAGTTATGCCATGTAAGTTAACCCTTCTCGTTAAATGCATCTGCCATGATTGTCAGGCTAATAAATGGTATGCGGATTTGAACCCTTAACCCCCCCTCCCTTCCTTTCCCCACGCCACTGAGTGAGTGTTGATGGTATGGACAGGTTGCAACAACAAGCTCTAATGGTTGAAAATAATTAGCATAAATTGTGCATTTTATTGTGAGGGCTTCAGATTGGGGCAAGATAATTGCTGTTAACCTAATGTATTGTGGTCGTTCCCACAAATATTTTAAATAGAAGTTGCCTCTAGCGAACAGGAAATTGGATATTATAATAACCTTGACCCAGATTTGAGAGCTTTGATATTTGAAATTTGGGAAAGAAATATTGAGAATTATATATATGTAAAATTCCTGTTCATCATCACTTTTGTGGATGCTGAAAAATTCTACAAATTTAATTTGTCATTACTTAAAAACTATAAGAGCTATTGTGAGCATTTAAAAAATGTTCTGCTCAGAATGAAATGCTCTACCTGTCCATATACCTTTACAAGTTGCACTGTTTCATCAGTTCATACCATGGAGGTCTAAAGTGGTACCTTCATGGTTCGAGGAAACCTCATTCTAGGAGTAGTCTAAATCAGCATTTCAGTACTCAGCTTGCATGTTCATCACATGCACCAATTTCTTGCTGGATGCTTGATGCTTTGATACATCATCTTGTAATTTAAGCTTGATATAAAGCTTTGCTCATCTCTAACACAATTAAAATAGTTTATGCATTCAGGAAAATAAATCATGTAAGCTGATCATAAAGTCAATGATGGTTTGAAAAGTGGTGTACTTAGCATTAAAGTAACATTTTGCCCAGGTGTTTACAGCCCTCCATGAGCTGTTTTATGAACAAAAAGTTCCGTCCAGGCACTCACACACCCCTTGATGCAAGAGTTACTACTATATGACATAAACACTGTAAATGAGTGGGTAGCCACGACAAGGAGTGGGTAGCAATGACAATGAGTGGGTAGCAATGACAAAGTGTGGGTGGCAATGACAATGTGTGGGTACGACAACCACAATATAAATTTTGATTACACCTTTAGAACAGATGTAATTATATTGTGACATTTAAGGAATGTGGTTGCGTTCAGCCTATCAAAGCTTTGGGCAATTTTCCCGTCAAAATGTTAAACTCAGCTGAGATGTGAGGACGTATTACTCCGTGGAGTCTCAAGAATATTTGAACACACTTTTCTTGAAATTAATGGAAATGGTTCGATATAAAATGTTCAAAATAACTGATGAAATTAATAACTATTATTTGTCATGTCATACTAGTTTAAGGACAGCTACATTATTATTTCTTTTAATTTCCAAAAATTAGCACAAAAAAAAGTCCTCACTTTTGGACCAAGAAATCCTTTAAAATGAGGGTTAAACACGACGAGTTGGCTTGGCTTCTTCACATGTGGTAAATAAATATAGTTGACGACGAATTTCATATTTTATTAGAATTCTATGTTATTACTTAAGTTCAGACTTTTATGTCAATCCAAACAAGAAAGTTTTTTTTGAAATGTTAAACACCAGAAATAATTCTCTTCTGAATAACATTTGCTTATTTCTAAACAAAGTGCTGAAGTTTCGTTCAGAAATACAATCTTATTTGAAGAAATTTAGTATCTTTATCTTATAGCTTTTGTTCAAAATTCTAGTTGCTGTTATTTGTATTGCTTTGCTGCTTGTTTACTCATAGGCGTAGGAATGAGGGGGGGAGGGTGGGGGGTATGATGCAGTGACCTACATAGTGCCAACCTTCACTAAGTCCATGTTTTACTATTGAACTAGTGTTGTAGCATATCTGTGTGCCCCCCATGGAGAACATGTTCCTATATATATATATGTATATGTATATGTGTGCATATGTATATATGTATATGTATATGTGTATGTATATATATATATATATATATATATATATATGTGTATACATGTATAAATATATATGTATGTATGTATGTATGTACATATGCATGTATGCATGTACGCATGTACTTATGTATGTATGTACTTATGTATGTATGTATATATATATGTATATATATATATATCTATTTTTATATATATATATATATATATAAATATATTTTTATATATATATATATATATATATATATATATATATATATATATATATATATAATATATATATATATATATATATATATATATATATATATATATATATATATATATATATATATATATATATATATATATATATATATATATATATATATATATATATATATATATATATATATATATATATATATATATATATATATATATATATATATATATATATATATCTATATCTATACATCTAACTATATCTATATCTATATATTCATGTCAATTTGGCCAGGGCATAATCATAAAGAAGAATTAAATTGGAATTGAATTTTACATAAAATTCAACTAACGCCATCATCACAAACTACTGTAGCATATGTCTTCTAGTATTGTAAAAAAAATGATAAAATGGCAATACCAGACATACCGACTAATCTCAAATTTGACCGAGTCGTCTCAAATTTGGTATATATGCCCTGGTTGTAATTAGTTTTAAGTGGAAGTTTGCAGCTTTTCTCATATTATTTCCTGTGAATGAATATTTATCACAAAAAAACAACTAATGTTTTATGTTGTCTCTATAGACATAGGTGTGACTGAATTCAAATTGTTAGTATATGTAATGATATCAAAAATTGATGAGGACATAAACTTCACAATGCTGTGGGCTGATAGAATTAATAAGGCATTGGGTAATCTCAATCTAGTCTCACACTGTTTAATCAGCCATTAAATGCCATTACATGCACTCTTGACATGCATGAACCATGCAGGCTCATACAACCTGTTTAATACTGTTAAAGTATTTGCTCCTATTACCTACAGAGAGGTAATTATCTAAGACAAATAATTTAGTCAAACATTCATGAAATTTTGTACAGAGCATATTGGTTTTACATAATTGATCGCAGTTACAATATTTGTTCAATTTTTTAAGGGGAATTACCCAAGGTGCGTTTCTAAACCCCCTCTCTCTTCTCAATTTGTTTGAACTTTATGTTAATTATACTTTTTTCATTCCAGTACTGCTAAATGCAAGCAAGCTGTTTCATTATATTTTAAGATGAAACTATGTTTTTCAGAAAGGCACATGTGGGGTTACAGAAGGTCCCCCTCAGGAGGAGGTGGGAGTGTGATGATTCTTCCAAATGGTACCTACTCATTCTACCAACTGTGGATTTCAAATGAAGATTCATATACCCGTGACACAATCTAACAAGCAAGACATCATATCACCAGACTTAAAGAAAATTTGAGCAATATTATGAATGCATTAATTGGGCCAAAAAACCTTCAAAAGGGTCAAAATTACACAAAAAGGCAGACATCAATGATAACCATAACAATTCAAGAAGAATTGCTTTTACTGATTTTATCTTTGTTGTATCTGATAATTTCATGATGATTTTTAAAATTTATTTGAAGTCTATTCTATTTTTAGGCATATTTCCAAAAGCTTCAACTTTCCTGTATGAGTTATTATCAGTTTGTTTGTTTAGGTTTAATGGCACCTTAACAGTCAGGTCATACCTATTTTCTCTAATAAACGCCCCCGGGCGTTGCATTTGGAAAACAGGGGGGCGTTTATTAGAGGGTAAAGTATGAAGAAAAAAATGTAACTTACAAAAGAACGGCAATTCCTTTTAGGCCTATGGTATTAGTTTCTTCAAGCAATTTTTGTGTTTTTAGCATTGTTGTGCATAGATTATTAATGAAATATACTCTTTGCATATTTTCTGCTTGGTTACGTTCGCCTTACAGCCTTTTCAAGTCACATTTGGTAAGTTAAACGTACGTTGTTACATCCTGAAAGTATGAAAAAAGACGGGAGGGGGGGTGTTTATTAGAGGGGGGGGCGTTTATTAGAGAAAATACGGTATGTGCCAAACAAGGCTAGTTTTTAGTCATTTAGCTGGTACTGAAAAAAGATTAACGACCAAACATTATTCAAAAGGGCCAAATTTGCCATATTTAGCCAGTAATCGGCCAATTATCTAGCAGTAGCAGCCCTGGAATGCTCCATTAAATACTACCCATCAGTAATTCTTCCACATATCCATGAACATTGTAAACAAGTTTGGAAACAAAACTTTTATTTCTGGCAATCTGCAGACCATACGGCACATTAGTAACAACTCCCAGCTTATGCAATGCCACGTGCATTCACCAACCCAACAAAACTTTATCCTTAGATAGTGCATTTAAGCTTAAAATTCTAACATCCGTGATAGATAGTGCATTAAGTATAACGTTCTGGTCCCTGTGATGCAACGTAGCACAATTATACTTTAATACTGACACTACGGACTTACTGTACGACAAGCAAAAATGATCAAACAACAACTTTACATGTTATCTTGTAGGTTGTGTCATGACCTATTAGGAACTCGTACTCCAATCCAATACAATATGATACAGCATGACCTAAATGAGATTTTGAGAATTTGCATATTCATGGGAGAATGTCCGAATTCTGATTGGAAAATACTGTGATATGATTAACAACAAGACACATACATGTCCATACATGTAACTAAAAGACATGCACTTGTATGGAGGACATCCATACCAATATCACAGCCCGGCGTGGTACCGGTGCGAAATGCGAACAGGATTACTGTCTACAGCTAAAAGAGCTATTTTTAGTGCCATTATGTATTGAAATCTGACACTTTTGTAGACAAAAGTGTTACCTTTCGGGAGCCTTAAATAAACTAAAACGGTATATACCGTCATGGTTCGCATGCCCATGCAAATTGACACCCATATCATATGACCCAGCCAATTATAAAAATGGCATCTCACACTAAGTTCCACATGGCATCCCATGTCCCACATGGCATCTCACCCCATGTCCCACATGGTATCCCACATGGCATTCCACATGGCATCCCATCCCAAGTCCCACATGGCATTCCACCATATCTTCCACATAGCATCCCATCCCATGTCCCACATAACATCTTATGTCCCATGTGGCATTCCATCATATGTCCCACAGGGCATCCCATCCTATGACCCACATGGTATTCCACCCTATGTCCCACATCCCATGTACCAAATGACATCCCACCTCATGTCCCACATGACATCCCATGCCTTGTCCCACATGGCATTCCACCATATCTCCCACATGGCAAACCACCATACAGTGTCTCACATGGCATTCCACCATATGTCCCACATGGCATTCCACCAAATGTCCCACATGGCATCCCATGCTATGACCCACATGGATCCCATCCTACATGTCCCACATTAGTCCAACCATATGTACCACATGACATCCCTCCCTATGTCCCACATGGCATCCCTCCGTGTCCCACATCAGTGGCTTCTCACCTGATGTTCCACATAGCATCCGACCATATGTTTCACATGGTATCCCTCCTAATGTCCCAATGACATCCTACTTAATGCCCTACATGGCATCACATCCCATGTCCCACATCCCCATGGCATCCTACCCTATGTCCCACATAGCCTCCTACCCTATGTCACACATGGCATCTTACCTTATGTCACACATGGCATCCTACCTTATGTCACACATGGCATTCCAACCTGTCACACTCTGTGTTACTCGTGGCATCCCACCATACCCCACATGGCATTCTACCCTGTTCCACGTGGCATCCCACCCCATGTCCCACATGGCATCCCATTCCATGTCCCACATGGCATCCCACCCCATGTCCCACATGACATCCTATAGGCTCCATAAGAAGTCTCATCCTACCTATTACAGTCCCTGATTGAGCAAACTATGTATGAAAGTGTCAGTTCATATGATAACTTATATGCAAATGACTTGTTAAAATGGGATGGGACGACATGTCCCACAAGACATCCCATGTCCCACATGACATTCCATCCCATGGCAATCTACCCTATGTCCTGCGTGGCATTCCACCACATATCCCACGTGGCATTCCACCCTGTTCCACATAGCATCCCACCCCATGTCCCACATGGCATCCCACCCCATGTCCCACATGGCATCCCACCCTATGTCTGACATGACATTCCATAAGCTCCATAAGAAGTTTCATCCTAGCAATCACAGTCCCTGATTGAGCATACTATGTATTAAAGTGTCAGTTCATATAATAACTTACATGCAAATGAGTTATTGAATAAGATAAAAAGGTGGAGTCAAATAATTATGCCTGATATAGCCCTTGGTGTATACAACATGGTAAATATTAAATCATATATCCTTCATGGCCCCCATCCATGTCCCACACAGCATCCCTTTCTATGTATATATGCAATCACATCCTGTCACACTCCCTTCCTATGTATATATGCAATCACATCCTGTCACACTCCCTGACTAAGCATATTCAATAAATAAGTCTGGTCAGGTCATAATACTGTAGCAACTTTATGCAAATGAGCACAATAATAAAGGTGGAGTTTAAAAAATCATGCCTGATACAAATGTTGGTGCCCAAATATTTTGAAGAATTTTAAGAATTTTAAACCTCAAGTACTACAAGAGAGATTTTAAGATCTTTAAAGAAAATTGGAAAATTACATCATTTTACAGCTATCTTCTACAAAAATATCAAATGTATTGTAGACTTTTTAAGGAAGGTAGTCCTCAATCCTATCTTAAGCATCTCTGAAAAACTTTAACATTTTATAAGGAAATTCTAACCTTCCATAAGGATATCTGAAGAAACTTTAACTTTTTCATTGACTTGGTTGGAACTCTGAAGGAACTTTAACATTTTCTTAGGAATTCTCAAAAATGTTTAACATTTCTGAGGAAATCTCAGAACGGCAGGAATTCTCAAAAACTTTAACATTTCTGAGGGCCAGAACGGCAGGACGGCTGTAATCGCCATTACATAGGTTCGCATAATGCTACGCTACGAACCAAAAACTACATGGAAGATCTCTTATTAAAATACAAGTTTTATGAAGCATACAAAAATCTCGCTGAACCAGAAACTCAAGAGCAAAACTGTTAAAACCTAGGAGATGCATTTTAACACAAAACTTTGTACAGGCACATATGGGAGTCCACATACGATTTGATAAGCTCCACCCATTACACTGTGTAATGGGTGAAGCTAAAACAAAACATAAAATCATTATTCAAGTACAGTTTAAATTTGCACAGCAAAAACAAATGAAGATTGGTCGATACACTAGCTGTCAGTCGATACACTAGCTGTCACAGTCAATACACTAGCTGTCACAGTCGATACACTAGCTGTCACAGTCGATACACTAGCTGTTAGTCGATACACCAGCTGTCACATTCGATACACTAGCTGTCACAGTCGATACACTAGCTGTCACAAAAATACTTATTTATCCAAACTTCAAGAAACAAGAATTGCTTACCTATTTGCTGGCATTCATCCACCATGGATCATCACACATTGAACGTATTTCATTTCTTTCTTACTGTTTGCTTAAGTTGTTACAGGCATCTTCTCCCAAGACTGTGATGCATTAAAAGATGACGATTACTCACTATGAGAGGAGAGAGATTGAATGCAAGCTTGTTATTGTAATCAAACATCATAATCAAATTTACACCTGAGATACCATGCAACATTTTTATTTTGAAAAGTTGTTATTTCAAACTCTAATTCACCTTTTTGCATGAATCTTGTATTGACCTCTTAAAAAGGGAGAAAAAGCAAAGAATGCGAATAGGAGTGATTCTGATGACTGACGAGATGTATATATATATATATATATATATATATATCACTTGATAAAGTTACTGTAGCTATAATAAGGGTTAACTTTTATTAAATATATGATACAAGATACTTCTAGAATACCACTAAGTATAATTACAATTACAGTGAACAGAATGAATCCAAATGGATGCAGGTTCACTTTCTGGTTCGCATCCAAGTAGGATTTGGCTTTATTTAATTAGGTATTTTTTGAAGTAGAAACATAATTAGCATTTCTGAGAAAATCCCTGTAAAAATCCCTTGGAAAACAAGATGTGAATCTGAGTGGAACATTTATTAAATTCAGAAATGTAGTTTCCTAGCTGTTACTGGTGCCTTTGACATTTAATACTTAAAGGTCGACATGAAGTCTAGCTTTTTTATTTGATATAATAGAAATAATAATTATTAACTCATCTGAAGCAATTTCACATCGTACGAAACATTTTAGCATTTATTTTCTAATTTATTAAAACATTAACAAGATGAACTAGCATGGGTGGGAGTGGCCATTTTGTTCATACGCCCTCTAAAAAATGATGTCATACACCCAGAACATATTAGAATATTAATGTATTTCTTCATAATCTATTTAAAATTGTCCAACTTCTTCCCTAAAGCATGAGTTTTGGATATTTATTTGTATGTGATATTAATGATTTAAGCTCTAGCTTCATGTCAAAGTGTTTTGGACAGAAATACACTATGTGTGCTAGAACATAAGGCAAATGATGTCATCATTGCAATGATTTCTACACAATATTAGATCAAATGGCCAATACAATGACTTACAGAGGTGACATCGTCATATGGTCACAATGTTTAGAATCCTTTTCAAATTGCTTGACATTTCAACCACTTGTTTCACGATTCATTGGCCCTTATATCACAGTATACATTGAATAAAACCTGGCGAATTAATATCGCTTGATACAGCCCAGTCGATTTAAAGCAATTCTTTTCGAACCAACAGTTGTTATGGGTCACAAATCCCAGCAGAATTATTATTTTTATTTTGGTTTGATCTGATTTCACTCTTTGTAATTTTCATCTGGTGACTGCAATTTTTTAGTAAAGAAAAAGTATTAAGTTTCCCGTAACATTATAACGTTATGCACTTAAATTTGCATGAAACTTCACACACACAACGTGCCACTGTCTGCTGACTGAACAAACTGACAGGAATCTTGTGCGTTCCACAACCGGAAGTGACGTAAATGTTCTCATCACACAATTTTACTGAGACGAGCCTCATATCCCTCTTTCAAACTTGGATAACTTTAAAATAAAATTTTATAATGGGTTTTTTTGGAAGTTGCTTTATCTTTTAATTCTACATCATAATGCAAGCTAGAATATTTGACTTTATGTCTCCTTTAGACTATTTTAGGTGTTCTTTCTGGTGAATATACAATCTATACTTGTGTACATTGAATGCGCTATACAGTGAAATCTTTGAAATTCAATTGTGTACATTAAATGCGCTACATGATGAAATCTTTAAAATTCAGTAGTGTACATTGAATGCGCTACATGGTGAAATCTTTAAAATTCAATAGTGTACATTAAATGCGCTACATGGTGAAATCTTTAAAATTCAATAGTGTACATTAAATGCGCTACATGGTGAAATCTTTAAAAATCAACAGTGTACAATGAATGCGCTACATGGTGAAATCTTTAAAATTCAATAGTGTACATTAAATGCTCTACACAGTGAAATCTTTGAAATTCAATAGTGTACATTAAATGCGCTACATGGTGAAATCTTTAAAATTCAGTAGTGTACATTGAATGCGCTACATGGTGAAATCTTTAAAATTCAATAGTGTACATTAAATGCGCTACATGGTGAAATCTTTAAAATTCAATAGTGTACATTAAATGCGCTACATGGTGAAATCTTTAAAAATCAACAGTGTACATTGAATGCGCTACATGGTGAAATCTTTAAAATTCAATAGCGTACATTGAATGCGCCACACGGTAAAATTCAAAAAAATTAATAGTGTGCATTGAATGCCCTACACGGTGAAATCTTTCAAATTCAATAGTGTACATTGAATGCGCTAAACGCTGAAACCTTTGAAATTCGATAGTGTACATTGAATGCACTACATGGTGAAATCTTTGAAATTCAATAGTGTACATTGAATGCGCTACACAGTAAAATCTTTAAAATTCAACAGTGTACATTAAATACGCTACACTGTGAAATCTTTTAAATTCAATAGTGTACATTGAATGCCCTATACGGTGAAATCTTTGAAATTCAAGTTTACATTAAATGCGCTACATGCTGAGACCTCGGAAATTCAGTGTACATTGAATGAGCTACTGTACACGCTGATATCTTTGAAATTCAATAGTGTACATTGAATGCGCTACACCCTGAAATCTTTCAAATTCAATAGTGTACATTGAATGCGCTACACGCTGAAATCTTTGAAATTCAAAAGTGTACATTTAATGTGCTACATGGTGAAATCTTTGAAATTCCATAGTGTACATTTAATGCGCTACATGGTGAAATCTTGGAAAATCAATAGCGTTCAAACAAACAAATTCAAAGATCCAATTAGATTAACATTTTAATAAGATAAACTGTGGTGACTTTCTAACTTTTAAAGTCACATTCTTAAAGTATTTTCTACCATTTGTAAGGGAGGTATTTTAATATTGATTCTTCTTCGTCACTAAGTTCTGTCAAACTATGAGGTTTAATGTATGTCAAATGCAATTGCACTGAATCTGAAAAAAAGCTTGACGAACCGTAAACTTGGAAGTAAATGAAACGCCACAGAATTTCAAGAAGGGGTTAACAATTACTATTTGCAATGTTTGCGGATAAGATAATGCAGGTGGAGCTGGACAAAGATCACATAACAACGAAGTTACATCTATGACACAACAGAAATTTTCAAATGCAGCACCTGCTTTTATATGCGCTGCTGGTAAACAAACCAAGTACCCGACGTTACATGGGCAAATATGCTGGCATTCAAAGCATCACTCAACAGTCCAGCCAATAAACAAACCCGACACTACATGGGCAAACATGTTGGCATTCATAGCATCACCCAATGGCCCAGCCAGTAAACAAACCCGATATTACATAAGCAAACATCTGGCATTCATGGCATCACTCAATGGCCCAGCCAGTAAACAAACCTAACGCTACACGGGCAAACATGCTGGCATTAATGGCGTCACCCAATGGCCCAGCCAGTAAACATACATGATGCTACACGGGCAAACATGCTGGCATTCAAGGCATCACCCAATGGCCCAGCAAGTAAACAAACCCGATATTACATAAGCAAACATCTGGCATTCATGGCATCACTCAATGGCCCAGCCAGTAAACAAACCTGATGCTACACGGGCAAACATGCTGGCATTAATGGTGTCACCCATTGGCCCAGCCAGTAAACAAACCTGATGCTACACAGGCAAACAAACTGGCATTCAAGGCATCACCCAATGGCCCAGCCAGTAAACAAACCCGACGCTACATGGGAAAACATACTGGCATTCATGGCATCACCCAATGGCCCAGCCAGTAAACATACATGATGCTACACGGGCAAACATGCTGGCATCACCCAATGGCCCAGCCAGTAAATAAACCTGATGCTACACTGGCAAACAAACTGGCATTCAAGGCATCACCCAATGGCCCAACCAGTAAACAAACCCGAGGCTACATGGGCAAACATGCTGGCATTCAAAGCATCACTCAACAGTCCAGCCAATAAACAAACCCGACACTACATGGGCAAACATGTTGGCATTCATAGCATCACCCAATGGCCCAGCCAGTAAACAAACCGATATTACATAAGCAAACATCTGGCATTCATGGCATCACTCAATGGCCCAGCCAGTAAACAAACCTAACGCTACACGGGCAAACATGCTGGCATTAATGGCGTCACCCAATGGCCCAGCCAGTAAACATACATGATGCTACACGGGCAAACATGCTGGCATTCAAGGCATCACCCAATGGCCCAGCAAGTAAACAAACCCGATATTACATAAGCAAACATCTGGCATTCATGGCATCACTCAATGGCCCAGCCAGTAAACAAACCTGATGCTACACGGGCAAACATGCTGGCATTAATGGTGTCACCCATTGGCCCAGCCAGTAAACAAACCTGATGCTACACAGGCAAACAAACTGGCATTCAAGGCATCACCCAATGGCCCAGCCAGTAAACAAACCCGACGCTACATGGGAAAACATACTGGCATTCATGGCATCACCCAATGGCCCAGCCAGTAAACATACATGATGCTACACGGGCAAACATGCTGGCATTCGTGGCATCACCCAATGGCCCAGCCAGTAAACAAACCTGATGCTACACTGGCAAACAAACTGGCATTCAAGGCATCACCCAATGGCCCAACCAGTAAACAAACCCGAGGCTACATGGGCAAACATACTGGAATTCATGGCATCACCCAATGGCCCAGCCAGTAAACAAACCTGACGCTACATGGGCAAACATGCTGGCATTCAAGGCATCACCCAATGGCCCAGCCAGTAAACAAACCTGACGCCATATGGGCAAACATGCTGGCATTCAAGGCACCACCCAATGGCCCAGCCAGTAAACAAACCTGACGCTACATGGGCAAACATGCTGGCATTCATGGCATCACCCAATGGCCCAGCCAGTAAACAAACCTGACGCTACATGGGCAAACATACTGGCATTCAAGGCACCACCCAATGGCCCAGCCAGTAAACAAACCTGACGCTACATGGGCAAACATGCTGGCATTCATGGCATCACCCAATGGCCCAGCCAGTAAACAAACCTGACGCTACATGGGCAAACATGCTGGCATTCAAGGCACCACCCAATGGCCCAGCCAGTAAACAAACCTGACGCTACATGGGCAAACATGCTGGCATTCAAGGCATCAACCAATGACCCAGCCAGTAAACAAACCTGACGCTCCATGGGCAAACATGCTGGCATTCAAGGCACCACCCAATGGCCCAGCCAGTAAACAAACCTGACGCTACATGGGCAAACATACTGGCATTCAAGGCACCACCCAATGGCCCAGCCAGTAAACAAACCTGACGCTACATGGGCAAACATGCTGGCATTCAAGGAACCACCCAATGGCCCAGCCAGTAAACAAACCTGACGCTACATGGGCAAACATGCTGGCATTCAAGGCTTCACCCAATGGCCCAGCCAGTAAACAAACCCAACGCCACACGGGCAAACATGCTGGCATTCATGGCATCACCCAATGGCCCAGCCAGTAAACAAACCTGACGCTACATGGGCAAACATGCTGGCATTCAAGGCATCACCCAATGGTCAGCCAGTAAACAAACCTGACGCTACACAGGCAAACATACTGGCATTCAAGGCATCACCCAATGGCCCAGCCAGTAAACAAACCTGACGCTACATGGGCAAACATGCTGGCATTCAAGGCATCAACCAATGACCCAGCCAGTAAACAAACCTGACGCTACATGGGCAAACATGCTGGCATTCAAGGCATCACTCAATGGCCCAGCGAAAACAAATGCAAATACCCAATTAGATTAACATTTTTAAAGATGCGATAAACTCTGGGTGACTTTCTAACTTTCAGTCACCTTTTTATTTAATTATAAAAATACTAATATCTCGTTACACCATTAAACAACTGTATCAGTTATAAGTTTAGTCAGATTTATGAAGGAATTTACTTATACCAAAACCAGACTGATAGTAATATCACAACCTGACATTGTCTTGCATTTCTTATTTAAATATCAGACAAAAAAAGTGATCAATATGGTGACACAAATATCAGCTGGAAAGCGCAAGTAACAACAATTCTATATTTACTACTTAAAAAGGTAGACTAATGCACTATACCCCATTAATGTCAGTCAAATGTGAGTCATTGACATATGAAACAGTGCGGCACATGTACGTCATTGTACCAAATTGTCAGTCACCAGCGTGACTCAGGGGTGTCCAAATTGTCAGTCACCAGCGTGACTCAGGGGTGTCAGTCACCAGCGTGACTCAGGGGTGTGAAGATTTACTTCAGACCCATTCACTTTGTACAGGTGAGTGATATGGAATAAGTCACTCCAAAAGAAATGTCAGTCACCTACGTGACTAGTCATAGGCGACATGATGAAATGACTCTCTTTAGGAGGAATGGTCCATCAATCAGTCATGCGCATTGCACATATTTCTCTATGCATATAATACACATTTATTTTTAGGGTCAGCCAAGAACTAATCTGTTCCACTTCACTGCAAAGGAGGTGTGGCTTCAGCTCAGATGAATGACCTATTGCTGGTTGCTAGCAAGTGAAGTGTGAAGAGGCTCTCAGGTTGGAAGGTGTGGATTACCTGTGTTGTGCATGGTGTAACAATAGCTGATTGCTAGCAAATGAACTGTGAAGAGGTTCACGGTTAGGTGTGAATTACCCATGATTTGAGAAAATTGAGGGTGTCGGGTGGGAGTGGCCCCAAGAGTTAAAAGTTCTTAATGGTAAATAAACAAACTTTTGTTTCATGTTCAACAATCTTTACATCCCTCAAAACGTTACAACCATCCCAGGCAAAAAGGCCAACATAGAGCCTTCGTGCTTATCCCCTATTTTTATGGTGCAAGCGGATGAGAGCAAATGACCCCCCTGTACAGGACACCAGTCCTTTGTAGGTTAACTCCTAGCAATGCTGGTCCTCATCTGGCAAGTGGGATAATTTGCCTTGCCCAAGGAAACATTATTTCTTATTCCGAACAGACTCCTAATTCCACCGAGCACTGCATTCCCTAAAACACCCAAACAGATGCCGAAATTGAGCATATTAGGTTATTTTTTCATATTGACTAGAGATAACTATTACATCATCCACTTATCTTATCCAGGGACTTACTAACGATAGCAATACATAATCATTTTTTAATTTATCTTAAAAGCACAAACAGTTTCAAAAACAAAAATTTGTTCACCAGGATAAACTTTCATTAAAGCAATTCATTATCTAGTACAGATATCAGTGAATTTATGAGTACTGGGAAATGATAATTGCAAGTCACTTTTGAGACTTAAATTTGCTCAATAATAATGCTCAAGCTCGCAGAAAATTGTGGGTCTTCCACACAAAGAAAGAAGTGATACCTTATACGTGTATCACTTTGACAATAATCATTCAATTCTGACAAGTTTCTTATGTTAATTCTTTAGTGATGATTTTTATTTTTCAGGAATGATTGGATCCATGTTGGTTGGTGGTTTAATTCACGGCACCTTGACAGTGTTGGTTGATTAAATTGTGCTAAAAATTATTCCACTCTTGCACATTCTGTTAAAGGCCAGAATAGCGAGCTGATGTGGATACGGTGGTCAGAAATTAACGTAAGATAATCCAATGTTTCTGATTGGTCAAAATATTTACACACTTACCGACAAGCCAATTCATTTTCTGTGCGGGAGTAACATTACTAGTTACTGATCAGACTTATTGGTAAAGGCAGGGCTGATTTCGGGAGGGGGAGGGGGGACCTCAGCCCCCTCTGAAAATGATGAAATCTCTATCAAATCAATTGACTGCAATTTGAAATTTGTAAAATAACCAAAATGAAATATCACAAAGGCAATGCTACTCATTCCTGTTGTGACTAATGCCATATTCTATGAAGCATTCGATTACAAACTAAATGTAAGAACTTTATAGCTATAGGTAGATATCTCAGATTACTGTTCCATTTGCATCAAGTAAATCTTACCGGGGCACATTGTGCTCTGGACTTCTCTTTGTGAGCCCCCCTTGTTAAATTTTTTTTTAGAAATCAGCCCTGGTTACCTTGAAGGTCAAGCAATTCTTTCGAGATGAGATTCCATCATTAATATATCCATAACAAAAGATTAAATGTTTATTTTTGTTTTCTTTCTTACTGCTTAATGTTTTTTCATTCCTGTTTCAAATATGCTTCTTGCAAACAAAAATCATAAGTCCTCTTGCTGTGGTCATAATTAATTGTGATTGTAAGGATACGGGGAGTTTCCTAGAGGACAGGGGAAATCCCCTCTAAATTCCCCCAAACTGGAATTCTATATTCAAGTAATAAGATGAAGAAGACCACATATTTTATCATCAATTTCTCAGATTATCAATACTATTTGATGATGTCATTCAGATCCTCGTAACGTTTGACATAATTGATGAGCTGCACTAAAATGCTTATTACGTAAAAAATTGATTCCCGGCACACAATCAATTCAAATAACCAGGGCATCATCAAAATAAGACTGTAAAAGAAATTTTAATTGAAATATCAGCTCGATTAAAATCAATCTATTGAGGGTTGCAACATACAGTATTTATGTCATTAACGATGCATGCTTGTGTACGATTTCAAGTTGTTTTTCAAAGATATGATGCACAATTTCCCATATCCATTAAGTGTATGTAAAACATGTATTCATTTTTAACGTTGAAAATGTTTTGCTCTATCGAGATAGAAGGGCAGTTGGAATTAGCAATGTGGTAGTCAAATGCATTGTATGGTGTATTGAATAAGCAATGTGGTAGTCAAATGCATTGTATGGTGTATTGAATAAGCAATGTGGTAGTCAAATGCATTGTATGGTGTATTGAATAAGCAATGTGGTAGTCAAATGCATTGTATGGTGTATTGAATAAGCAATGTGGTAGTCAAATGCATTGTATGGTGTATTGAAAAACAGCCAGCAGTGGGATAATTTGGGGTTAAATCCCATCAAGCCTGGGGCTTATAGAGCCCGGTGCTTAGATGCAGTTTCCAGGGTGCTACATGGATGAGTACTTTCGACTCCCCTGGATGGCACACCAGCCCATTGCAGCCAAGGGTGTACTGACCAAAATCATTCCACGGATCTAGGACCAGCCCATCGCAGCCAGGGGTGGACTGACCAAAATCATTCCACCGATCCAGGAACAGCCCATCGCAGCTAGGGGTGTACTGACCAAAATCATTCCACCAATCCAGGACCAGCCCATCGCAGCCATGAATGGACTGACCAAATCATTCCACGGATCTAGGACCAGCCCATCGAAGCCAGGGGTGGACTGACCAAAATCATTCCACCGATCCAGGACCAGCCCATCGCAGCCAGGGGTGGACTGACCAAAATCATTCCACCGATCCAGGAACAGCCCATCGCAGCCAGGGGTGTACTGACCAAAATCATTCCACGGATCTAGGACCAGCCCATTGAAGCCAGGGGTGGACTGACCAAAATCATTCCACCGATCCAGGACCAGCCCATCGCAGCCAGGGGTGGACTGGTCAAAATCATTCCACCTAACCAGGACCAGCCCATAGCAGCCAGGGGCAGACTAGCCAAAAATCAATTCACCAATCCAGGACCAGCCATCGCAGCCAAGGGCAGACTAGCCAAAATCATTCCACCTGTCCAGGACCAGCCCATTGCAGCCAGGGGCGGACTGGCCAAAATCTTCCCACCATTCCAGGACCAGCTTTTCGCAGCCAGGGGCAGACTAGCCAAAATCATTCCACTGATCCGGGTGCAGGACTGTCCTCCAATTTGAGTGAAGACCAATGCAGTCCACATTATATTCCTTTACACTATGGTTAAACAAAACGGTTGGTCTTTAAATTCCAATCTACCATATAAAGTAAGTTGGGAAAAATTATTTTTAATTAAATCGTTTATCTATACTTTGTAAGTAAACAACATCAATTTTATTGGGAGTGTGTGAAATCACTTTTCAATTAAATAGCAGAAATTCATTTAAAACTTAATTTTTGTGTTGAAATAGTGAAAGCTTAAATGGAACAAGATATATTGGCTTCTTTCATGCCCTAGCTCCTCTATCATATAAAGATGTCCTAGCTCCTCTATCATATAAAGATGCCCTAGCTCCTCTATCATATGAAGATGCCCTACAGTAGGCTGTCTATCATATAAAGATGCCCTAGGTCCTCTATCATATAAAGATGCCCTAGCTCCTCTATCATATAAAGATGCACTAGCTCCTCTATAATATAAAGATGCCCCAGCTCCTCTATCATATAAAGATGCCCTAGCTCCTCTATCATATAAAGATGCCCTAGCTCCTCTATCATACAAAGATGCCCTACCTCCTCTATCATATAAAGATGCCCTAGCTTCTCTATCATATAAAGATGCCCTAGCTCCTCTATCATATGAAGATGCCCTAGCTCCTCTATCATATAAAGATGCCACAACTCCTCTATAATATAAAGATGCCCTACCTCCTCTATCATATAAAGATGCCCTAGCTTCTCTATCATATAAAGATGCCCTAGCTCCTCTATCATATAAAGATGCCCTAGCTCCTCTATCATATGAAGATGCCCTACCTCCTCTATCATATGAAGATGCCCTACCTCCTCTATCATACAAAGATGCCCTAGCTCCTCTATCATATAAAGATGCCCTAGCTCCTCTATCATATAAAGATGCCCTAGCTCCTCTATCATATAAAGATGCCCTAGCTCCTCTATCATATAAAGATGCCCTAGCTCCTCTATCATATGAAGATGTCATAGCTCCTCTATCATATGAAGATGCCCTAGCTCCTCTATCATATAAAGATGCCCTAGCTCCTCTATCATATAAAGATGCCCTAGCTCCTCTATCATATAAAGATGCCCTAGCTCCTCTATCATATAAAGATGCCTAGCTCCTCTATCATATAAAGATGCCCTAGCTGCTCTATCATACAAAGATGCCCTACCTCCTCTATCATACAAAGATGCCCTACCTCCTCTATCATATAAAGATGCCCTAGCTCCTCTATCATATAAAGATGCCCTAGCTCCTCTATCATATAAAGATGCCCTAGCTCCTCTATCATACAAAGATGCCCTACCTCCTCTATCATATAAAGATGCCCTAGCTCCTCTATCATATAAAGATGCCCTAGCTCCTCTATCATATAAAGATCCCCTAGCTCCTCTATCATATAAAGATGCCCTAGCTCCTCTATCATACAAAGATGCCCTACCTCCTCTATCATATAAAGATGCCCTAGCTCCTCTATCATACATAGATGCCCTAGCTCCTCTATCATATGAAGATGCCCTAGCTCCTCCATCATATAAAGATGCCCTAGCTCCTCTATCATATATAGATGCCCTAGCTCCTCCATCATATAAAGATGCCCTAGCTCCTCTATCATATAAAGATGCCCTAGCTCCTCTATCATATAAAGATGCCCTAGCTCCTCTATCATATAAAGATGCCCTAGCTCCTCTATCATAGAAGATGCCCTAGCTCCTCTATCATATAAAGATGCCATAACTCCTCTATAATATAAACATGCCCTAGCTCCTCTATCATATAAAGATGCCCTAGCTCCTCTATCATATGAAGATGCCCTAGCTCCTCTATCATATGAAGATGCCCTAGCTCCTCTATCATATAAAGATGCCACAACTCCTCTATAATATAAAGATGCCCTACCTCCTCTATCATATGAAGATGCCCTAGCTCCTCTATCATATAAAGATGCCCCAGCTCCTCTATCATATGAAGATGCCCTAGCTCCTCTATCATATGAAGATGCCCTACCTCCTCTATCATATGAAGATGCCCTAGCTCCTCTATCATATAAAGATGCCCTAGCTCCTCTATCATATAAAGATGCCACAACTCCTCTATAATATAAAGATGCCCTAGCTCCTCTATCATATAAAGATGACCTAGCTCCTCTATCATATATAGATGCCCTAGCTCCTCTATCATATAAAGATGCCCTAGCTCCTCTATCATATAAAGATGCCCTAGCTCCTCTATCATATGAAGATGCCCTAGCTCCTCTATCATATAAAGATGCCCTAGCTCCTCTATCATATATAGATGCCCTAGCTCCTCTATCATATAAAGATGCCCTAGCTCCTCTATCATATGAAGATGCCCTAGCTCCTCTATCATATAAAGATGCCCTAGCTCCTCTATCATATAAAGATGCACTAGCTCCTCTATCATATAAAGATGCCATAACTCCTCTATCATATAAAGATGCCCTAGCTCCTCTATCATATAAAGATGCCCTAGCTCCTCTATCATATAAAGATGCCATAGCTCCTCTATCATATGAAGATGCCCTAGCTCCTCTATCATATGAAGATGCCCTAGCTCCTCTATCATATAAAGATGCCCTAGCTCCTCTATCATATAAAGATGCCCTAGCTCCTCTATCATATAGTGATGCCCTAGCTCCTCTATCATATAAAGATGCCCTAGCTCCTCTATCATATGAAGATGCCCTAGCTCCTCTATCATATGAAGATGCCCCAGCTCCTCTATCATATGAAGATGCCCTAGCTCCTCTATCATATCAAGATGCCCTACCTCCTCTATCATATAAAGATGCCCTAGCTCCTCTATCATATAAAGATGCCCTACCTCCTCTATCATATGAAGATGCCCTAGCTCCTCTATCATATAAAGATGCCCCAGCTCCTCTATCATATGAAGATGCCCTAGCTCCTCTATCATATGAAGATGCCCTACCTCCTCTATCATATGAAGATGCCCTAGCTCCTCTATCATATAAAGATGCCCTAGCTCCTCTATCATATAAAGATGCCACAACTCCTCTATAATATAAAGATGCCCTACCTCCTCTATCATATAAAGATGCCCTAGCTCCTCTATCATATATACATGCCCTAGCTCCTCTATCATATAAAGATGCCCTAGCTCCTCTATCATATGAAGATGCCCTAGCTCCTCTATCATATAAAGATGCCCCAGCTCCTCTATCATATGAAGATGCCCTAGCTCCTCTATCATATAAAGATGCCCTAGCTCCTCTATCATATGAAGATGCCCTAGCTCCTCTATCATATTAATATGCCCTAGCTCCTCTATCATATAAAGATGCCCTAGCTCCTCTATCATATAAAGATGCCCTAGCTTCTCTATCATATAAAGATGCCCTAGCTCCTCTATCATATAAAGATGCCCTAGCTCCTCTATCATATGAAGATGCCCTAGCTCCTCTATCATATAAAGATGCCCTACCTCCTCTATCATATAAAGATGCCCTAGCTCCTCTATCATATAAAGATGCCCTAGCTCCTCTATCATATAAAGATGCCCTAGCTCCTCTATCATATGAAGATGCCCTAGCTCCTCTATCATATAAAGATGCCCTACCTCCTCTATCATATAAAGATGCCCTAGCTCCTCTATTATATAAAGATGCCCTAGCTTTTCTATCATATAAAGATGCACTAGCTCCTCTATCATATAAAGATGCCCTAGCTCCTCTATCACATAAAGATGCACTAGCTCCTCTATCATATAAAGATGCCCTAGCTCCTCTATCACATAAAGATGCACTAGCTCCTCTATCATATAAAGATGCACTAGCTCCTCTATCATATAAAGATGCCCTAGCTCCTCTATCATATAAAGATGCACTAGCTCCTCTATCATATAAAGATGCCCTAGCTCCTCTATCATATGAAGATGCCCTAGCTCCTCTATCATATAAAGATGCCATAACTCCTCTATCATATAAAGATGCCCTAGCTCCTCTGTCATATAAAGATGCACTAGCTCCTCTATCATATAAAGATGCCCTAGCTCCTCTATCATATAAAGATGCCCTAGCTCCTCTATCATATAAAGATGCACTAGCTCCTCTATCATATAAAGATGCCCTAGCTCCTCTATCATATGAAGATGCCCTAGCTCCTCTATCATATAAAGATGCCATAACTCCTCTATAATACAAAGATGCCCTACCTCCTCTATCATATAAAGATGCCCTAGCTCATCTATCATATAAAGATGCCCTAGCTCCTCTATCATATAAAGATGCCCTAGCTCCTCTATCATATGAAGATGCCCTAGCTCCTCTATCATATAAAGATGCCATAACTCCTCTATAATACAAAGATGCCCTACCTCCTCTATCATATAAAGATGCCCTAGCTCCTCTATCATATAAAGATGCCCTAGCTCCTCTATCATATAAAGATGCCCTAGCTCCTCTATCATATAAAGATGCACTAGCTCCTCTATCATATACAGATGCCCTAGCTCCTCTATCATATGAAGATGCCCTAGCTCCTCTATCATATAAAGATGCCATAACTCCTCTATCATATAAAGATGCCCTAGCTCCTCTGTCATATAAAGATGCACTAGCTCCTCTATCATATAAAGATGCCCTAGCTCCTCTATCATATATAGATGCCCTAGCTCCTCTATCATATAAAGATGCCCTAGCTCCTCTATCATATGAAGATGCCCTAGCTCCTCTATCATATAAAGATGCCCTAGCTGCTCTATCATATAAAGATGCCCTAGCTCCTCTATCATATAAAGATGCCCTACCTCCTCTATCATATGAAGATGCCCTAGCTCCTCTGTCATATAAAGATGCCCTAGCTCCTCTATCATATAAAGATGCCCTACCTCCTCTGTCATATAAAGATGCCCTACCTCCTCTATCATATAAAGATGCCCTAGCTCCTCTATCATATAAAGATGCCCTACCTCCTCTATCATATGAAGATGCCCTAGCTCCTCTGTCATATAAAGATGCCCTAGCTCCTCTATCATATAAAGATGCCCTAGCTCCTCTATCATATAAAGATGTCCTAGCTCCTCTATCATATAAAGATGCACTAGCTCCTCTATCATATAAAGATGCCCTACCTCCTCTATCATATGAAGATGTCATAGCTCCTCTATCATATAAAGATGCCCTAGCTCCTCTGTCATATGAAGATGCCCTAGCTCCTCTATCATATGAAGATGCCCTAGCTCCTCTATCATATGAAGATGCCCTACCTCCTCTATCATATGAAGATGCCCTAGCTCCTCTATCATATAAAGATGCCCTAGCTCCTCTATCATATAAAGATGCCCTAGCTCCTCTATCATATAAAGATGCCCTAGCTCCTCTATCATATAAAGATGCCCTAGCTCCTCTATCATATAAAGATGCCCTAGCTCCACTATCATATAAAGATGCCCTAGCTCCTCTATCATATGAAGATGCCCTAGCTCCTCTATCATATAAAGATGCCACAACTCCTCTATAATATAAAGATGCCCTACCTCCTCTATCATATGAAGATGCCCCAGCTCCTCTATCATATGAAGATGCCCTAGCTCCTCTATCATATAAAGATGCCCTAGCTCCACTATCATATAAAGATGCCCTACCTCCTCTATCATATAAAGATGCCCCAGCTCCTCTATCATATAAAGATGCCCTACCTCCTCTATCATATGAAGATGTCATAGCTCCTCTATCATATAAAGATGTCCTAGCTCCTCTATCATATAAAGATGCCCTAGCTCCTCTATCATATAAAGATGCCCTACCTCCTCTATCATATGAAGATGTCATAGCTCCTCTATCATATAAAGATGCCCTAGCTCCTCTGTCATATGAAGATGCCCTAGCTCCTCTATCATATGAAGATGCCCTAGCTCCTCTATCATATGAAGATGCCCTACCTCCTCTATCATATGAAGATGCCCTAGCTCCTCTATCATATGAAGATGCCCTAGCTCCTCTATCATATAAAGATGCCACAACTCCTCTATAATATAAAGATGCCCTACCTCCTCTATCATATAAAGATGCCCCAGCTCCTCTATCATATAAAGATGCCCTAGCTCCTCTATCATATAAAGATGCCCTAGCTCCTCTATCATATAAAGATGCCCTACCTCCTCTATCATATGAAGATGCCCTAGCTCCTCTATCATATGAAGATGCCCTAGCTCCTCTATCATATAAAGATGCCACAACTCCTCTATAATATAAAGATGCCCTACCTCCTCTATCATATAAAGATAGCTCCTCTATCATATAAAGATGCCCTAGCTCCTCTATCATATGAAGATGCCCTACCTCCTCTATCATATAAAGATGCCCTAGCTCCTCTATCATATAAAGATGCCCTAGCTCCTCTATCATATGAAGATGCCCTACCTCCTCTATCATATAAAGATGCCCTAGCTCCTCTATCATATAAAAATGCACTAGCTCCTCTATCATATAAAGATGCACTAGCTCCTCTATCATATAAAGATGCCCTAGCTCCTCTATCATATAAAAATGCACTAGCTCCTCTATCATATAAAGATGCCCTAGCTCCTCTATCATATGAAGATGCCCTACCTCCTCTATCATATAAAGATGCCCTAGCTCCTCTATCATATAAAAATGCACTAGCTCCTCTGTCATATAAAGATGCACTAGCTCCTCTATCAATATTTTATGCAAATTTGTAATGTATAAATGGGCATATCTCTGTATTGTCTAATGTACATCCTTGTTTTTAATCATGCACCACAAGTGTTTGAAGCAGAGTGGCTGTACTAAGCAACATCCCGATCAACAAAGAAAGTTAATGGCTTAAATTCAATTTGGCATATCGTGAAGTTGAATTAAATCAGACGGGTGTAAATCGGGCAAAAATCTTCAATATTTTATAAAAAGTCAATTGAAGGTTCATAAAGTTAGTCCAATTTGTTAAAAGGTATTTAAAATATTTGAAGCCCAAAGCCAACCAACACAGCACTGCCAGACATCCTCCAACACAGCACTGCCAGACGCCCTCCAACACAGCACTGCCAGACGTCCTCCAACCCCACACTGCCAGATGTCCTCCAACACAGCACTGCCAGACGTCCTCCAACCCCACACTGCCAGATGTCCTCCAACACAGCATTGCCAGATGTTCTTCAACACAGCACTGCCAGACGTCCTCCAACACAGCACTGCCAGACGCCCTCCAACACAGCACTGCCAGACGCCCTCCAACACAGCACGGCCAGACGCCCTCCAACACAGCACTGCCAGACGCCCTCCAACACAGCACTGCCAGATGTCCTCCAACCCCACACTGCCAGATGTCCTCCAACACAGCACTGCCAGACGTCCTCCAACCCCACACTGCCAGATGTCCTCCAACACAGCATTGCCAGATGTTCTTCAACACAGCACTGCCAGGCGTCCTCCAACACAGCACTGCCAGACGCCCTCCAACATAGCACTGCCAGACGCCCTCCAACACAGCACGGCCAGACGCCCTCCAACACAGCACTGCCAGACGCCCTCCAACACAGCACTGCCAGACGCCCTCCAACACAGCACGGCCAGACGCCCTCCAACACAGCACTGCCAGACGCCCTCCAACACAGCACTGCCAGATGTCCTCCAACCCCACACTGCCAGATGTCCTCCAACACAGCACTGCCAGACGTCCTCCAACCCCACACTGCCAGATATCCTCCAACACAGCATTGCCAGATGTTCTTCAACACAGCACTGCCAGACGTCCTCCAACACAGCACTGCCAGATGTCCTTAAAGATTATTCTCATGGAATTTCATTTTGATATATTCGATAGAGGACAATAAAAGAAACAGATTGGTGAAAACACCAAGTTAATATCTTATTCCTACAAGAAGTTATTGATTTTTTTGTTTTTATTGTTTGCGTAAAAAGAGTGTTGGTCGGAGTCTAAGTCATCATAATGTCACTACAGCACTTCTGTACTTTTTGTATTATGTATTCTTTATGTATTTCCAAAATGCTTCCACAAAAATACGGGCCCGCACAATGATGACATAAGACTTGGTACAAAAGTCATTTTTATGCGGGCAAGAAAAGTCTTTAAAGTTCACTAACTTCTTCTAGGAATGAGATATTAACTTGGTTTTTTCACAAATCTGTTTTTTTTTTTATTTTAGTTATGCACATCATCCAACTGAGCACATTTTGATCTTGGCAGAAAAATAAATGCATAAACCAGACTTCAGATCAATATAGAACTGAGATTCCAAAAGCAAAGCAGAGCACAAGACTTTGATCTAATTCAAAATCTTTCACCACCCATCAATTGTGATGATAAAATTATTACATCCTATCATATGCTTCATTCCTTCGAGGAAAAAAAAGTGATAAACATTCACCAGAAAAGTACTTCTTTAGATAATTCAGCTTTATTTTACTGAAGCATAATGTCAAACAATTCTTGACAAGTTGAATTCGTCATTTATGAGTGTCTGTCGCTACAGCAGTGAATTCCCATAGCTCACTGTCATCGTATTATGAGCCTTCTCATGGGGAAAAGAAATCGATAAAAAAGCGGTTCATGATTCTCGCAAGGGATATATTTAATCTACCTACTCGATATAAAATATGTTGAAAGTTCTTTCCAAGTGGTTGCAATTCAGACAGGGAAACTAGGGTAATAATATATTCCCTTGTGTCATAAATATAACTTTGATACATCTTTATATCTCGATGTGAAAAATCTTACTCACATGAATTTCAGCTATTACATGAGAGTGGCTTTTTTTATTTAGGAGAATGGAATTACATTTCAAAATGAGACTGTGGCCTGCTTGGGTAATTTACCTCCACTACCTATGCTAAAATAGAAATGTACCATATGGTCCTACCTAGAATAACCAACCATATGTGCTAAGTGCGAAGCATATAGGTGCAAGGATAAATGTAGCTGCCCAATCGTAAATTTGCGCTAACTGTAGCTTTAACGCACTGAAATCGCTGAACCAGCCAAGCAGACTATTCATCTGTGCTCAATTCGTAATTCATGCACATAAAAATATAGCAGCTAGCTGAAGAGAGCATACTTGACTTAAAGGAGCTGGCAATCGAAAAGTAAGGGTGTTAGTTTTTGCCATCAACCAATGAATAGAAGTCACATCACAGTCTGTAGATTTCAACCAATAGAAGTCACATCACAGTCTGTAAATTTCAACTAATAGAAGTCACATCGCACAGTCTGTGGATTGCAACCAATAGAAGTCACATCACAGTCTGTAGAGTTTAACCAATAGAAGTCACATCAGTCTGTAGATTTCACCCAATAGAAGTCACATCACAGTCTGTAGATTTCAACCAATAGAAGTCACATCACATTCTGTAGATTTCAACCAATAGAAGTCACATCACAGTCTGTAGATTTCAACAAATAGAAGTCACATCACAGTCTGTAGATTTCAACCAATAGAAGTCACATCACAGTCTGTAGATTTCAACCAATAGAAGTCACATCACAGTCTGTAGATTTCAACCAATAGCAGTCACATTACAGTCTGTAGATTTCAACCAATAGAAGTCACATCGCAGTCTGTAGATTTCAACCAATAGAAGTCACATCACAGTCTGTAAATTTCAACCAATAGAAGTCACATCGCACAGTCTGTGGATTGCAACCAATAGAAGTCACATCACAGTCTGTAGAGTTTAACCAATAGAAGTCACATCAGTCTGTAGATTTCAACCAATAGAAGTCACATCACAGTCTGTAGATTTCAACCAATAGAAGTCACATCACATTCTGTAGATTTCAACCAATAGAAGTCACATCAGTCTGTACATTTCAACCAATAGAAGTCACATCACAGTCTGTAGATTTCAACCAATAGAAGTCACATCACAGTCTGTAGATTTCAACCAATAGCAGTCACATTACAGTCTGTAGATTTCAACCAATAGAAGTCACATCACAGTCTGTAGATTTGAACCAATAGAAGTCACATCAGAGTGTAGATTTCAACCAATAGAAGTCACATCAGTCTTAAGATTTCAACCAATAGAAGTCACATCACAGTCTGTAGATTTCAACCAATAGAAGTCACATCACAGTCTGTAGAGTTTGACCAATAGAAGTCACATCAGTCTGTGGATTTCAACTAATAGAAGTCACATCACAGTCTGTAGATTTCAACCAATAGAAGTCACATCACAGTCTGTAGATTTCAACCAATAGAAGTCACATCACAGTCTGTAGATTTCAACCAATAGAAGTCACATCACAGTCTGTAGATTTCAACCAATAGAAGTCACATCAGTCTGTAGATTTCAACCAATAGAAGTTGCATCACAGTCTGTAGATTTCAACCAATAGAAGTCACATCACAGTCTGTAGATTTCAACCAATAGAAGTCATATCACAGTCTGTAGATTTCAACCAATAGAAGTCACATCACAGTCTGTAGATTTCAACCAATAGCAGTCTCATTACAGTCTGTAGATTTCAACCAATAGAAGTCACATTACAGTCTGTAGATTTCAACCAATAGCAGTCACATTACAGTCTGTAAATTTCAACAAATAGAAGTCGCAACACAGTCTGTAAATTTCAACCAATAGAAGTCGCATCACACAGCCTGTAGATTTCAAGCAATAGAAGTCACATCACACAGTCTGTAGATTTCAAGCAATAGAAGTCACATCACACAGTCTGCAGATTTCAACCAATATAAGTCACATTACACAGTCTTCAGATTTCAACCAATAGAAGTCACATCACAGTCTGGTTTTTATTGTTGTTGGATACAGAAATGTTCACACACCGCGCCCATGTGAACAATTCAACAAAAGTCAATGGGAAAACACATACAAATTCTGAGTATCCAGATTGGGATTTAGTAGCATTTTATGATATTTGTTACTTCTCAGGTACAAGAAAGAAGGTATTTATCATGAGACTCAATAAAATACTTTTCGACTGCCAGCTTCAAACCAAGGGGCATGCACTCCTGTAAGTCCTATTTTACAAGGGCGTAGGAAGCGGGGAAGGGGATGGGGGGGGCGGGCTGGGGGCTTTAGCTCTCCCAGTCAAAATTCAGGGGGGGGGAGCTAAACTATGCTTTAGCCCCTCACTTCTCATATACGAAAACCCCCTTATAAGACTTATTTATACCCACTTTAAATAATATAACTTTATAGGATATTGTCATATGTTTTAAATTCTTCAATTATGTTGAGAAAAAAAGGTTATGCAATTTCGATGGAGACTTTATTACCTCTTTGCACCTCATAATCATTTTGAGCTGATCGAAGCTGTATTAAACATAACATTTGCGTGCTACCACAGACACTGAGTGCGGGCAGCATAATTATTTTTTCCAGGAGTGTTTGAATATAACTGTACATGTATAAAGAGAAAAAAATGCTTTTTCATAGAGGAAGAACTGTTTTGTTATAGGCTGGACAACCCCTTACTTAAATTGATCCCATGGGCTGACGGGATATACCTAAAAACAGCTTCCCTCATGCTCAGATATGTCAAAGTTGGTTGTTTTATAGATGTAAGCTTGGACATTTTGAATAAACATGTTTTACAGACTAACACGTGTCTTTCCTCTGCCTGGTCTGTTTTTTAGCTCCATGGCCTGGAGTCTACAATCGAATCCTTTTTGTAAAAAGTCATAGACCTATACAAAAATATTTATATATTTGAAACAGCCTCTTATTGGCTAGGCTTATGGACCCCAACTTAACCACAACTTGTGCCTTTCATGATGACTGTTAGCAAGTCTGTTAGAGCTCAAAAAGAAGATAACAAGAATGTCACTTTTTCATTCTTCTTTGGAGAACAAAAAGAGAAAAAATGCCCAAAGCGCCAAGCATGCCAAAAACAAGGCTTCTGGGTGGGGATGGGGTGGAAGTCCTTAAAGAAATAAAGCTTCAGCCCCCCCCCCCCAAAAAAAATTGTTCCTACACCACTGCTATTTTATATCTAAGATAAACATTAGTTGCATCATATCAAATGACTTTTCACAAATTCCTTTCATCATTTAATACAGTATTATCTCATCAATATTTTATTATAATACAAATACAAATTATCCCTATGATAAAGACTGTATGTCCATATCAAAACATCAGAGCTATCTAAAGAGAGCGATCTAAAGAGAGCGAACTTGACTATCTAAAGAGAGCAAGCTTGACTATCTAAAAAGAGCAAGCTTGACTATCTAAAGAGAGCGAGCTTGACTATCTAAAGAGGGCATGCTTGACTATCTAAAGAGAGCGAGCTTGACAATCTAAAGAGAGCGAGCTTGACTATCGCTGGACTATCTAAAGAGAGCAAGCTTGACTATCTAAAGAGAGCAAGCTTGACTATCTAAAGAGAGCGAGCTTGACTATCTAAAGAGACAAAGCTTGACTATCTAATGAGAGCGAGCTTGACTATCTAAAGAGAGCAAGCTTGACTATCTAAAGAGAGCGAGCTTGACTATCTAAAGAGAGCGAGCTTGACTATCTAATGAGAGCGAGCTTGACTATCTAAAGAGAGCGAGCTTGACTATCTAAAGAGAGCAAGCTTGACTATCTAAAGAGAGCAAGCTTGACTATCTAAAGAGAGCAAGCTTGACTATCTAAAGAGAGCGAGCTTGACTATCTAATGAGAGCGAGCTTGACTATCAAAAGAGAGCAAGCTTGACTATCTAAAGAGAGCGAGCTTGACTATCTAAAGAGAGCGAGTTTGATTATCTAAAGAGAGCAAGCTTGACTATCTAAAGAGAGCAAGTTTGACTATCTAAAGAGAGTGAGCTTGACTATCTAATGAGAGCAAGCTTGACTATCTAAAGAGAGCAAGCTTGACTATCTAAAGAGAGCGAGCTTGACTATCTAAAAAGAGCAAGCTTGACTATCTAAAGAGAGCGAGCCTGACTATCTAAAGAGAGCGAGCTTGACTATCTAAAGAGACAAAGCTTGACTATCTAATGAGAGCGAGCTTGACTATCTAAAGAGAGCAAGCTTGACTATCTAAAGAGAACGAGCTTGACTATCTAAAGAGACAAAGCTTGACTATCTAATGAGAGCGAGCTTGACTATCTAAAGAGAGCGAGCTTGACTATCTAAAGAGAGCGGGCTTGACTATCTAAAGAGAGCAAGCTTGAATATCTAAAGAGAGCGGGCTTGACTATCTAATGAGAGCGAGCTTGACTATCTAATGAGAGCGAGCTTGACTATCAAAAGAGAGCAAGCTTGACTATCTAAAGAGAGCAAGCTTGACTATCTAAAGAGAGCGAGTTTGATTATCTAAAGAGAGCAAGCTTGACTATCTAAAGAGAGCAAGCTTGACTATCTAAAGAGAGTGAGCTTGACTATCTAATGAGAGCAAGCTTGACTATCTAAAGAGAGCAAGCTTGACTATCTAAAGAGAGCGAGCTTGACTATCTAAAAAGAGCAAGCTTGACTATCTAAAGAGAGCGAGCCTGACTATCTAAAGAGAGCAAGCTTGACTATCTAAAGAGAGCGAGTTTGACTATCTAATGAGAGCGAGCTTGACTATCTAAAAAGAGCATGCTTGACTATCTTAAGGACAGTGCTTGCTGATGGTGGAGCTGTTAGTCACCCACATCAGGCAACAGATACTTTTATTAATATCTAACATGACAATTTTGTTGCACAATGTCAAACAACTTTTGACAAGTTTACTTTATCATTTGTTTGAATATTAGTGTATACCAATACTTCACTAGGAGTGTAACACTTTTATGAACTTACTCTTGAGAAAAGTAAATCTATAAAGAAGCGGCATTCATGCTTTGAAGAAAGACATTTGGTCTACTTACATAAGTGGTTAACAACTGTGTTGATCATAGCTCTTTTCATGTTGAGACAATTCACAAAGGGAAAAAAGCTTCAGAACATTATTCCCAGCATTTACAAATTAGGCTTTTGGTAAATGGTTTGATTCATGAGGCAGGAAAAACCACTGGTTAAAAGAACATTTATTCCATAAAAATTCAAAGGTGTAGGCCTATTGTGAGATGAGTGGAACTTCATTTGACAAATGTTCTCACTTTCCATCTTTACATGGACAGGTAGAAACATAGGCAAGATTTGCCTACTGAAAGAAAATCAAAAGTGTGTTTGTGGAAGGGGGGGGGAGCATGGGATCACAAAATCATGGTAAGATACACAAAATAATCACCATACAAAAGATGTACACTTCACAAAGGGGGAGGGGAAGTGGGGTGAGTGAATCCCTTTTTAATTTTCATGACTTAGTGGATTATGTCAATGGTCATACAAGTTCATCTTATATAAAAGATGACTTTGAAAGAAATAAAATTGGTGAAGAAAATATTAAAAAATCTTATTCCATTCAGAAGATATTAACCTTAAAATTCTGTATCATTTGTGTAGAAAAGACAGATATCAGACTTGTTGTGACATCACATTCTCAGATTCTGCAGTCTCTATGTATTCTATCAAATTTCTTTTAATTATTTTGTGACCAAAAACCATTGGATATGTCAGAAAAGTAGTAACACAGAACATAACAAGGGTTATCATAGTTTACTAACTAAAGAAAGTTTAAGGAAAAATAATTCAAATAGTAAAAAAGCAATTATCTTTAAAATACATCTAAAAAATTGGTTAGAAAGTGATGACAAGGACCCCATCCTTCCATAGTAGACTTACTACACCAGTCATTTCTACACAGATAAACCAGAATTTTAGACTTGAATATTTGTCCCTGTGAGGTGCTCTTATTTGTTACAGGTTACTTTTGGCCGTTTTGGGGCCCATTCAGCAGCTGCCCCAACCTCTCACAAGTGAGAAGTAATTTATTCACAATTTTGTTCATATAAAAATCCTTCTTTCATATAAGATAAGCTTGCTTGACCACTAAACTATTCCTTTGAATATGTAAATTTCTTATGTGAAAGCATTGGTTTTTAATCCCCTGACAAAATTCCGTGGGACACTACTGTAAAGCTTGTCTTCCTCTCCTCTACTTGACCACAATAAACCGATCCAATACTGGTTGGCATTTTCTCCATTCACTCACTTTTCCTTATTCCAGGAAAATCCTTTTCATATTGTCTCCAAAAGGCAACTTTAAATAAGGCATGTCATGACTTCACACTCTACATTCAAATGTTTGATCACAACAGCAGGTTTCACAAATAAAGAGTTTAACAGAATGGAGTAAATTCAGTTCAATTTGTCATGCTTAAAAATAATTGCCATTGAAAAATTGGCCAATTGATCACCTGACCCACTGACGTAAGCTAATCACGTGATCCATTGTTGGCATGCCAAACCACATTGGAAACCACACTGTTCTCATACATCTCTCGTGCAACTGTGAGCCTAATTATCTCCAATTTTAGGCAATGCTGTATTGGCAGATAAAGTAATGTATGTGGGAAGAGTGTAACTACCCATCGCTCCTAGTAATGTATGTGGGAAGAGTGTAACTACCCATCGCCCCCAGTGATATATGTGGGAAGGGTGTAATTATCCATCGCCCCCAGTAATATATGTGGGAAGGGTTTAACTACCCATCGCCCCCAGTAATGTATGTGGGAAGAGTGTAACTACCCATCGCCTCCAGTAATATATGTGGGAAGGGTGTAACTACCCATCGCCCCCAGTAATATATGTGGGAAGAGTGTAACTACCCATCGCCCCCAGTAATGTATGTGGGAAGAGTGTAACTACCCATCGCCCCCAGTAATGTATGTAGGAAGAGTGTAACTACCCATTTCCCCCAGTAATATGTGGGAAGGGTGTAAATACCCATCGCCCCCAGTAATATTGGGAAGGGTGTAACTACACATCGCCCCCAGTAATATGTGGGAAGGGTGTAACTACCCATCGCTCCCAGTAATGTATGTGGGAAGAGTGTAACTACCCATCGCCCCCAGTAATATATGTGGGAAGGGTGTAACTACCCATCGCCCCCAGTAATATGTGGGAAGGGTGTAACTACCCATCGCCCCCAGTAATGTATGTGAAAAGAGTGTAACTACCCATCGCCCCCAGTAATATGTGGGAAGGGTGTAACTACCCATCGCCCCCAGTAATATATGTGGGCAGGGTTTAACTACCCATCACCCCAGTAATGTATGTGGGAAGAGTGTAACTACCCATCGCCCCCAGTAATATATGTGGGAAGGTGTAACTACCCATCGCCCCCAGTAATATGTGGGAAGGGTGTAACTACCCATCGCCCCAGTAATGTATGTGGGAAGAGTGTAACTACCCATCGCCCCAGTAATATATGTGGGAATGTGGAAAGGTGTAACTACCCATCGCCCCAGTAATATGTGGAAAGGTGTAACTACCCATCGCCCCCAGTAATATGTGGGAAGGGTGTAACTACCCATCGCCCCCAGTAATATATGTGGGAAGGGTGTAACTACCCATCGCCCCCAGTAATATATGTGGGAAGAGTGTAACTACCCATCGCCCCCAGTAATATATGTGGGAAGGGTGTAACTACCCATCGCCCCCCATTCGATGAATAAACACGGAGAATTTGGAAACGTTTCGTCTGTAATACGAGAGCGGATTTTAAAGGCCCTACATATCATAGCGTTATAATATAGCAGGCACTTTGGCTGAGATTGTTTCAAAGCTGCTGCAAACTTGTGTGAGCAGTTTGGCAAATTGGTATTTTAATTTTTTTTCGAAATTGAAATACAAAATATTCCTCAAGGAAAATTTCCAACTATTAAGGCTCCATCCCGTCAACAAAGCCTGAAAAGATTTGCCGTCTACATTATCGGCTAAAACATTGAGCACTGACACAAATCTGCACTGACGTTAGTGACTTATGACTACCTGCACAGCCAAATTGTATTATGTATGGCTTAATGTTTTCACTTGATTTTCGTCACTATAAGTTCTTCCATCTGACAACACCCATGGAGGAGGGAAAGGGGAGAGGGAGGGGAGGGGGGGGAGAGGAGAGAGGGAAGGGGAGGGGAGGAGGAGGAGAGAGGAGGGGGAGGGGGAGGGGGGGAGGGGAGGGGAGGGGGGAGGGGAGGAGGGGAGGGGGGGAGGGGGGAGGAGGGGAGGAGGGTGGAGGGGAGGAGGGGAGGAGGGGGGGAGGGAGGAGGGGAGGGAGGAGGAGGGGAGGGGAGGAGGGGAGGGAGGAGGGGGGGGAGGAGGGGGGGGGGAGGAGGGGGAGGGGAGGGGGGAGGGGGAGGGAGGAGGGAGGGGAGGAGGGGGAGGAGGGGGGAGGGGGGAGGGGGGAGGAGAGGGAGGGGAGGGGGGGAGGAGGAGGGGGAGGAGGGAGGGGGGGGGGGAGGGGGGAGGGAGGGGAGGGAGGGGAGGAGGGGGGGAGGAGGGGAGGGGAGGATGGAGGGGGGAGGGGAGGGAGGGGAGGAGGAGGGAGGAGGGGGAGGGGGGAGGGGAGGGGGGAGGAAAGGGGAGGCGTAACTAGGGTACTCTGTTTGGAAGGGGAAGGGGGGAGTCAAAACTTAGAATTAGCATAAAATGCTTGTTGTTCTTGAATACGTTTCATACAATGGATAACTGAAGTTCAACTATATGTGATGTAGGACTAATCAATTTAAATGGTACAAGAAACATTTTCTTCAGGACACTCTATTTTATCAAAACTTTCAAGATGTTTTTCTTTAATTTGTCAGGTTTGTCACAAATCGATTAGAAAAAAAATTGTATGCTGAGGTAGCATATTTTTGGGTCCTAATACATTTGTTAATTGTGGATCTAAGTGTTAAAAATAGTTCTTTGGGATGAAAACTGGTTTTGACTATCATCTTTTATGTGTTATAATGTATTAAATTTCCGAACAACTTTTGGAAATGGAGGTGTGACAATCCCCCTCCTCCCCATCACCCCACCCCTGTCGCTACATCCCTGCATGTATTTACAATTTGCTGAAGTCTCTCGATGTTAATGTGGTCAATTTCTGAAGCCTCTTGTTTATCACCTCCATTAGCATTCAGGCCGAGAAGTTCGCCTTTATCTCTTCATTTCCATCAGAATCGTTTGATTCTCCATCGTCAAAACTTGAGAATGAACATTCTGAATCATTTCGCTTTCAGACAATGAAATAGAATCAGGCCTTGTGTTGGTCTCCATTTTCAGTGTAGGTATATACTAACGCATTGATAACAGTGTGTGATTAATGCTGGTGCCTCAGCTAGCCCAGCTTACATCACAAGCTTATGTCACATGATAAGTATTTTTTACTATGAGCTACAAATCATGCTATTTTAATGACATTTATGTCCATGATTTTCAGAGGTGCTGGTGTTATGCTTTGTGTTTCGATACTATTAGAAGTATATGTTTTAGTTTGAAGCCAAAATCATGACCATGGCATGCCCTCTTAAATCCCTAGATAACAATTATGGCACTCATACTTTCAGTGATTCACTCCCTAGTCACTTTTCTCTTTCTGACCAGTCTTTGTACAGCTCATGCGGGCACCTTAATTTCATGCTGTTTTTTTAATCTTTCAAAAGAAGACACCTGTAGCACAATCTCACTTGCTTCAATTGATCACCACCTCCTTTCAAAAAATCAGGGACAACAAAACTTACAGCCACAGTGAAGGATGTAATTCTTGACTGCACACACACTCGAGCCAAATATTTTCTTGGGTAAAAAGTGTTTAACCTTAATGATAGTTTCTGATTCAATCTCTTGCCAAATTTTGCATGATCTAATACAAAAATAGGTAATTGGTCAGCAATTATGCTGATGACCCGTTTTGCTTTTTCACACTTTTTGCTTGAATGATTCTAATGATTTTGCCCATATTTTCATTTTTTCCAGGGTTAGTGGTACACTAATTCCCCCCCCCCCACCTTAATGGACCCCATCCTGTATTCTAACAATATGTTTGCCCATTTCTTTAAAAGGACACCCTTACCCAGCACCCCTTCCGTAGCCCCTGTTACAAACTAATATTTGGTGTCAATTAGAGTTTATCATTTGACTCATAAATAGATGTAAATTGGAAGGGACAATCTATGGTTGAGGATAATATGTATTGAAATAATAAATTAATAACTGTGTTGTAAAATGAATTTCTCTGCTGTGTGAAGCAGCAAGGCCAAGGGATTACTATGACCATAAGTATGCATGACAAGAGCAACTATCGCCCCTCCCCTTCTAACTCATTGAAGAAAAAATGACAATGTAGATAAATCAGTGAATGAGGCTAAGTCACAAGCAAGGAAAATTACATAAAAAGCAGACACAATGTTGTCAAGCTATCCTGCCCCACACTCTAAACTAGACATATTAAGCCCAATTTCAGACCTTAATGTAAAAGACACTCTTCAAGAGTGAGATCATAAATCAAGATTATAATCAAGAGTGAGATTTTAAATCAAGTTTATAATCAAGAGGGATTATAAATCAAGTTGTAATCATGAGTGAGATTATAAAATCAAGATTATAATCAAGAGTGAGATTATAAATCAAGATTAAAATCAAGAGATTAAAAATCAAGATTATAATCAAAGAGTGAAATTAAAAATCAAGATTATAATCAAGAGTGAGAATATAAATCAAGATAATAATCAAGAGATTATACATCCAGTGAGATTATAATCAAGAATATAATAGTGAGATTATAAATCAAGATTATAATCAAGTGATATTAAAAATCAAGATTATAATCAAGAGTGAGATTATTATATAAATCAAGATTATAATAGTGAGATTATAAATCAAGATTATAATCAAAGTGATATTATAAATCAAGATTATAATCAAGAGTGAGATTATGAATCAAGAATATAAATCAAGATTATAATCAAGATTATAATAAAGAGTGAGATTATAAATCAAGATTATAATCAAGAGTGAGATTATGAATCAAGAATATAAATCAAGAGATTATAAACCAAGATTATAATAAAGAGTGAGATTAAAAATCAAGTTTATAATCAAGAGTGAGATTATGAATCAAGAATATAAATCAAGAGATTATAAATCAAGATTATAATCAAAGAGTGAAATTAAAAATCAAGATTATAATCAAGAGTGAGAATATAAATCAAGATAATAATCAAGAGATTATACATCCAGATTATAATCAAGAGTGAGATTATATATCAAGAATATAATAGTGAGATTATAAATCAAGATTATAATCAAGTGATATTAAAAATCAAGATTATAATCAAAGTGAGATTATAAATCATATAAATCAAGATTATAATCAAGAGTGAGATTATAAATCATGATTATAATAAAAGTGAGATTATAAATCAAGATTATAATCAAGAGTGAGATTATGAATCAAGAATATAAATCAAGAGATTATAAATCAAGATTATAATAAAGAGTGAGATTATAAATCAAGATTATAATCAAGTGAGATTATGAATCAAGAATATAAATCAAGAGATTATAAACCAAGATTATAATAAAGAGTGAGATTAAAAATCAAGTTTATAATCAAGAGTGAGATTATAATCATGAATATAATCAAGAGTGAGATTATAAATCAAGATTATAATCAATATTTTGTCTCACATTTCATTAAACCGTCATCAAAATATAATCCACATTGATTCGGAACCTGAATCACTTATTTTCAAAATTCGAAGAATTGTCTCCTGTAAATTTGTATTGAAAAAAAGGTAGCCGTCCATGATTAATAAACATCACAAGAGCTCTAAAAGTGAGAGCTTATTTTCCCACCCTTACCAAAATTGAATGATGATAAAAACATCTTGACCATATCAAAATCTTCTTCTTCATTTTATCATTCCAAACTGTGTTTTTATAAACTGTAAAAAGTGCACATCCGGCAATATATGTTTGTCTGGCTTATTTTAACAGCTACTCAGGCCCCACTTTGACTGGATTCATAAAATAGCTAGAAGGCTCTTAAATTCAGAAGGAATAAGTGACTTGAAAAGATAAATTCTGCTGTTTACATATTTTGAAAAGAGATGAAGAATCTTGGAAGGAATCCACCGGAAGGAGTAAGAATTTCTTAAAAGCATGAACAATTTAAATTGCTCTTATTTCTGATTTATGAAAGCCTTAACTATCTTCTTTTTTTTAAAGAAAAGAAAAGGGAGAAAACAAATGTGTGGAGAACAAATCAAAGATTAATTTTCTGTGGCAGAAACAAAAAGATTGGTGGTAAAATTTGTACGATTTCAGAAGCTGGAAGTCTATATTGAATTCAGATAAAATACATGTTTTAGAAGGATATCCTCCTCTGGTCCTTTATAAATTTCTATTATCATAATTATTAATGAAGAAGATTTGATCTTTCCCATATCCCATACCCCCAACCTCAAGTTAGAGAAGTTATTTTAACATTTACAAGGTCTCAAGTCTCAAAGGGAAGAAATATAAAGAAAAACAAAAGCATTTCAAGGTGTTTTCATGTTCATACATCACATATTTTTCAATATATTAAAACAATTCAAAATTTGATTTCTCATAATTTGAACTAAACATGCTGGAAGAGGATCATGCCCTTTTTTAGACATATACAACTGGGCCAGTTGACATACCCACCCATCACTTCATTTAGCCTACCACTTTTTGAAAATTGTGGTCCTGGTGGGTCAATCTGCATATTTTACATGAGGCCTGATGAGCAAAATGAAAAGTAAATAATGAACTAGAACGGTAAATACCATCATGCTTTACACGCCTGTGCAAATTGACACCCATATCATATGACCCCGCCAATTATAAAAATGGCATCTCACACTAAGTCCCACATGGCATCCAATGTCCCACATGACATCCCAACCCATGTGCCAAATGACACCCCACCCCATGTCCCAAATGACATCCCATCCCATGCCTTGTCCCACATGGCATTCCACCATACAGTATGTCTCACATGGCTTTCCACCATATGGCATTCCACCATATGTCCCATATGCATCCCACCCTATGACACACATGGCATCCCACCCAATGTCCCACATGAATCCCATCCTACATGTAGGTCCCACATTAATCCAACCATGTGTACAACATGACATCCCTCCCTATGTCCAACATGGCATCCCTCCCTGTGGCATCTCTCCTTATGACTCCAATGGCATCCCACCATATGTCCCGCACCAGTGGCTTCCCACCTAATGTCCCACATGACACCCCATGACATTCCACCTTATGTCCCGCATGGCATTTCACCATATATCTTACATGGCATTCCACCCTGTTCCACATAGCATCCCACCTGCATGTTCATCAAAATTTGTAGAAACCACAAGTTTTACATTCACTTCCAAGGGAAACTTTTGATCCATTTTTGGAGAATCTCCCAAGCTTCCACCATCACTTTAGTGATTCACTGTCTGCAGTGGCCCACACTAATTGCTTTAGGGACTCGCCTTCTACTGTGGCCCACACTAATTGCTTTAAAGACTCGCTGTCTGCAGTGGCCCACACCAATTTCTTTAGGGACCCACCCGTCTTCAGAGGCCCATGCTAATTGCTTAAGGGACTCACCCATCTGCAGTGGCCCACGCTAATTGCTTTAGGGACTCACCCATCTGCAGTGGCCCACGCTAACTGCTTTAGGAACTCACCCATCTGCAGTGGCCCATGTTAATTGCTTTAGGGACCCACCATCTACAGTGGCCCACACTAATTGCTTGAGGAACTCATTGTCTGCAGTGGCCCACACTAATTGCTTTAGGGACTGACTGTCTACGGTGGCCCACACTAACTGCTTTGAGACTGACTGTCTACAGTGGCCCACAGTAATTGCTTGAGGGACTCCCTGTCTGCAATGACCCACACGTATTGCTTTAGGGACGCACTGTCTACAGTGGCCCACACTAATTGCTTTAGGACCTCACTGTCTACAGTGGCCCACAGTAATTGCTTTAGGAACTCACTGTCTACAGTGGCCCACAGTAATTGCTTGAGGGACTCCCTGTCTGCAGTGGCCCACACTAATTGCTTTAGGGACTCCCCATCTACTATGGCCCACACTAACTTATTTTCCATGTGTGTTGCATTTTGCCGCACCTCGTATCTACTTTCTGATTTTACAGTTATTTCCCATGTGTGTTGAATTTTGCCGCACCTCGCACCTACTTTCTGATTTTACAGTTATTTCCATGTGTGTTGAATTTTGCTGCACCTCGCACCTACTTTCTGATTTTACAGTTATTTCCCATGTGTGTTGAATTTTGCTGCACCTCGCACCTACTTTCTAAAAAAAAAAACTCCAATTGGAACTATCATGTGAACAAAAATCATCATAAAAATCAATTGTTTTATAATTCACTTTTTTCAGGGGGAATGTGATATGTGAGCTCATCTAGAACTGTTCAAATGAAAATTTTCTGATTTCTCGATAAATTGTACTGTACATTGGATAACTGTCCATTTGCTAATACCTTCAACTTTGGATAAATGTATTTGCTTAACTTCAAATTACCTTGGGGTTGGAACAGTAAAGTAAACAGTCATAACAAATTCCTCATATCAGGCAGCAATATTATAAGGGTAAGTGTAAAGCAAAACATCAATTTTAATGCCTCCATAAAAATACCTTTTTCATCAGAAATCATTATGACCAGCGCGGTCCATAAGATTCCCACGGTACGTAAGAAATCTTATTGGAATTTGTAATTTCTGTAAAATTTTAACTTGAAACTCCATCATAATCTATCTTCAGAAGGTAAGTTATTCCCAATCCAACCATTATAGTAAAAGGTGTTTCTGCAGCTGCTATTCATTTTCCACAAAATACCTATATTCTTCAGAAATCATTTGCCCCAAAGCTCTGTAACATATTTCCAAGTTTTAGTTGCCCAAAAAGACTCTGAATGTGTGCAATACATGGGTTTTTGAAGTACCAAATTTGCACCAGATCAATATATGATACGATCTAATATAGCAGCATATAAACTTACAATGATACAGACCCCCCCGCTCTCCTTCATTAAAAAACTTCAAAAATAACCAGCGGACAATTAAAAAAAAAAAAACGGACATGGGGGTAAATTAATTTCGGACATAAGAGGGGGCGCCACTGAACACGAAAATTTGCTGTATTAAATATTAGCTTGACTCACATACAATACAGGCTTCTTCATTCCACAACCATTAGGTATCTCTGAAGCTGCCACAATTCAAGATATTTATTATTCTGATTATTTTAAAGAAAGTTGATAACAATTCTGTAGTACTGTAGCTTAAAGAATAATACAAACAGATGGTATTGTTTGTTATTATCTTAAATCACTATTTGTGGGCAATCCTGGACAGGCTGACAGGTGGTTCACATGTTTCATCTGTTGTGTCAATGTTTACGTGTCTGAAACATTGTTCTATTTGTTTATAAATTTTAAAATAATTAAAAAAATGTCAGATTATACATAAATCCATTATCAAAACTAGAATTGTAGCATAGCGCATACCTACGCCCATGTTCATTCCCAACCAAAATGCAGTCTACCTCAGAAACCCTCCACCCACCAAGTTGTAACCCCAAACATTCTCTTCCTCACTGTTGATCTTTATTGCCATTTACATGATAAACACTTGAGGATCATCACTTCTGATCATTGTTTTCATTAAATTCAAGCTAAGCATTCATTGTTTGAGCTCTATACAAGGTAAATTAACATTTAATTATTTTCATTCATGGCAGAAACCTATTGTTTTGATTTAATTGATACCAAAGACCACTTCACTTGATTTTCTTATAGTCTAAAATTCATTTTATGGCCATTCTTTCATGGCATGAGTTCTTTGTTCAGCATATTCCAATAAAAAGTTTTAACTAAGTGTTGATAAATCTTGCCCTAAAATATCCCCACCCTTCCCATTTTTCCCCTTCCTATATTCCATTACGTCCCAAATTTTAAAAGCTTCTTTCTAAATCAGTAACAAAACCACACACCAAATCTAATCCATATCCAATCATCAGTTCTTGAGATATCTTGATGACAGACAAAATGTCCCCCCTCAGCCCCCAATTTCACCTTCCCCTGTTCCAATATGTCTCAAATTTGAATCCCTTTTACGTTTCCTAGTTACAAAACTACACACCAAATTTATTTCAAATCCAATCATCAGTTCTTGAGATATCTTGATGACAAACAGACAAATGGAATATCAGAGGTGAAAACATCACCTCTGTCCATTGGCGAAGGTACATGTATTTAGTTGTGAAAACAAACAATATTTGTTTGTTGCTTCCTCTATGGCTATAAATCAATTACCACAGGGTTTTGAGTATTAAACAGCTAAATACGTAGGCAATATAATACAACTGGGATATTGAGCCTAAACAATTATAATGCAGCTGACTAATTAAAACACTTGCCAACATGGCATTTGTGATCTAACAAAGAATATATTGTGTATGTGAAGTTCTTGAAACATTCTTTCAATAAGTTTTTTTCTTCTAACACTTGTATTTTTTTCAGATGGGGCAATTATCCAGTCCAATAGCCTTGCCACCATTCACAGGGCACATGACATCTATCTACTTTGTGCAACACCACATTTTTCATATTATCATAGCCATGTGGGGCAGCCTGCATTAAAAATATGAGGGGGTCCGAGACACAGCAAGTCGTAATCAAATGTGCGTTACTGTATTAGGTTTGGTTAATGGCACCGCAACAATCAGTCAAATGTGCCAATAAAGAATGGGTTTGGTTAATGGCAGTATGTATGTATGTATGTATGTATGTATGTCATAATGGTCAATGGGAAGACTAGACTATTTTAGTCATTATCTGTTGAATATAAAAAAGCAGTCTCTCTTATTGTTGTAAAAGAAGAAAGTTTGATTAACACATGGGAAAGGAATAAGCAACCACTGGTAAAAAAGATAACAATTCAGGAGTTTTTAAGACTTTAAACAGTATATGTTGAAGAAAGTTGTAGAAAACAAATCATTTATGCAAGTATTTGTCTTTTCAGGATTTTTGTTCCCTTCCTCAATTATGAAATGTAAATTGATACTTGGGAATCTGTGTATTGAAGGAAGTCTTGCTTATTTCTCCTGAATGCATTGTTCATCCTCTTCATATACCTCTCTGTGCAAGAAACTGTTGACTTCCAGGAACAAATAACATTAACTTTTTTCCCCTTTAAATGTAATTGACTGACATATACCATTATGAAGTTTGTCAGTTTGTGGAAGCAAGATTAAGAAGAGAATACTCTGAGCTTTGGCAAAGAGTCTTAAGTGTAGGGCAGTCAGCAGCATGACCAGGGTAAAATAAGTGGGGGAGTACAAATTGTATAGGGGGATTCACATACTTTTCAATAGTCTGACAATCATGGCAGATGTATTTAAAGAGAAGAGTTAACATTACTACAGTATATACTGTTTACTTTATGCAATAATATAGATTAAATCATAAATTAAGAATCTGAAAGACATTTTTTTTTTTTTGGGGGGGGGGGGGTAACTACCCCTCATACCCCCATGACCACACCACTGCTGGCAGTGTATGTTAAGTACAACATTTCATGAATATAAAACAACTTTTATACAATTTATTAGAAACTTGTGTTGTGCAACAAAATGTTCAGAAGATTCTTCATCTAAATGAGAATTTTCTGATATATTACTTTATTGTTTGATACATATTGATTTATATTTGTTAAACAAAGTGGCATCCAACAAAATCCTGTACCTGTTACCTCATTAATTATAGCCATTCTAGCTAGTCTGATTTTCAAGGATATCAGTACATTGCACACTTCTTTCGACAAAAGACAACTAATTTGTTGTTGACATTTTTTGTAAATGGTATATTTTAATATGCAGTATCAATCAATATTGGATGTTTCTGATCTCGGTACAAAACATACAAATTGGTTCACTAAGAAATGTTAAACAGATTATCTGATTTTAAATGAGCTCTGGACAAAATAACACAGGTCTAATGTTTCATACTTGCTTTATCTGTTCATTAGAAATGATATTGGCTAATTTTAGTATTCCATTAGGTGTGCAAGCTCTTTCCTTTCAGTATGCTATTATAGGGGCATTAATAATATGCCCAACGTGCATCAGATAGGAGACATGTGATGTGCAACCGTCGATTTTGGCCAGTGCAGTGTTGCAGTGCATACTAAACGGAAAGCGAAGGTACATGTAATGCTATTGTTTTTTATTACCATCACATGGATGGAAATGTATTCGATAATTCTCCTTTAAGCAAATTGAGTTGATTCAATAATACCAGCCATTATCAGAAAACCCCTCCAACTGTAAAAGGGGAAATGTTGAAAGAATATATGAGTAATAAATGACACTTCTCGACTGGTTGTCATTTATACATACATACATATACACACACATACACAACATATGTACATATAAGCACATTCAGTATGAATGGAGTGAATGGTGAACTGGGAAAAGTCTTAAACTTTAGCTAGCCAGTACACCATTAAAGAAAAAAAACCATACAGCATAAGGCAATAAGTAGCATCTACCCACACACCCTTCTTTCCTATAGCGACCCATCATTCCGATCCGACACACCTTGCACTATCTACCTGACCCCACTCTTACCCATCCCTCAACCCTCCCACCCATGCCGTTATCGCCCACTCATACAATTGTACAAGAAAAAACAGAAAAGCAAAAAATGAATGAAATAAAATACTTGCAATTATCATAGCAAGTATGATGCAAAACAGACATGCGGATGGTTGCTCATGTATCATATTAAACAATTTTAGGTTAAGCCCCACCCACTCATTAATATGCATGGAACACCAACAAAACCAATAATGCACATCCACAGACCATGGGTTATTTGTGTATCATATATGACTTGAATCCAGTTTATCATTCTTTAAATTACAAGGTTTTTTTTAGCAAAATCATATTAGGCCCCACCCAAATGATATCAACGTTTTTATACCATGAAAATGTACACATTAGCAAAATCATTACTGTACCAAATATGAAACAAAACATATATGTGATTGTTATAGTATGCATTTCAAAATATTACATTAAGCCCCGCCTATTCATTAATATGCATGAAATCACCACCAAGAACATTAGATCACATCTACAGACCATGAGCTATCTGTGTACCACATATGACTTGAATCAGGTTTATCGTTTTTCAGATATCGTGTTTACAAGCTCTTTTAAGCAAATCATATGAAGCCCCGCCCACGTTGCATATCAATAAAATTCAACGTTTTTATACCATGAACATGTACACACTAGCTAACATCATAACTGTACCAAATATGAAACAAAACAGATATGCAGTTGTTAAAATATGAGCATTTCAAGATTTGTACATTAAGCCCCGACATCACCACCAAAAACAATAGGGCACATCTATGGACCATGGGCTATATGTATACCACATATGATATGAATCCACTAAACCGTTCTTGAGATATCGTGTTTATGAGCTGGGTGTCACATACACACACACATGCCATCATGACCACATAGGTTCCTGATACTATCGCATCAGAACCATAAAATGATGAAAATCGGTTAAAAAAATTGAATTTTCAAGCCAAAATAAGCAAATTGTTGTTCTCTTTATCAGTTTACATAAAATAAGTAATACTGAAAAACAGATGAACCTCCTGGAAATTCTATGTGATTAATGCTTTTTATGCTTAAACAAAAAGATATTTATTATGAAATAAGCGTAAATGAAAAACAGATGAAATAGAATAATTGGAACATCACGCATTTTTATTTTAACTGTGTGTTTGAAAGGAATGTTCCTGTGACTTACTGCCTCTTTCTATAAATTAGAGTGTAAATTTTGTTGAATTATTAAGATGGGGTATAACATACACTCTATAGCACCAATAAAAGTTTTGCCTGTGCTCATGTACCTTACACTATGTAACTTTCTCTTTTTCTTTCCTTTTGTTTAAATTCTATCCTATATATAAGTCCAAAGTTAATGTCCCTTCTTATACATGTACATGGGGAACCTTTAATCCCAAGCTTTTAGTAGTTTTTTAAAGGTTCTCCTCTTCTCAACATAACTGACAATCTGTGCTATTTAATTACATTTATTGTACATATTAGGAATAGATTGAAATAAAGTTTGAACAACAACAACTAGAAATAAAAGAAAAAGTAATTATAATTTCATAAAAATACATTTAAGAATGGTCTTTGATCTGTAAAAATGACATCACACTGTATACTCTGAGGTCACTTTTTAACACACTGGGGAAAAATTTGAAGTGTAATAAACTGAATGAGATATCAGCACGATGTTTCTCTCATAGTTCCCTAAAATATACATGAAAATGAAAATTCACTGGAATATATTCCTTTGAATACAACATAGGGAGCAAAAATTTATAATTTTTGATAAACGAACAAAATTTGGAGACAGTTTATAACAGTGAAATATTTTTGTTCATGCGTTTTTCCTTCACATAAAATAATTGTTCATTTATAACCTCGAGGCTAATTACGCAAGCAGCGATTCCTGGAAATTCTATGACATGATCTATCCTTGTTACAATTAAAGGAAAAGATGATGCATAGATAACAATTATGAAATAAGCGTTACTGAAAAACAGATTCAATAGAATAAAAGGTACACATGCATTTTTAGTTTAACTGTGTGCCATAAAGGAATATTCCTGTGACTTTATTTGTTCATATAGGCCTAAGAGCTAGAAAACCCTTAAGGTCATATAGGCCTAAGAGCTAGAAAACCCTTAAGGTCATATAGGCCTAAGAGCTAGAGAACCCTTAAGGTCACATATGCCTAAGAGCTAGAGAACCCTTAAGGTCACATATGCCTAAGAGCTAGAGAACCCTTAAGGTCACATGGGCCTAAGAGCTAGAGAACCCTTAAGGTCACATGGGCCTAAGAGCTAGAGAACCCTTAAGGTCATATGGGCCTAAGAGCTAGAGAACCCTTAAGGTCATATGGGCTTAAGAACTAGAGAATCCTTAAGGTCATATAGGCTTAAGAGCTAGAGAACCCTTAAGGTCATATGGGCTTAGGAGCTAGAGAGCCCCTAAGGTCACATATGCCTAAGAACTAGAGGACCCTCCAGGTCATATAGGCCTAAGAGCTAAAGAACCCTTAAGAAAACATATTGATGTATAAACTGTGCTGATATCTTGGAAATTCTATAACTTGATCAGTCCTTTTTAAGAGTGAAATTTCTAGAAATTCTACCCTATTTATCATGATTAAACAAAAGCTGGAAACTTGACAACAAATACACCTCTTTTACTGTAGATATCGTAGATCCACAAGCGGATATGACGTGAAAGATATGAACATCAGAACATCGATGCCTTTTGTAACCAAAGCCAGACCTTTTCCCAATATCGACCCTGAAGCCCCCAGAGGCATAGGAAAGTGGGATAAAGGGGAATAAGTTGCCTCCTCTGATAGGATTTCACCTGCTGGGTTGCATGCATGCTGCCTGGTTCAGGTGGTAACATTGGGATAATATTACCATAAAATTAAAAACTTTGTCAAATTGAGCAACAAATTTGTCAACTTTATTGAAAATTTGGCAAGTTTCCAGAAATAAAAGAAAATTTCCCGACAAATGTAAATAATTTTCCCGAACATTGAAGAAAATGTCCCAGTGACATACATATCCCAAAAATTGAAGGAAATTTCCTGATTAGCAGCAACGTTTCATGGAAAGTTAATTTACACATACCCAGTGCAGTTGTCCGCTAAAATTACTGGGAACATTGTGGGAATCTTGTCCCCCCCTCCCCACCTAAGATCTTTCCCCCATCCCTACAGAAGTCACCATTCCTATATCCCTACCATGCAGGTACTATGGGCAGGAAAGTCACCCTTCCTATGCCCCTACCATGCAGGTAATGTAGGCAGGCAGCATACCTCCTGACTCCCCCAATAAGGCCTGAACTTTTCAACATCAAAGTCTCCACTCTGTGAATTCAGAAAAAGGATATATTTTGCATATGCTCCTCCAAACAGCAGCTTACAGACCTTAAACAAACTAGAGTAACCTTTTAGTCCCACTCAATCTACATCCTCAGTGCAAATACTTCCTGTATGCAACCAAAACATAGCCATGTAAATCACTCACTATAAGCCAAACAACAACATTGGCACAATCCTAGTAATATGGTGGTGAATGTGATGAAGCAAGTTTATCATGTGTTTCTTGATTCTTTCATTCATTCACTGATATTTCATTTCCAACACAAAAAAGTAGCAAGACTAATTTTAGTTATGATCATTTTATTTTAAATTTTGATTCTTATGAAATCATCATTTGATGTTGAAAATTCTTGCAAATTTTTGTGATGATTGCTATAGCTGCAAATTTTGAGCTATCTGAGGTTTTTTTTTTTTTTTTTTTTTTTTTAAGGCATGGCTTTGCTCTTAAGGGTGGAGATGTATTAAATGAGATGTACTTTTATATTTAAATAAAAAGGTGACTTTCAAAGTCACCAGACTTTATCTCTTCGTTAATCAATTGTACCTTTAAATTTGTTTGGCTAGGCCGTTGGGTTTGATTAATGCCTTGAATGCCAGCGTCTTTGCCCACGTAACATCAGGTACCAGGTTTGTTTTTAACGGCGCATATAAAAGCAGCCCCTGGATTTCAAAATTTCAGTTGTATCTGTTGTTACTTTAATGAATGCATGATCTTTGTTTGAGCAGCTCCATCTGAATCATTTTATCTTTAGACATTGGAATTTGCAATATAAATTGTTAACCGTTTTGACATTCTCTTTCGCATATCATTTACTTGCGACCTCATCTACTCGTTAAACCAGCTGTTTTCAGTTCTGTTCCAGTGTTACTTACATGACCCACAAGACAGACGTAAATCGCATACTTTGTGAAGAACTATTGTGGTGAAGGACAATTTAATTCAGAAGATTTTTGTTACAACTTCTCTCAACAGCTGAATGAGCAGGAGCTGCAAACGACGTACTTCCACTTTGATGATCTGTGACTGCATAGCTGTGGAAAAAGTGGTTAGACCTGTCCGAGGCTTAAATCAGGTACCTCCAGCATCTCAGTCGTGTGCTCTCAGGCTACCAACTAGGTACCCGACTCCTTTTAATAATGAAATATAGTTTTTGATGTCTTAAAAATCAACTTTTAATAGAATTTCATTATTGGGTGGAGGAGGGTGTGTGTGTGTAAGGAGGGGGGGGGGGGGGTGGATTTAGGTCCAGTGGTGCCACCAGGGGTTTGATATTCGGGAAAGAAACTTTTTTGGCATAGAGTCAAGGGGCCTGCCCCTTGTGAGGTTCAGGGGAAAATCCCAGTGGGGGTCCAGGGGCAAAGCCTGAGGAAAACCTCACATTTTCCAAGTTTAAGAAGCCCCAAGAAGACTCTGAATGTGTGCATTACACAGCTCTTTTATGAGGATGAATACAAACCATCTAATACAAGCATTCACTGTTATCCATGCAAAACTAACGTCGCCTTGTTAAATGTTTGTTACCGTTCAACAATTGTATGGAATTCCCTGTTGGAAGATCTTAAATGTACATCTGTCACACTCTTTAAGAAAAAGCTAACTAAGATCCTTCTAAACAAATATTAATACACGGATGGGAATGGGGTGCAATGGCTAGGGTGGAGTGGGGTGCTAAGGATGGGGTGGGATAGCTAGGGTGGGGTGGGGTGGTTAGGATGGGGTCAGGGTTCAAATTCCTTCTTTCTTCCCTCCGCATTTTCTTTTCTCTCTTTTTGTAAAGAGACATGCATGTATATAGTTATAGTAAATTGAGTATTATCGAGATATTAAGAGGGAGTGCTCTACTCGTAAAGCGGTTAAGGTTTTTCACTTCCTTTCACAACTTTCGTATGTTATTGTAAGTATTTTCCTATTGCTATACTGTTATTATGAATTATGAATGTTGTGATGAAGCAAATAAATAAATGAAATATAATTTTACAAATGATACAGACTACCCCACATCCCTTTAAAAGGGGTCAAAAATAGTGGTTCAATATTAAGGGAGGGGGGGGCAGATACCTTTTTGGCATGGAGAGAAACCCTGCATCGTTCAAAATTTAGATAATATCAAATATGTGCAATACACAGCGTATAAAACTAAATTAGAATGATTGCAACCTATCTAGTATAGCAGCATATCATTTTGCAAATTTGCAGGCTACCCCCATCCCCTTAAAAAAAAAGTCAAAAATAGCCATTTTGGACAAAATACTTTTTTGAAATTGTGAACATTGGGGTCCCCCGCCCATGACGGCGCCACTGGTAAGGTCAAAATGGTACTTGTTTTTAATAAATTATTGGGGGTCTTGATTCCTATGCCACTATACTACTTAATTTTTCAGATACTGACCAAAATACTGTACACTACATTATTGTGAACTCCCCTCCCCAGAAAAGGGCCCTTGAATTTATAATAATTTTTATTTTTACTCTAACCAGTGATTGCAATAACAAAGTCCTTGGGGACCCTCCTCCCTCCCCACAAACTTCTCCCCATAAAACTTATGTGATGTTATTGATTAATGACAGAAATATCACAAAGCTATCAATACCAACAAAGAAATACGGAAGCCGGAAATACTTTGCGACCACCACATGCCCTCATGAGACTCTCGGGGAAGTCCCCTTTATGTACCCAAGTACCACCTAAGGGTTCCTTTGAATTTATGTAAACCAAACCAATCAAATTTTAGAAGTACAGTACTTACCAAATTTTAACCTCCTTAAACAAGCAGCAATACTTCCCATGATCATCAAAAAGTTCCTATACATTCCATTTTGAAGTACCAGGATTTGGGTATTACTCGAGTCTAAAAGCATGGAGTTGATCTACAAATTCTACTTGTAACAATATCCCGACAAACACACATGACATATCAGGCATCTAATCACCTTATGAGTTTCAAATTGCCTGCAACTTCTGATCTCAATCAAATACTTCCACAACCAAATAGTATCTCCATGCACAGATGAAACAGAGTGGAATATGTAGTCTGGAACTCTAAAAAGCAAAGAGCAGGAAATCATCTGCAGTTATCTATTCCACTAATAGTAATAGTACCACAATGTATGTAATAAGCTTGCAATTTTATCTTTAGCCTGAAGCTATTTTAGCTGGTTTTCAAATCAGGACCAACAGGAATGTAAAGCTTCAGTGCACTTCTAGCTACTGACTGTACTTATACTGTCCTGTTTGAATACCAGCCCCTACAGGTTCTATCTGTTATTTTGGTACTGTTCAATCAAGTGGTGAGAATTTTCAAAAGATATGACAAATCTTTCCAGAGACTTTGTTTGTGTTTCTAGTAGTTTGTTAAGGTTTTTGAAACTGTAAAGATCATTTTCTGCATGTTTGTTATGAGCATGCATGACCTCACAAAGTGAAATGTAAAGGGTGCATGGGTCAGTGAAAGAAACGGTTTAACTACCTAAGTTGTTCATGTTTTATTCAAAGGATACCTTTTTGACCATTCCAAGGAATCTTAACTATATATATATATATATATATATATATATATATATATATATATATATATATATATATATATATATATATATATATATATATATATATATATATATATATATGTATATATATAAATATATATATATATATATATATGTGTATATATATATATATATGTATATATATATATATATATATATATATATATATATATATATATATGTATATATATATATATATATATATATATATATATATATATATATATATATATATATATATATATATATATATATATATATATATATATATATATATATATATATATATATATATATATATATATATATATATATATATATATATATATATATATATATATATATATATATATATATATATATATATATATATATAATATATATATATATATATATATATATATATATATATATATATATATATATATATATATATATAATATATATATATATATATATATATATATATATATATATATATATGTATATATATATATATATATATATATATATATATATATATATATATATATATATATATATATATATATATATATATATATATATATATATATATATATATATATATATATATATATATATATATATATATATATATATATATATATATATATATATATATATATATATATATATATATATATATATATATATATATATATATATATATATATATATATATATATATATATATATATGTGAGACGGATCACTTGTAATTATTTCAATACCCCTTTAAGTATCACCTCTTCTCCTTGATTTTTTGACAGACAGATAACCTGAACAAAGAAACCTTTATTTTGCATCCAAATTGTAATTAGAGTCCTACCTCGTGGCTGGTACTAATTTTGTGTTTAAGAGAGACCACGAGGAGACGCTTGGTGACCGTTTGTGGGAGAGACGAGTGACCGTGTGACCGTTGTATGGAAGAGACGCGATTTCGATAATTCTTTAGGACCTTTTTTTTTTTTTGCCCGTTAATTTTAATTGTACTTTTGTGTACTCAGGAATTTTTGTCAGCCTATATAGCTGCTAATATTTTCGGTGAGTTGCTCTTTATTTTATCTGAACGATGGTTGTTTCAAACTGATTATCCAGAGATTGTATCCATCCTTCGCTACTTGATGGCGACAGTGTACCGGTGTAAGCCGGAACAGGTTCTAAATCGCATAATTCCCTCGTAGGCAGTATATCAACAAGGATTTAACACTGGTATTTTGTATTATCGTAATTTTAGAAGAATTAATAATGTCTATTATTAAACCGTTCCAGAATACTAAAGTGCATTATTTTACCGAAGAATGGACCGTGTGAACCCCCTCCTTCTTAGGTGAAGTTATAGACGTGATATGCTCGCCAGGGCAGGCTCTATTACCTGTCCGAGTGGCCGGTGTATGTCTATTTTACCCCCCTTTTCAGCCATCGTTTTCCCCGACTGCTTGGTGAGGGTTCTTAACAGTCACATGGTAGTCCAAAGTATACTTGCTGCAACACGTGCATTTAGAGGTGCATGCACACTTTTCTGTTGTTAAGTTGTGCATGCGTCCAGGTGGTGCACGCGGCAAGTCGTGTATGTTTCCTGCGTCCAGTGTGCATGCGTCGGAGGTGCCCGCGTCTAGTGTTTCCTGTATCAAGTGGTGCATGCGTCTGAGGTGGCTGCGTTTAGTGTTTCCTGTATCAGGTGGTGCATGCGTCGGAGGTGCCTGCGTCTAGTGTTTCCTGTATCAAGTGGTGCATGCGTCTAAGGTGCCTGCACCCAGTGTTTCCTGTATCAGGTGGTGCATGCATATGAGGTGCCTGCGTCTAGTGTTTCCTGTATCAAGTGGTGCATGCGTCTAAGGTGCCTGCGCCCAGTGTTGCCTGTATCAAGTGGTGCATGCGTCTAAGGTGCCTACGTCCAGTATTTCCGGTGTCCTGTGGTGCGTGCGTATACAGTTCCTGCGTTCGGTGTACAGGCGACCATGTTCGAGTGTGTAGCCATTTAGTGTGTAAGATAGACAGATGATTCTTAAGGTGTGCAGGCGTTTAGTTGTGCTTGCGTTTTAGCGTTCAAGTATAGAGAAATATGGTGCTGAAGTTATTGTTTATCACTTGGACATAATATTTTCTTGTTTTAAAGAGATATTTCTTTTTGACTAGTTGTTAATTGTTTTAAACTATCTTACTGGAAAGTGATGTGTTTTGGAATTAGGAAGTGAGAGAGTAGAAATAGATTGTCAATTTGAAATCATTTTGTCGTGTTTTCATTTGCCTTTTTTTTATATGTTCTATTTTCTTTTAATGCTGATCATTGGAAATTATTGAGGGCGTCCTATCCCTAGACGAACTGGAAACGCGGAGGCCAGCGTTACAATTGGTGGCAGCGGTGGGATAGGTTGCTCGATTTATTTTCCAACTTCAATATTTTCGTGAAAAATGCTTTCTCCATTCGAGGACGGACGGATGGAGGGTACTCCACGACAACATGAATCCAGGGCGGAAGAATCGCAGTGGCTTCTACTAGATGAATTTACAGGCAGTGATGGTGACGCTTCAGCATCAACACTGCAGAGAGGGTCACCACATCTTCTTGGTCGCCAAGACAGATGGAATCCGTTTGCAACTGCTGCGGAACCGTCGTCGAGAACAACTGCACCAAACGACAGCCGCCAACGACACCGTGCCCCAGCTTCTTGGGACAACAAGCTTTTCGAACAAGAGGTCCACCAACAGTCTGTTGGGACAGCCGCATACGGGGCGAACTTTCACCCCTCGACTTTATCTCCGGGCAACCCCTTTCGCGAAAGAGTTGCACGCGCAGAAAGAGGTAGCTGTAACATCTCGTGGTGATTACTGCAGACCATTTCCACTTGAAAGAGCTGCGGTGCAAACAGAATGACCAGAGAAATTCCTCTAATTCCAGTTGATGCAGGGCTGAGAACCTCGAACCACGCACAAGACTACATTCCACCAATACCTAAAATGGTGGGAACATCAGGTATCCGACCGGGGATCTATGATGGGACGACGTCGTGGGATGATTATAAGGCTCAGTTCGAGGTAATCGCAGAATTGCATAGTTGGAGTCCTGGTGTGATGGCGATGTGTTTAGCCGCCAGCTTGAAAGGCGAAGCCCAATCTGTACTTGCAGATTTGGATGCTGCAGGAAGAAGGAATTATGACACACTTGTAGAGGCCCTGTCTGGCAGGTTTAGCCCGGCGCACCAGACCGAAGTTTTTCGCATTCAATTGAAAAATCGTTCTCGAAAGGTGAATGAGACTCTACCAGAGCTGGCACATGAAGTGCGTAGGCTTACACGGCAGGCATATCCAACAGCATCCATCGGATTATTATCCGTGTTGGCCAAGGACCACTTTGTTGATGCTCTAGATGACCCCAATCTGAGACTAGGTGTCTACCAGACAAGACCTTCTACATTAGACGAAGCCCTGAAAGCCGCTCTGGAGATAGAAGCTTTCTACTTGGTTGAAAAGCAAAGGAACTTTGGAGGGAGAAAAGTTGTTCGTGCGGTAGGCAGCACACCACCTACCGGCGCGGCTGGTAATACTTTGGACGATCTTGCAGAGCAAGTTCGCAAGATTGTGGAAGACAACCTAACAGGTCAACGTAGCTCTTTGAGGGAGCTGTCGCAGTCTGTGCAGACTCTGAAGGAGGAAATGAGAGTGCTAAAGAACTCTGGGAGGCTGATCCCTAGTGACTCACCGGGCACAAACCCGTTCTCTGACCAGTCGCGAGGAAATACGCGTAGAACACAATCGAATCACAGGGTGTGTTTTTATTGCCAAGAGCCAGGACATTTCAAGCGAGACTGCCAAAAACTGAAACAGGTTAGACGCCGACAAGAAGAAGAAAGCTCGGAAAACTCCACGGTGTCGGGTTTGAGGGTCGAAGCCCGGCAGTAGACGAAACCAGAAAGAGACCCATTCTGAGTGGCGGTCCATGAGAGCATACCAGGACTGGCCCAAGATGGTATTTACTTAGACGGGAAAATCATGTCGCAATCAGTTGCTTGCTTGATCGATACAGGAGCAAACATCTCCATTGTCCAAGCTGAGAGGTACTTTAAGATTCCAAAAGATAAGAGACCTAGTCTCCAGGCAGCGGGGTCCGCATTAGTTTTAGCTGATGGCAGTAGTGTACCAATCCTCGGGAAGACATTTCTGGAGATGTCCATATGTGAAAGCAATAAAGCGATGAGACATGAGTTCTGGGTAGCAGACATCGGGCCGGATTGCATATTGGGGCTGGACTTCTTAAGACGTCACCACTGCTCTATTGATGCAGGAATGGGGAAAGTTACATTTGGAAGAGAAGTGGAGGTGGAACCAGAAAGCTGGGACGATTTTTCGTGCAGGATGGTTGCGTGCAAGACATCGTTATTGCCGCCACGATCGGAGACCATTATAGAAGCGGAGGTCAAGGACCTACCTGTGAATCTACAAGGGAAGCTTGGAATTATTGAAGCTTCGGAGGGGATTGCTAAAAGAGAGGGGATGCTCGTTGCACGGAGTTTGACAAGAGTTAAGCCGGGGATTATTCCTGTCAGGATGGTTAATCTTTCAAATGAGCCAGTAACCTTGTACAAAAATACAACTGTTGGTATGTGTGAAGGGGTGGAGGAAGTTGAGTCTTCTGCGGAACACATTACAGATGATGTGGGAAGCCCAGGTGGACCGGTTGAGGTCCCACCATACTTGAAGCAGCTGTATTTGGAGAGTACAGAGGGGTTGGATAAGGCGCAGGAACGACAAGTGGCTAGAATGTTGTGTAAGTGGAAGGAAGCATTTTCCACTGGTCCCCAGGACTTGGGGAAGACTAAGATAGCCAAACATAAGATCAACACTGCGACGCAACCTCCAATAAGACAGGCAGCCCGGAGACTCCCTATCAACAAACAAGAGGAGGCTGGGAAAGAGATCGAGGACATGCTGACCCATGGAATTATCGAACCTTCTTGTAGCCCGTGGTCGTCCCCTATTGTGCTGGTGAGGAAAAAGGATGGAAGCTTACGCTTCTGTGTCGATTACCGGAAGGTAAATGATGTGACCATAAAAGACTCATACCCCCTCCCACGGATTGACGATACCTTGGATTTACTTGGTGGTGCTGCCTGGTTTTCCACCCTAGATCTCGCTAGTGGGTACTGGCAGATCGAGGTTGATGAGACAGACAGACCAAAGACCGCTTTTGCTACCCACCGGGGCTTGTTTCAATTCTGTGTGATGCCCTTCGGACTCTGCAACGCCCCTGCAACTTTCGAGCGGCTAATGGAACGGGTGTTGGGCGGTCTGCAGTGGGAGAGCTGTCTCATTTACCTCGATGACGTCATCGTCTTCGGGACTACCTTTGAAGAACATAGGAGCAGGCTCGAGGGAGTAATCCAGCGTCTAATGGAAGCAGGGCTGAAGTTGTCTCCTAAGAAGTGCTTGTTTTTCCGACATGAAGTGGCATTCCTGGGACATATTGTTACAAGCGACGGCGTCCGAACTGATCCAAATAAGACAATGGCTGTGCAGGAGTGGCCCATCCCAAAGAATGTGACCGAAGTTAGAAGTTTTCTTGGTTTGTGCAGTTATTATAGGAGGTTTGTGAGAGGTTTCAGTGATATTGCCCGACCATTGCATCGTCTCACTGAAAAGGGGAGGGAATATCAGTGGACAGAAGAATGTGAGTATTCCTTCAAAGAGTTGAAAAGACGGCTGACCAATCCTCCAATTCTAAGTTATCCCCAAGGAACTGGTAATTTTGTATTAGATACTGACGCCAGCAACTTCGGTGTGGGAGCAGTTCTGTCTCAGGTCCAGAACGGTAAAGAGGAAGTCATTGGCTACTGTAGTACGTCACTCGGAAAGGCAGAACGTCGTTACTGTGTGACCAGAAAGGAATTACTAGCCGTGGTTCTCGCAGTAAAATGGTTCCACCATTACCTCTACGGTACTCACTTCCAAGTAAGGACAAATCACGGCGCCCTTCGGTGGCTGATGCGTTTCCGGAACCCGAAAGGTGAAATTGCTCGATGGCTTGAAACACTAGGAGCATACGATTTTCAATTGAACATCGTCCTGGTCGAATTCACAACAATGCAGACAGCCTCTCTAGACGTCCATGCGAAGATTGCACGTATTGTGAGCGCCAGGAAAGCAAGGAATCTCATGTGCTGGAAAACCCTGCACGCTTAGACTTTGGTTGTCAGACTAAGGATTCATAAACCAGTGTTTTGCTCTAACATCGAAGGATAGAGAAGAGTTAGGGGATGACAAACAACCTCTTGCGGTTAAGTGGTCCACTGAGGAACTCCAGGAAAGTCAATGAAAGGACCCGGATGTCCAGCCCCTGGACGAGGCTAAAAGGGAAGTGATCCGACCACCATGGGAGGTGATATCTTCAGGTAGCAGAACTTTGAAGAACTACTGGTCACAATGGGATAGTCTGGAATTGCGCCAAGGTTTGCTGTACCGACGATTTGAATCGCCCACTGGTGAAGAAGTAACCCATCAGCTAATTCTTCCTTCCAATTTGGCGAAAGAAGTTTGGAAAGTGGCACATGCACACCCACTGTCTGGTCACTTCATGACTAAGAAGACGCTTAGTCGAATTAAAGCTAAGTTCTACTGGAGAGGTGTAGCTCGGGACGTAGAGCGTTGGTGTAAGCGTTGCCCTCAGTGCAGTGAACGTAAAGGCCCAAGATCTAAGCCCAAGGCTAAGATGCGGCAATACACAGCTGGAGAGCCACTCCAAAGAATTGCGGTAGATATTATGGGACCGTTACCACTCACCCCTGCTGGCAATAAGTACATCTTGGTTGTGGGAGATTACTTCTCCAAATGGACTGAATCCTTTCCCATTCCCAACCAGGAAGCGAATACCATAGCCAGTGTGATTGTGGAGCAATTTGTCTGCAGACTGGGTATTCCTGACGAAATCCATTCTGATCAGGGGAGGCAGTTTGAGTCGGCCGTATTCACGAAAATGTGTGAACTATTGCATATCAGGAAGACAAGGACCACGCCATACCATCCTCAATCGGATGGTATGATCGAACGGTTTAACCGCACTTTGGAGGCGATGCTGTCGGCTGTGGTTGCCCCTAACCAGCGGGATTGGGACGTCTGGTTGCCATACCTGAGCATGGCTTATAATTCAGCAAAACATGACTCAACTGGCTTCACCCCTTCGGAAATCCTATATGGCAGACAGATCAGAACTCCCCTGGATCAGATCACACCGACCGATCAGCAGGATGAGCCAAGTGATTACCCGGAATTTGTCGAGAAACTTGAAGAAAAATTGCGAAGCGTGCACAAGATAGCACGACGGCAACTGAAAATTGCAAGTGATCGTCAGAAGACGCAATTTGATCGGGGTGCTTCTACTAATAACTATGATAGGGGCGATTTAGTCATGGTCCACTATGCAGTTCCGAAAGTTGGCCTGTCTCCAAAATTACACTGTCCTTGGCGAGGTCCATACCTCGTCCTAAAAAGGCTCAATGACTCTCTGTACAGGTTGCAATTTGGGCCGAAGAAGACGGCGAAGCTTGTTCATTTCAACCGAATGAAGAAATACAACGGGGATGAACCCGAATGGGTGAAGGCCTTCATGAACGACAACAAGGCTGGCAATGAGGTACATACAGAACCTGAAGCACAGAGCAGCCTGGATAAGGGACATTTGGACGAAGGTGTGGCTCCAGGAACACGTTCTATGTGCCGGGACAGCGAGGTTGACAAAGAGAAGCTGGAGAAGACGATCGGTAGCCAAGAAACTTCTCAACACGTTGGCGATACAACTGACCAAATCATGGGGTCAGAAGTACCGCATCGCAAAAGACCATCAAGGGTTCGACAAGAACCAGATCGTTACGGTTTTAACTAGCCTGGAATCCTTACTGATGTATTATCCCAGTGACCAATGCATTACTCTTAAAGATATGATGTCCTCTTGTATTATTTTGTTTGGGCTTGTGAGTTGTTTAGGCTTACAAGAAGATATTTGTGTGTGTGTGTGTGTGTGTATGTTATGTGACATACAAACGTGTATTTTTTCTAAAATTTACACTTTCCTTTTCCTCCTTTTACCTTTTTAGGAGATAGAATGGGAAAACCGCACTCTATGAAATAGAATACAGGTGTTCCATGTGCAAGAAGAGGTTCTCGTCCGTAGCGCACCTGCGGGAACACGCAGAAAAGGAGCATGAGAAGAGGATGTGGACGTGTAGATACTGTAGCTATCGCAGTGAGCGGAAGCCTGACGTTGCTCGACATGAAGAAAACTGCAAGAAAAGAGGAATTGAGCGAAAAGAGGGTGAAAGTGGCGACAGGCCTGTAAAACGATTTCGAAATAGTTCGGCCAGAAAAGAAAGCTCACAGAACAACTCAGAACGCTTAACAACCCCGGTTGCGAAGGACGTTAACGACGCCTGTCCGGAGGCACGGCGGGAGACGTCGCCAGGGTGGCCTGACCTCCAGGAATTGATAGAGGTAGGGTCGCCATTTTCTGCTCCCACCGGCCAATCGGAGATAGAGAACTTCGCATCGCCACCGCAAGTCCCATTTAAGGTATCGGTGGTATCAAACGTGGAGAGTGTTCAACAGGAGGTTGATTTGGCGGAGTCAGAGGCTGAGGGGAACCAGCAGGTCACCCGACATGACTTTGCGTTTGAAAGCCGTTTGGGGAGAAACTCTGCTTGAAAGAGACGGATCAAGACGCTCACGTATCCTGATGGGAGAGTACTCGAGGTAGAGGAAAGAGAGATCGTGACCGGGTAGTCCCTGTACAATTAGAATACTTGCGTGTGTTTCTCTGTGGTAAAAATTGCGGGACGCAATGGGCTTTGGGAGGGGGCAGTGTGAGACCGATTACTTGTAATGATTTCAATACCCCTTTAAGTATCACCTTTTCTCCTTGATTTTTTTGACAGACAGATAACCTGAACAAAGAAACCTTTATTTTGCATCCAAATTGTAATTCGAGCCCTACCTCGTGACTGGTACTAATTTTGTGTTTGAGAGAGACCACGAGGAGACGCTTGGTGACCGTTGTATGGAAGAGACGCGATTTCGATCATTCTTTAGGACCTTGTTTTTTTGTTTCGCCCGTTAATTTCAATTGTACTTTTGTGTACTCGAGGGATTTTTGTCAGCCTATATAGCTGCTAATATTTTCGGTGAGTTGCTCTTTATTTTATCTGAACGATGGTTGTTTCAAAGTGATTATCCAGAGATTGTATCCATCCTTCGCTACTTGATGGCGACAGTGTACCGGTGTAAGCCGGAACAGGTTCTAAATCGCATAATTCCCTCGTAGGCAGTATATCAAGAAGGATTTTACACTGGTATGTTGTATTATCGTAATTTTAGAAGAATTAATAATGTCTATTATTAAACCGTTCCAGAATACTAAAGTGCATTATTTTACCGATGAATGGACCGTGTGAACCCCCTCCTTCTTAGGTGAAGTTATAGACGTGATATGCTCGCCAGGGCAGGCTCTATTACCTGTCCGAGTGGCCGGTGTATGTCTATTTTACCCCCCTTTTCAGCCATCGTTTTCCCCGACTGCTTGGTGAGGGTTCTTAACAGTCACATGGTAGTCCAAAGTATACTTGCTGCAACACGTGCATTTAGAGGTGCATGCACACTTTTCTGTTGTTAAGTTGTGCATGCGTCCAGGTGGTGCACGCGGCAAGTCGTGTATGTTTCCTGCGTCCAGTGTGCATGCGTCGGAGGTGCCCGCGTCTAGTGTTTCCTGTATCAAGTGGTGCATGCGTCTGAGGTGGCTGCGTTTAGTGTTTCCTGTATCAGGTGGTGCATGCGTCGGAGGTGCCTGCGTCTAGTGTTTCCTGTATCAAGTGGTGCATGCGTCTAAGGTGCCTGCACCCAGTGTTTCCTGTATCAGGTGGTGCATGCATATGAGGTGCCTGCGTCTAGTGTTTCCTGTATCAAGTGGTGCATGCGTCTAAGGTGCCTGCGCCCAGTGTTGCCTGTATCAAGTGGTGCATGCGTCTAAGGTGCCTACGTCCAGTATTTCCGGTGTCCTGTGGTGCGTGCGTATACAGTTCCTGCGTTCGGTGTACAGGCGACCATGTTCGAGTGTGTAGCCATTTAGTGTGTAAGATAGACAGATGATTCTTAAGGTGTGCAGGCGTTTAGTTGTGCTTGCGTTTTAGCGTTCAAGTATAGAGAAATATGGTGCTGAAGTTATTGTTTATCACTTGGACATAATATTTTCTTGTTTTAAAGAGATATTTCTTTTTGACTAGTTGTTAATTGTTTTAAACTATCTTACTGGAAAGTGATGTGTTTTGGAATTAGGAAGTGAGAGAGTAGAAATAGATTGTCAATTTGAAATCATTTTGTCGTGTTTTCATTTGCCTTTTTTTATATGTTCTATTTTCTTTTAATGCTGATCATTGAAATTATTGAGGGCGTCCTATCCCTAGACGAACTGGAAACGCGGAGGCCAGCGTTACAATTGGTGGCAGCGGTGGGATAGGTTGCTTCGATTTATTTTCCAACTTCAATATTTTCGTGAAAAATGCTTTCTCCATTCGAGGACGGACGGATGGAGGGTACTCCACGACAACATGAATCCAGGGCGGAAGAATCGCAGTGGCTTCTACTAGATGAATTTACAGGCAGTGATGGTGACGCTTCAGCATCAACACTGCAGAGAGGGTCACCACATCTTCTTGGTCGCCAAGACAGATGGAATCCGTTTGCAACTGCTGCGGAACCGTCGTCGAGAACAACTGCACCAAACGACAGCCGCCAACGACACCGTGCCCCAGCTTCTTGGGACAACAAGCTTTTCGAACAAGAGGTCCACCAACAGTCTGTTGGGACAGCCGCATACGGGGCGAACTTTCACCCTCGACTTTATCTCCGGGCAACCCCTTTCGCGAAAGAGTTGCACGCGCAGAAGAGGTAGCTGTAACATCTCGTGGTGATTACTGCAGACCATTTCCACTTGAAGAGAGCTGCGGTGCAAACAGAATGACCAGAGAAATTCCTCTAATTCCAGTTGATGCAGGGCTGAGAACCTCGAACCACGCACAAGACTACATTCCACCAATACCTAAAATGGTGGGAACATCAGGTATCCGACCGGGGATCTATGATGGGACGACGTCGTGGGATGATTATAAGGCTCAGTTCGAGGTAATCGCAGAATTGCATAGTTGGAGTCCTGGTGTGATGGCGATGTGTTTAGCCGCCAGCTTGAAAGGCGAAGCCCAATCTGTACTTGCAGATTTGGATGCTGCAGGAAGAAGGAATTATGACACACTTGTAGAGGCCCTGTCTGGCAGGTTTAGCCTGGCGCACCAGACCGAAGTTTTTCGCATTCAATTGAAAAATCGTTCTCGAAAGGTGAATGAGACTCTACCAGAGCTGGCACATGAAGTGCGTAGGCTTACACGGCAGGCATATCCAACAGCATCCATCGGATTATTATCCGTGTTGGCCAAGGACCACTTTGTTGATGCTCTAGATGACCCCAATCTGAGACTAGGTGTCTACCAGACAAGACCTTCTACATTAGACGAAGCCCTGAAAGCCGCTCTGGAGATAGAAGCTTTCTACTTGGTTGAAAAGCAAAGGAACTTTGGAGGAGAAAAGTTGTTCGTGCGGTAGGCAGCACACCACCTACCGGCGCGGCTGGTAATACTTTGGACGATCTTGCAGAGCAAGTTCGCAAGATTGTGGAAGACAACCTAACAGGTCAACGTAGCTCTTTGAGGGAGCTGTCGCAGTCTGTGCAGACTCTGAAGGAGGAAATGAGAGTGCTAAAGAACTCTGGGAGGCTGATCCCTAGTGACTCACCGGGCACAAACCCGTTCTCTGACCAGTCGCGAGGAAATACGCGTAGAACACAATCGAATCACAGGGTGTGTTTTTATTGCCAAGAGCCAGGACATTTCAAGCGAGACTGCCAAAAACTGAAACAGGTTAGACGCCGACAAGAAGAAGAAAGCTCGGAAAACTCCACGGTGTCGGGTTTGAGGGTCGAAGCCCGGCAGTAGACGAAACCAGAAAGAGACCCATTCGAGTGGCGGTCCATGAGAGCATACCAGGACTGGCCCAAGATGGTATTTACTTAGACGGGAAAATCATGTCGCAATCAGTTGCTTGCTTGATCGATACAGGAGCAAACATCTCCATTGTCCAAGCTGAGAGGTACTTTAAGATTCCAAAAGATAAGAGACCTAGTCTCCAGGCAGCGGGGTCCGCATTAGTTTTAGCTGATGGCAGTAGTGTACCAATCCTCGGGAAGACATTTCTGGAGATGTCCATATGTGAAAGCAATAAAGCGATGAGACATGAGTTCTGGGTAGCAGACATCGGGCCGGATTGCATATTGGGGCTGGACTTAAGACGTCACCACTGCTCTATTGATGCAGGAATGGGGAAAGTTACATTTGGAAGAGAAGTGGAGGTGGAACCAGAAAGCTGGGACGATTTTTCGTGCAGGATGGTTGCGTGCAAGACATCGTTATTGCCGCCACGATCGGAGACCATTATAGAAGCGGAGGTCAAGGACCTACCTGTGAATCTACAAGGGAAGCTTGGAATTATTGAAGCTTCGGAGGGGATTGCTAAAAGAGAGGGGATGCTCGTTGCACGGAGTTTGACAAGAGTTAAGCCGGGGATTATTCCTGTAAGAATGGTTAATCTTTCAAATGAGCCAGTAACCTTGTACAAAAATACAACTGTTGGTATGTGTGAAGGGGTGGAGGAAGTTGAGTCTTCTGTGGAACACATTACAGATGATGTGGGAAGCCCAGGTGGACCGGTTGAGGTCCCACCATACTTGAAGCAGCTGTATTTGGAGAGTACAGAGGGGTTGGATAAGGCGCAGGAACGACAAGTGGCTAGAATGTTGTGTAAGTGGAAGGAAGCATTTTCCACTGGTCCCCAGGACTTGGGGAAGACTAAGATAGCCAAACATAAGATCAACACTGCGACGCAACCTCCAATAAGACAGGCAGCCCGGAGACTCCCTATCAACAAACAAGAGGAGGCTGGGAAAGAGATCGAGGACATGCTGACCCATGGAATTATCGAACCTTCTTGTAGCCCGTGGTCGTCCCCTATTGTGCTGGTGAGGAAAAAGGATGGAAGCTTACGCTTCTGTGTCGATTACCGGAAGGTAAATGATGTGACCATAAAAGACTCATACCCCCTCCCACGGATATATATATATATATATATATATATATATATATATATATATATATATATATATATATATATATATATATATACAATAACATCTTTAAGGCCACCAACACAGATTAGAAATTTGGGAGGGGGAAGGGGAGGAAGGACTACTGTTGGCAATTGGCCAATGGGCAAAAGAGAGGTACATGTCTATTTGATTGTTGTTGTTGTTATTATTATTATTTTTATTATATATAAATATATATATATATATATAAAAATAATATATATATATATATATATATATATATATTATTTTATATATATATGTATATAATATAATATATTTTGTTTGTTTGTTTGATGAGAGTTTAACAGCACCACAACAGCAAGGGTCAAATTGTGCCTGAGAGGTTAGATCATTCAAGAGGTAGGAAGGAGAGTAAACAGGGGTTAACATATATTATTTCAAATATATGTATATATGTGTATATATGTATGTATATATATATATATATATATATATATATATATATATATATATATATATATATATATATATATATATATATATATATATATATATATATATATATATATATATATATATATATATATATATATATATATATATATATATATATATATATATATATATATATATACACATACATATATATATATATATATTGTTGGGAGGACTGCCTTGTGACTTGTCAGATTATCTTGTGGGATTCATTGTTACTTATGGTGGTAGAGCTATACATTGTAACTGTATGAAGTAAAGAATAACAATAATAATAATTATTAAAATTAGAAGCTAGATATAATAAATCTGATGTTGACTTAAATTAGTTCATTACTTTTTGACTATACTAGATAGGTATAAATGCCATTTTAGCTTCATCCTAGTTATTACATAATTGTCAAGGCTCATTTGCCATTTGTCCCATGTATCGTCATGCTAATAATATCATTCTAATCAAACTTGATCCTGTGAAATGTTAAAATGTGGCAATAAATTTGATAAACATCAAGTATAGATGTGTTCTCACTTAGCTCTGTATCACGATCCGTTAACAATACACTCTTTCAGTTCCATCTGTCATTTTGAGTTGCGAGTAAACAAACAATATTCCCTATTGACTGTGTAACAATAACACATTTTTAAAACTTATGTCATCCTAACACAGAAAGTGAAATTTCCGGCCAATTTTATAACCTTAGGCCATGTACAATGTGCATATTTCTTAACAACGCACGATAATACTACGCAAACCAAGAGCATATTTTGCTGTGCGCTCAAGCTGGTTGGTTTGCTTACTCGCAACTTGTGCGCTTGAGCAGACTGGAACTGTGAAAGGGTGTAAAAAACAGCAGCTCAATGAATATCACATGTTCTCATTACGAGCTCCTGATTGGACCTACTGCTGTAATCGCGGGACATGAATGTACAAGCTCCTGATTGGACCTTCTGCTGTAATTACGGGACATAAATGAACCTGACGGAGCTCCTGATTGGACCTACTGCTGTAATCGCGGAACATGAATGTACAAGCTCCTGATTGGACCTACTGCTGTAATCGTGGGACATGAATGTACAAGCTTCTGATTGGACCTACTGCTGTAATCGCGGGACATGAATGTACAAGCTCCTAATTGGACCTACTGCTGTAATCACGGGACATGAATGAACCTGACGGAGCTCCTAATTGGACCTACTGCTGTAATCACGGGACATGAATGAACCTGACGGAGCTTCTGATTGGACCTACTGCTGTAATCACGGGACATGAATGAACCTGACAGAGCTCCTGATTGGCCTACCGCTGTAATCACGGGACATAAATGTACAAGCTCCTGATTGGACCTACTGCTGTAATCACGGGACATGAATGTACAAGCTCCTGATTGGACCTACTGCTGTAATCACGGGACATGAGTGAACCTGACGGAGCTCCTGATTGGACCTACTGCTGTAATCACGGGACATGAATGAACCTGACGGAGCTTCTGATTGGACCTACTGCTGTAATCACGTGACATGAATGAACCTGACAGAGCTCCTGATTGGCCTACTGCTGTAATCACGGGACATGAATGAACCTGACAGAGCGCCTGATTGGACCTACTGTTGTAATCACGGGACATGAATGAACCTGACAGGGCTCCTGATTGGACCTACTGCTGTAATCGCGGGACATGAATGAACCTGACGGAGCTCCTGATTGAACCTACTACTGTAATCGCGGGACATGAATGAACCTGACGGAGCTCCTGATTGGACCTACTGCTGCAATCGCGGGACATGAATTAACCTGACGGAGCTCCTGATTGGACCTACTGCTGTAATCGCGGGACATGAATGAACCTAACGGAGCTCCTGACTGGACCTACTGCTGTAATCACGGGACATGAATGAACCTGACGTTGAGTAGTGGATCATTGGAAAATCTGTGAAATATGTAACTGTTTACGCAAAATAAACTTGTTATATAACAGATTTGGTTTGATTTGTTGATGTTTAACTGCACCACAAAAGTCGAATGTGCCAAGAGGGTGTTAAAATCTAAGGTGCAAGAAGTTAGGACAGAGAGGAATGGGAGAGGGAAATGGAAAAGGAAGGAGAGACAAAAATATAACAGAATATTATGCAGCCTATCTAACATTAGTTGTTCTACTCCTTAAAGTTTCAAACAGTCAGACCCGACCTGATAAATAACCAGGTCGGGTCAGATTTGTTCTTTTTATTTTCTTTATTCTGAAAACCTTAGTTGTTGTGAAAGTTAGTGCTGGGTATCATATTAGCAATGGATGAAGTCCTTATTGTGTGGTAATTTTATTAAAGATAAAGTGGTCTCACTATTTGCTACAGTAAGTTTGTGGTTATGATTTGCTAGAACAAATTTTCAAGGAGAAGTACAAGTCATGACATGATCACAGGTCACAGAACAAGAATTAGGACAGAGAGGAATGGGAGAGGGAAAGGGGAAGGGGGAAAGGCAGGAGAGAAAACAATATAACAAAATATTATGTAGCATATCTAACGTGATCGCAGGTCAAAGACCTGCGATCACACATGTTTTTTGAGAATGCCATCAGTGAATCTGATCTAGCCTTCCTACTCCAGATCATTATCGTACCCATGCCTAAGATGAAGTGACTCATTCCGCGAGCGCTCAAGATCCGGTCAGCATTCCCAAAAATTGGCGGATCTGATCGTGTGTCCATACTTAAGTGAGTACACTTCCTGAGAGATCAATATATCTCTGGAGAAAATTTGCTGAGTAAAGATAATTTTAATTTTTAGAATCAAATTCTAATTTCCCTCCAGAATTCCTAACCCACACAAGATGCTTGAGGTGTATCTAGAAGGCACTTTCAATCTCAAGTTAAAGTTTTTTTTCTCTGATGAAAATTGTAAATTTAATTTTAATTTGACTGCCATTTTCATGTCTGTATTCAACAGTGGAGCTACGGCACAGCACAGATTTGAACCTAATGTGGGGCACTGGGGCAAAGCTGAACATGGTCGCCCCCTTTACCCACACTGTAATTAAGAAACTCTCGAGTCTTCGTTAAGAGATATATTTTGACAAATGCTCAGAACAGAATTATAGAATAATTTCTGTAAATACTCACATTTTATTCCTAAGGTAGGGCCAAAGGCATCAGGAAAATTTGACTTGTGCACCTATATGTTGAACCAGAACCAACAAGTTTTGTGGTTCCAATGCTTTTTTTCATATCCTGATTGATTTGCAAGTTTTGTATATTCATGTCATTGCATATCATGAAATATTTGTTCCAGGATTATTTAAAAGTCATGACCACCATGGATGGTGCAGATCAATAAAATAGATATTCCTATTGACAACACTAGCATGTGCACAATAATGAACAACATTATCATAGCAAGTATGATGCAAAACAGGCAAATGGTTGCTCATGTATCATATTTAAATTTTTTAGGTTAAGCCCCGCCTACTCATTAATATGCATGGATCACCTCCAAAACCAATAAGGCACATCCACAGACCATGGGCTATCAGTGTATCACATGACTTAAATCCAGTTTATCATTCTTTAGATACCGTGATTACAAGCTTTTTTTTAAAGTTAAATCATATGAAGCCCTGCCTACTATGCATACTAATGAAATTCAACGTTTTTATATCATGAACATGTACACACTAGCTAACATCATAATTATATCCCATTACACCCAATCCTCGCTACAAATTTTTTCACAGCAAGTACCTCTATTTCAGCTGGTATGACTTAAGATTCTGCTAGAGGCAATTAAAAATCCCATCACTGAGAAAGAAAGTGAAAAGTTTTTGGAGGGAAATTCCCTCTTTCAAAAATTTGTTAGTAGGGATTTCAGAATTTTGGTAGGGAATTTCCACAAGTTATAAAAATTATTTTACTGAAAAAAATACCCTTTTACTTTTTTTGTATACTTAGGTAAAACTCTTCTCATATTTATTAAAGCAAATTGTATGAATATTAATTAGGGCTGTGCTTTTACGTTTAGCAACCTAAACATTCAAATGGCCGATTTTTTGTTCGTTCGACCATGAGTTTCACAAAAAATCGGGAAAATGTTGAAATTACAAATAAGCTCCCCTGACACCTAGCAACATGCTGGGCTATCATAGCCAAGCTGTTTAGTGCAATAAATATGAAACATCTTTGCAAAAAAAAAAAAAAACTGTTTTATATGCCACGATACCTAATACTTATTCAACTACCCCATAAACACCCGTTCTCCACCATTTCCCCCTCCCCAAATCAATGCAAATTCCCATACTTTCAACTGCACATCGTTGTACATGGCTGAGTTCTTATTACCAGCAGCTACCATGTTGAAGAAACTGACTGTACATAGCTTTGAGAAATTTTGTACATCTATGCAATTTTGTTACATTTTCTTGAAAATTTGGGCTCTTTCTTTCCTATTCACCGACAATTTTAGGGAAAATTCTTCATTTTTGGGCCATTTCCCCAAATTATTGGGAAATTTCCTTAATTTTTGGTCAATTAAATTTCTCTTCATTTTGGGAATATTCTTTAATTCATACATTTATTGGGAATATATTTGTCAATTTTGGTCAAATTTGTAGACAAATTTGACCAAATTTTGTTAAAACCTTATCAAATCTGCCTTCAATTTTACCTTCATTTTCCCAAAATTTTGTTCGATTTTAGGAAAATTGTATTAATTTAGGGAACTTTCCTTCCATTACCTATATTAGTCAATTTTACATATGTCGGGAAATTTTGTTCATTTGTAGGCAATTTTTTTATTTTAAAGAAATGTAGTCAATTTTCTATAAATTGTTTACAATTTTGGCCACTTTTCCCCAATTGTTTTAATTTTATGTTAACCACTTTACTTCCAATCAGAGAAAACCGGAGGCTGAGGAAGGTGAAATCCTCTCACGTCATTATTAATGTTATTATTATTAATATTGTTTGGTCCAGAGAAAAAGTGGGTAAAGCCCCCAAGCACCCCTCCTCCTTCCCGTCCCTGAATTTGGGTACCAAACATAAATTAATTGCACAATACATTGTGACATCACAACAAGAACACCATCGCTATTGCCTATGTGTACCTATTGTTTTTCATACCCTTTCCCAAAAAATGTATGAGAGGAGGCGGTAAGCTCTAATGCAAAGAAATGCAATTTTCTAATAACTTTGACCCATATTTTTAGCAGTAAATGCAATTTAATCATCTGTGGTGTCTGAAATATCAAGGATTACAAAGATTTGGAGCCTTGTCCATATATCAAACTTTTGCATATATGTGCTAAAAAAGAAAAATTCTTCAAAATGTTATGTTATTTGTCATAATGTAAAAACTATATTTATCTATCTATCTATCTAGATATGTATATATATATATATAGATGAATATATAAATATATTTAATTATATGACCAAATTTATATATTTATTTATACATGACATAATTTATTCATATATTCACATATACACACTATATATACACAAGTTATTTGCATAAGTTTCAAGTAGGTCTTACACAGAGTATATCCCATATAAATGCTATTTGAACCATTTAAAGACTGTATTCTGCTCGGAATTTTCTGCTCTGTCATCCGAATGAAAACTCTCTACATGTTTATATACCTTCAAGGGTTATCCAATAATTAGGGTAATGAACCAACAATAATCCTATAACAACAATACAAATAACCAAACAATATTGCAGGGTTATCCAATCATTGGGGTAATGAAACAACAACAATCCTATAACAACAATACAAATAAGCAAACAATATTGCAGGGTTATCCAATCATTGGAGTAATGAAACAACAACAATCATATAACAACAATACAAATAACCAAACAATATTGCAGGGTTATCCAATCATTGGAGTAATGAAACAACAACAATCATACAACAACAATACAAATAACCAAACAATATTGCAGGGTTATCCAATCATTGGAGTAATGAAACAACAACAATCCTATAACAACAATACAAATAACCAAACAATATTGCAGGGTTATCCAATCATTGCAGTAATGAAACAACAACAATCATATAACAACAATACAAATAACCAAACAATATTGCAGGGTTATCCAATCATTGGGGTAATGAAACAACAACAATCCTATAACAACAATACAAATAACCAAACAATATTGCAGGCTTATCCAATCATTGGAGTAATGAAACAACAACAATCAGATAACAACAATACAAATAACCAAACAATATTGCAGGGTTATCCAATCATTGGGGTAATGAAACAACAACAATCCTATAACAACAATACAAATAACCAAACAATATTGCAGGGTTATCCAATCATTAGGTAATGAAACAACAACAATCCTATAACAACAATACAAATAACCAAACAATATTGCAGGGTTATCCAATCATTAGGGTAATGAAACAACAACAATCCTATAACAACAATACAAATAACCAAACAATATTGCAGGGTTATCCAATCATTGGGGTAATGAAACAACAACAATCCTATAACAACAATACAAATAACCAAACAATATTGCAGGGTTATCCAATCATTTGGGGTAATGAAACGACAAAAATCATATAACAACAATACAAATAAGCAAACAATATTGCAGGGTTATCCAATCATTGGGGTAATGAAACAACAACAATCCTATAACAACAATACAAATAACCAGACAATATTGCAGGGTTATCCAATCATTGCAGTAATGAAACAACAACAATCCTATAACAACAATACAAATAACCAAACAATATTGCAGGGTTATCCAATCATTGCAGTAATGAAACAAGAACAATCCTATAACAACAATACAAATAACCAAACAATATTGCAGGCTTATCCAATCATTGGAGTAATGAAACAACAACAATCATATAACAACAATACAAATAACCAAACAATATTGCAGGGTTATCCAATCATTAGAGTAATGAAACAACAACAATCCTATAACAACAATACAAATAACCAAACAATATTGCAGGGTTATCCAATCATTGGAGTAATGAAACAACAACAATCATATAACAACACTACAAATAACCAAACAATATTGCAGGGTTATCCAATCATTGGAGTAATGAACCAACAACAATCCTATAACAACAATACAAATAACCAAACAATATTGCAGGGTTATCCAATCATTGCAGTAATGAAACAACAACAATCCTATAACAACAATACAAATAACCAAACAATATTGCAGGGTTATCCAATCATTGGGGTAATGAAACAACAACAATCCTATAACAACAATACAAATAACCAAACAATATTGCAGGGTTATCCAATCATTGCAGTAATGAAACAACAACAATCCTATAACAACAATACAAATAACCAAACAATATTGCAGGGTTATCCAATCATTGGGGTAATGAAACAACAACAATCATATAACAACAATACAAATAACCAAACAATACTGCAGGGTTATCCAATCATTGGGGTAATGAAACAACAACAATCATACAACAACAATACAAATAACCAAACAATATTGCAGGGTTATCCAATCATTAGGGAAATGAAACAACAACAATCATATAACAACAATACAAATAACCAAACAATACTGCAGGGTTATCCAATCATTGGGGTAATGAAACAACAACAATCCTATAACAACAATACAAATAAGCAAACAATATTGCAGGGTTATCCAATCATTGGGGTAATGAAACAACAACAATCCTATAACAACAATACAAATAACCAGACAATATTGCAGGGTTATCCAATCATTGCAGTAATGAAACAACAACAATCCTATAACAACAATACAAATAACCAAACAATATTGCAGGGTTATCCAATCATTAGGGTAATGAGACAACAACAATCCTATAACAACAATACAAATAACCAAACAATATTGCAGGGTTATCCAATCATTAGGGAAATGAAACAACAACAATCATATAACAACAATACAAATAACCAAACAATATTGCAGGGTTATCCAATCATTAGGGAAATGAAACAACAACAATCATATAACAACAATACAAATAACCAAACAATATTGCAGGGTTATCCAATCATTAGGAAAATGAAACAACAACAATCATATAACAACAATACAAATAACCAAACAATATTGCAGGGTTATCCAATCATTAGGGAAATGAAACAACAACAATCATATAACAACAATACAAATAACCAAACAATATTGCAGGGTTATCCAATCATTGGGGTAATGAACCAACAATAATCCTATAACAACAATACAAATAAGCAAACAATATTGCAGGGTTATCCAATCATTAGGGAAATGAAACAACAACAATCATATAACAACAATACAAATAACCAAACAATATTGCAGGGTTATCCAATCATTAGGGAAATGAACCAACAACAATCCTATAACAACAATACAAATAACCAAACAATTTTGCAGGGTTATCCAATCATTAGGGTAATGAGACAACAACAATCCTATAACAACAATACAAATAACCAAACAATATTGCAGGGTTATCCAATCATTGGGGTAATGAAACAACAACAATCATATAACAACAATACAAATAACCAAACAATATTGCAGGGTTATCCAATCATTGGGGTAATGAACCAACAATAATCCTATAACAACAATACAAATAAGCAAACAATATTGCAGGGTTATCCAATCATTAGGGAAATGAAACAACAACAATCATATAACAACAATACAAATAACCAAACAATATTGCAGGGTTATCCAATCATTAGGGAAATGAACCAACAACAATCCTATAACAACAATACAAATAACCAAACAATATTGCAGGGTTATCCAATCATTAGGGTAATGAGACAACAACAATCCTATAACAACAATACAAATAACCAAACAATATTGCAGGGTTATCCAATCATTGGGGTAATGAAACAACAACAATCATATAACAACAATACAAATAACCAAACAATATTGCAGGGTTATCCAATCATTAGGGTAATGAAACAACAACAATCATATAACAACAATACAAATAACCAAACAATATTGCAGGGTTATCCAATCATTTGGGGTAATGAAACGACAACAATCATATAACAACAATACAAATAACCAGACAATATTGCAGGGTTATCCAATCATTAGGTAATGAAAGAACAATAATCCTATAACAACAATACAAATAACCAAACAATATTGCAGGGTTATCCAATCATTAGGTAATGAAACAACAACAATCATATAACAACAATACAAATAACCAAACAATATTGCAGGGTTATCCAATCATTTGGGGTAATGAAACGACAACAATCATATAACAACAATACAAATAACCAGACAATATTGCAGGGTTATCCAATCATTAGGGTAATGAAAGAACAATAATCCTATAACAACAATACAAATAACCAAACAATATTGCAGGGTTATCCAATCATTAGGGAAATAAAACAACAACAATCCTATAACAACAATACAAATAACCAAACAATATTGCAAATGATATTACAAATATTTATATTTACCCAAAGTCCCAGAAGAAAAACACAAACTGTGAAATTGATTGTTGTTCAGCTAAAAATATTTTCCATGCCTAAAGCCATCCAACAACAGAGATAATGAAACAACCATCTCTCTAGTATTTTGAATTTGTGGGTCAATCTCTCAGCATGTTCTACACATTTGCTGCTTAAATTGAATTTCCTCTGGGGCAGACTGGCAGTAAAAGTTAATGAATAATGCATACTAGTAATAGGAGAGTTAACGAAATGACTTCTATTGTACTGTCATGGCTATTAACTTTTGACACTCCCAACTCACAGGTAAGCAGAGTATTTTTACAGATGTGGTAACAGTCGGCAAAGGTAAAAAGTTTAAGCTGTCCACATCAAGGAGTTTCTTGATTGTCTTGACATCCCAATTCTCCAGGGTGTCTTGAGTGAAAATTGTAAGGTCAAAAAGTGTATATCTGCTGGCATCCCTTTTAAGATGGAATTTGATACTAACTTTAATATTAAGTGAACATTTATGTGAAGTGTACCATGAAGCAAGAGGACAGAAATGAATCATGGAGCAAAAAAAAGTTGGTCAACTCCGTTGGTCAACTCCTTTGTAAAAGATCGATGGACACGTATAAGTCTATTTTGATTTAAAGAGTATCATGATCTGAGCAGATCAGTTTTTTACAATTAAATAAAAAAAAAAACACTTGTTGTTTTGGGATTATATAAAGCAGGTTTTTTGATTTAAAGAGTGTCATGATCTGAGCAGATCAGTTTTTTTAAATTAAAAAAAAAAAAAAAAAAACACTTGTTGTTTTGGGATTATATAAAGCTGGTAGCTGGACAAACAGCTCAAAATCTGTTTGTAATATATTATTCTTTAAAATGTTTTTCCTCAATCTTATAGTCACTGAAAAAGCAGTGGTCACACATTTCTTTCCAAAAATTTCCCCTTACAATTGTTTTTTTGGGTGAGGGGGGATTTAAATATTTTTGCGGGAATCCAGAAATCCCACACCTTAATGTGAACTGTGACTGCTGAAAAGTAGGAGAAAGTCTTTCCTGCTAGGGAATGGCAAAGACTGAAACTTTTGGTCATAATTTACTGCACCTCTTTAAAGAATCATGACAGACATTTAAAAGAAAAAGAAAATACCAAGGATGCCCTGTAATACATCATAGCAGATTTAATAACAGATTATGAAATTTTCTGCCACTATATGATGGTTTAAGATATTAAAGTAATTTAGCTAATGTTGCCTCGATCTACATGTCCTGTTTTTTACCTTTAGACCAGCAAAAAGGAAAGGAACCGAACTGATAAGTCACGCTGTTTTATAGTTGAGATCAAGTCCGTAGCAATGGAGGCAGAGGGGAAGAGGGGGTGAAAGCCCCAAAAACTTCAGCCCTCCCCCCAAACTCATGTGAGCAAAAACTTGTAACATGCATATTAATTTGTAATAGCCCTAAAATTTTGTTTAAATACAGTTACTGAACAAATCTTTGGAAAATTTCCTTCATTTTTGTGCAATTTTTGGAAAATTTCCTTAATTATGGAGAATTTTTTCTTCTATTTCCGATAAACTTTCCTCAATTTTCGGTAAATTTTCTTTCATGTTTGGGAAAGGTCTTTTCAATTTGGGGCAATTTTCTTAATTGTCGCGTAATCTTCTTCATTTTTGGAAAATGTCATTTTATTTTGGAGCAATTTTTATCAATTTTGGTAAATTTTCTGTATCTTTTGGTAAATTTCTCTCAATGTTTGGAAAATTTCCTTCATTTTGGGGCAATTTTTCTTTGATTTCCAAAAAATGTTCTTCCATTTTCGGTAATTTCCCTTCAATGTTTGGGAAATGTCTTTTAAATTTTAAGAGATTTCTTTCATTCTCGTGTAATTTTCTTCAATTTTCGGAAAAATTCCTTTATTTTGGGGGCAATTGTTTTTCATTTTCGGTACATTTCCTTCAACATTTGTTTGGTAAATTTCCTTCAACGTTTGTTTGGTAAATTTCCTTTATTTTGGGGCAATTTTTCTTCGATTTTGATTGATTATTGGAAAATGTTGCCAAATTTTACCAAAATTTCCTTCAATTTTGTGTCAATAATTCTCAATCAAAAGAAAACCTTTCAAGGAGTATCTTTCTCTCTGCTAGATTCAAACTGCTCATAAAACAGATCACATCCCCGGTTGGGTTTGGCTTGCCCCTGACATTCTATCCTGGCTCCACTCCTGTCTCATAGCAACTCTGCGGTTGAAACAGTTGAAACCACATGCATCCTCCCAATCAATTCACTTGCCCCCACCCACCAAAAAAAAAAAAAAAAAAAGAAATGTAAAGCTGGCTACGGGCCCGGTTGAGATGTTATTTACAGGTATACACTCCATAGTCAAGCAACAGTATATAAAGGTCAAAATTGATTTCAAGTATCAAAATATAAATCTGTCAAACTGTTTTTTTCATCTGTAAATTCCCCAAAGTTATTGTTTTATATTGCATTATGAGCAAGGTCAGGGTAGGAGGAAGGGGAGGAGGGGGCAAGCTTCCCCATCATTTAGGGTCCTAGAAGATATCTACTAAACACCTATTACATCAGGATTCTATAATAGTATCCCTGATTATATATACTTCATGGGAAAAAAGAAGTGCTTTTTTGACTGATTATTGGCTATCAATGTTCAGATGTTAGAGAAAACTAAAAACAAAACACCAAATTGGGAAATTGGCTGGGGCCTAGAAGCATTGACTTTTTATATATCTTTGACACCAAATGGCATTCATTGATTTCGTCTGTATGTCTAGTGTGTGAATTTCTGGATCGCTTTTACAAACATGAAATCATGAAGGCTGTAATTTTCATCCAGAAAGTTTTTGGAAGGAGGAAGGAGGGAGGGGAAGAGGGGGAATACATAGCTTCAAATCCAAAAGTGGTGTGGACAATTGGCAAATGTTTCCCAAAATGTAATGAATTTTGAAATTATATTGAAAAGGAGGGCTTATCACCATGTCTGTAGCAAGGACTTTTCGCAAGAGGCAGGAGGGGGACCACCTGGGCACTGATTCTCCATATTATCCCTTGTGTTTTATTTGATGTTATGCAAAAGGGGACACATATCTTCTCAAGGGAGGGGGGAGGCACAGCTCCTTTTTGCTCCATGTTAGATATCGGCCTGTAGAGACTTCAGTTATTTAAAAAAAAATACCTCGATATCATTTGTTAATCATTCACTATAAGAAACAATGTTACCACGTTGTTGATATTCCTAAATTAATGGCAGCAGCATAGAAAACAATTCTTTCAGAGAAATGAAAATTAATCACAAGCATTAAAGTACAAAAGAAAACACAGTGGATTTCAACTGTGGGAGGCATATCAAGTACTGCAGTTTGTCCATTCGTCAAAACAGTGAATATCAACTGTGGGAGGCATATCAGGTACTAAAATTTGTCCAATCATCAAAACACAGTGAATATCAACTGTGGGAGGCATATCAGGTACTAAAGTTTGTCAATCGTCAACACAGTGAATATCAACTGTGGGAGGCATATCAGGTACTGAAGTTTGTCCAATCATCAAAACACAGTGAATATGAACTGTGGGAGGCATATCAGGTACTAAAGTTTGTCCAATCGTCAACACAGTGAATATCAACTGTGGGAGGCATATCAGGTGCTGAAATGTGTCCAATCGTCAAAACAGTGAATATCAACTGTGGGAGGCATATTAGGTACTAAAGTTTGTCCAATCGTCAACACAGTGAATATCAACTGTGGGAGGCATATCAGGTACTGAAGTTTGTCAATCGTCAAAACACAGTGAATATGAACTGTGGGAGGCATATCAGGTACTAAAGTTTGTCCAATCGTCAACACAGTGAATATCAACTGTGGGAGGCATATCAGGTAGAAGCTTGTCCAATCGTCAAAACAAGTTTGTCCAATCATCAAAACACAGTGAATATCAACTGTGGGAGGCATATCAGGTACTAAAGTTTGTCCAATCGTCAACACAGTGAATATCAACTGTGGGAGGCATATCAGGTACTGAAGTTTGTCCAATCGTCAACACAGTGAATATCAACTGTGGGAGGCATATCAGGTACTGAAGTTTGTCCAATCGTCATGTAAGAAGTATTTATATCAGATTATTTTAGTGTATGAGTGTATGCCTCATACAAATAAGAATATACCTTTATCATAAGACGGCAAAGCCGGCGGAAAAGCAGACAAAACAGGCTGCAATAATACTTGAAAAAGTATACTTTTGGTAAAAGTGTGAACGTAATTGATGGACATCATAAAACATACAACATAAAGTGAACTCTATTAACAAAAAGGATTAAACCAGGATTAACATTCTTATTAAACCAAAACAAAAAGAGGAGAATTCAAATAAGTGGCTTTATGTAAATAATGTGTAAAAGATGACATGTTCCTGCTAATCAGTCGCTGACTTTGATTTTAACGACTAACTTGAATACACTTAAACCTTACTCTCCCACGCGGTGATAGTATCGCTGTTTTCAAACCACCTTTTGCTAAAAATAAAATTGGGACTTTACCAAAGTCCTAAGGGAGTAATCTTGGTATCATTTTAAAGTACTTGGATATTTCTTTCACAAAATGAAACTTGTATATGGGGGTTATATTACAGAATTTTGAGAAAAATTACCTTGGAAAAGTGTAAAACTAAAAAATTGTTAGAAAATTTACAAAAATGTTTTTTTTCCTCTTTCAAATAACTTACAATAACTTCAAGATCACATTTTTGTTTTAAAATCAAATACGGAAGTCCTAAGACATGATAGTATTGGTTTCTGGTAAAAAAATTATATTCCCTACCTGCAATCTTTTGTTCTGGAGAATTGTTTTCAAAATTCCATGAATTTCTGCCATTTTTGACCCGTTTTTTCCCATTTCCTCAAAACATTGTGTACCCAAACCGTACATCGCACATTCTTCATTGAACTGCCATTTGGAAGTGCTTGCAATTTCCTTTTATTTGATATATAAATAAAGGCATACTCCCTCAATTTAGAACCTTTCCTATTAGATTTATATTTCACCTGTTTTAATTTTAACGACTATGCGGTGCAGAGGAAATGTACGCGGCTAGTATGCGTGCGCTCCAGGTTTAAGTCTCACCATGACCACTGAATAATTATGTTTCTGCTGCAGCTTTCAGGGGTCTTTTGACTAAAAATATTTTTGGTGTTTTTTCATCTTTCCTTTCTTTCAAAAATTTCTAAATTAGCATCATTGGAAAGAATATTTCAGAAGGAACCTAAATATGTAGCACAAATCTCTGTTTTCAATATTGACAACAAATTATACTTCTGCAAAGACTGACCATTTGTTGACCAAATTTATTCCAAAATTGTTTAATTTGCATATTTTTGTCCAATATTTCCTAATTTAGCTTTTTATTACTCAAAAGATAAATATCTTAGCCTCTATTCCAACCAAACTTGTAATGAAAGAAAATGAAAGGAAAGTTGCTAAAAATACATATGCAAAAACGTTACGAAAATTGGGCTCGCTTTTTCCCAAGCCCTAGTAGAGATGATGTAAATACTTCTTACAATAGTCTGTATCATGCAATGGGCATCAGATGGCAAAAAGGATGTACATCTTATGCATATGCAATACAGCATGGTTTGACAAACCAACCTGAATCAGAATTGTAAGAAAAGGACATAAAATGTTTAGTAGGGGAGGGGACATGGGGGAAGAGCACAATTATGGGGAGCACATTCCCCTATACCTAGTGACAGCACTATTATGGGGGGAAGGGAGGTGCATCCCCCCCCCTCACACAATATCTCTTTGCCTTCCCACTTGCCCCCCCCCCCCCCAGAAAATTTTGCAAAGTGACTTATTTGTTCCGATTGATAGGATTTTGCCCTCCCATGAGACAAATTTTCCCCTCGCTTGCTCCCCCCCCCCTCTCACCCCTCCCCTACGACCAGAATCCTGGTGCCACAACTGCCTATACTCCTAGCAATGCAACTGATTCAAAGCCGTATTATCCAACACCTAATCACAGTTTCCATTTAATTCAACAGTAAAATTTTCCCTGTGAAAAGTGAGCTCTTACCAACATGCAAATCTTGGATCTCAGAAATAACAACTTGCTGGCCAAAAATGCCCAAGAATTATTTTCACTTGAGTTGGAAAGATAATTAAGTGCTTTTCATAAAATGCACAAGATTATACTTTTTTTTGTGCAGTTCTATTTAAATAATTTAGAAGCAAAAAAAAATGTAAAACATTCCAAAAGCTAAAGTTATTTAGAATAAGAAAAGATATGAATGTTATTGTATACATTGATTGGATTGATCTTATGAACGAGTTACTCGTTGCCAAGTGGTGTATCATGGTAAGAAAAACATAAGTTCCGGTACTTAACTAATACAAGAAAAAGATTGCTGAGCCAGGGACCAGATAGCAAGTCCCTGGTTGAGCTTTTGTTACAACCTGAAATATAATAACATACCCAAAATGTTGTAAAAATGACCCAAAATCTAGTAAAAATGACCCAAAATGTAATACCTACCCAAAATGAAATAAAAATAATCCAAAATGTAATAATTAAATCTAACCCAATTTGTAATAACTTTTGACCCCGAATGTAATACCCAACCCCAAATGTAATAAAAACAACCAAAAATGTAATACAAATTACCCAAAATGTAATAATAAAATCTTACCCCAATTGTAATAACTTTTGACCCCAAATGTAATAAAAGTGATCCCAAATGTAATAAAAACAACCCAGAATAAAAATGACCCAAAATGTATTAAAGAAATCTAATCCAAATTGTAATAATTTTTGACCAAAATGTACTAAAAGCGACCTAAAATGTAATAAAAGCGACCCAAAATGTAATATTTTTATACTGGGTTTTATTTGAGGGAACTCTAACATTCAGTGGGCAATTGGGATAGTTCCATTTTTTACTAGTGGCTCTCCCACGTGATTCAGATTTTTAATATCACTTTAAGTTTGAACATGTTGCCCTAGATCTACTTGACTTTGCGAAGTTAAAGAGGTCATGACACACGCTACCAATGTTACAGTAAAAAGCTACGCCTCTGTAAACAGACTCATTATTACTAAAGTAATGCAGATTTAATATAAGTATGCATGTGTAATTTATGGAGATTCAAGTAGACTTAGGTTATTGATATTGTATATCAATGATAGGCTTTCAGAAAAATGGGTATACATTGGATTAGTAATCTCAAGGTCTGGGGTTAGTAATCTGAAGGTCTCTGGCTAGTAGTCTCATGGTCTCTGGCTAGTGGTCTCAAGGTCTTAGGTTAGTAATCTCAGGGTATCATGTTAGTAATCCCAAGGTCTCAGCTAAGTAATCTCAAGGTCTCAGGCTAGTAATCTCAAGGTCTTAGGTTAGTAATCTCAAGGTCTCAGGTTAGTAATCTCAAGGTCTTGGCTAGTAATCTCAAGGTCTTAGGTTAGTAATCTCAAGGTATCATGTTAGTAATCCCAAGGTCTCAGAAAGGAATCTTAAGGTCTCAGGTTAGTAATCTCAAGGTCTCAGGTTAGTAATCTCAAGGTCTCAGGTTAGTAATCTCAAGGTCTAAGGTTAGTAATCTCAAGGTCTCAGGTTAGTAATCTCAAGGTCTCAGGTTGGTAATCTTAAGGTCTCAGGTTAGTAATCTCAAGGTCTCAGGTTGGTAATCTCAAGGTCTCAGGTTAGTAATCTCAAGGGCTAAGGTTTGTAATCTCAAGGTTTCAGGTTATTAATCTCAAGGTCTCAGTTTGGTAATCTCAAGGTCTCAGCTTAGTAATCTCAAGGTCTCAGGTTAGTAATTTCAGGGTCTAAGGTTAGTATTCTCAAGGTCTCGGGTTAGTAATCTCAAGGTCTCAGGTTAATAATCTCAAGGTCTCAGATTAGTAATCCCAAGGTCTCAGGTTAGTAATCTCAAGGTCTCAGGTTAGTAATCTCAAGGTATCAGGTTAATGATCTCAAGGTCTCAGGTTGGTGATCTCAAGGTCTCAGGTTAGTAATCGCAAGGTCTCAGGTTAGTAATCTCAAGGTCTCAGGTAAGTAATCTCAAGGTCTCAGGTTGGTAATCTCAGGGTCTAAGGTTAGTATTCACAAGGTCTCAGGTTAATAATCTCAGGGTCTCAGGCTAGTAATTTCAAGGTCTCAGGTTGGTAATCTCAAGGTCTTAGATTAGTAATCTCAAGGTCTCAGGTTAGTAATCTCAAGGTCTAAGGTTAGTAATCTCAAGGTCTCAGATTAGTAATCTCAAGGTCTAAGGTAAGTAATCTCAAGGTCTCAGGTTAGTAATCTCAAGATATCAGGTTTGATTCCTGCTCAGAAAGATTTTTTATAGTTTTAATTTTCTTTCTTTTTTCTAAATGTCTTTAATTTATTTGTATTATTATCGTCTTATTAATATTTTGCTTTCTTTCTAATTTTTAGCAACAATTCTTAAAAAAAGATTAATTAATGTACGTGTGCAGTGTAGGCCAACTGTATGTAGTAAAACATATTAATAATACGCATGCATACTCGAATCTCTGTAAATTTTGTATTTTTAAATCTGTTTATGCCTCCGTAAATAAGACACAGCCTAAAGATAAAAAGGCGGGAAAGGGTTGTATAGAAACAATTGCATACTAACATGCAGACGAGTGCACAATTTGTATCTTTATAACATTAATAAAAGGGAGTAGCTGCACCAACCCCGCATTCCTTTTACTCAATAAGTAATGTTATCACTGCTACATGTCACCAGACCTTCATATGCAATGTTATCACTGCCACATGTCACCAGACCTCAATATGTAATGTTATCACTGCTACATGTCACCAGACCTCAATATGTAATGTTATCACTGCTACATGTCACCAGACCTCAATAAGTAATGTTATCACTGCTACATGTCACCAGACCTCAATAAGTAATGTCATCACTGCTACATGTCACCAGACCTCAATATGTAATGTTATCACTGCTACATGTCACCAGACCATAATATGTAATGTTACCACTGCTACATGTCACCAGACCTCAATATGTAATGTTATCACTGCTACATGTCACCAGACCTCAATATGTAATGTTATCACTGCTACATGTCACCAGACCTCAATAAGTAATGTTATCACTGCTACATGTCACCAGACCTCAATAAGTAATGTCATCACTGCTACATGTCACCAGACCTCAATATGTAATGTTATCACTGCTACATGTCACCAGACCTTAATATGTAATGTCATCACTGCTACATGTCACCAGACCTCAATATGTAATGTTATCACTGCTACATGTCACCAGACCTCAATAGGTAATGTTATCACTGCTACATGTCACCAGACCTCAATAGGTAATTGTATCACTGCTACATGTCACCAGACCTCAATATGTAATGTTACCACACCTACATGTCACCAGACCTCCATATGTAATGTTATCACTGCTACATGTCACCAGACCTCAATAAGTAATGTTATCACTGCTACATGTCACCAGACCTCAATATGTAATGTTATCATTGCTACATGTCACCAGACCTCAATATGTAATGTTATCATTGCTACATGTCACCCAACCTCAATATCTTATGTTATCACTGCTACATGTCACCAGACCTTAATATGCAATGTTACCACTGCTACATGTCACCATACCTCAATATGTAATGGTATCACTGCTACATGTAACCAGACCTCAATAAGTAATGTTATCACTGCTACTTGTCACCAGACCTCAATATGTAATGTTATCCCTGCTACTTGTCACCAAACCTCAATAAGTAATGTTATCACAGCTACATGTCACCAGACCTCAATATGTTATGTTATCACTGCTACATGTCACCAGACCTTAATATGCAATGTTATCACTGCTACATGTCAACAGACCTCAATATGTAATGTCATCACTGCTACATGTCACCAGACCTCCATATGTAATGTTATCACTGTTACATGTCACCAGACCTCAATATGTAATGTTATCACTGCTACATGTCACCAGACCTCAATATGTAATGTTATCACACCTACATGTCACCAGACCTCAATAAGTAATGTAATCACTGCTACATGTCACCAGACCTCAATATGTTATGTTATCACTGCTACATGTCACCAGACCTCAATATGTAATGTTATCACTGCTACATGCCACCAGACCTTCATATGCAATGTTATCACTGCTATATGTCACCAGACCTCAATATGTAATGTTACCACACCTACATGTCACCAGACCTCAATAAGTAATGTCATCACTGCTACATGTCACCAAACCTCAATATGTAATGTTATCACTGCTACATGTAACCAGACCTCAATAAGTAATGTTATCACTGCTACATGTCACCATACCTCAATATGTAATGTTATCACTACTATATGTCACCAGACCTCAATATGTTATGTTATCACTGCTACATGTCACCAGACCTTAATATGTAATGTTACCACTGCTACATGTCAACATACCTCAATATGTAATGTTATCACTGCTACATGTAACCAGACCTCAATAAGTAATGTTATCACTGCTACTTGTCACCAGACCTCAATATGTAATGTTATCACTGCTACTTGTCACCAGACCTCAATATGTAATGTTATCACTGCTACTTGTCACCAAACCTCAATAAGTAATGTTATCACTGACATATGTCACCAGACCTCAATATGTTATGTTATCACTGCTACATGTCACCAGACCTTAATATGTAATGTTATCACTGCTACATGTCACCAGACCTTAATATGCAATGTTATCACTGCTACATGTCAACAGACCTCAATATGTAATGTCATCACTGCTACATGTCACCAGACCTCCATATGTAATGTTATCACTGCTACATGTCACCAGACCTCAATATGTAATGTTATCACTGCTACATGTCACCAGACCTCAATATGTAATGTTATCACTACTACATGTCACCAGACCTCAATATGTAATGTTATCACTGCTACATGTCACCAGACCTCAATATGTAATGTCATCACTGCTACATGTCACCAGACCGTAATATGTATTGTTACCACTGCTACATGTCACCACACCTCAATATGTAATGTTATCACTGCTACATGTCACCAGACCTCAATATGTAATATTAGCACTGCTACATGTCACCAGACCTCAATATGTAATATTGGCACTGCTACATGTCACCAGACCTTAATATGTAATGTTCTTTCATAATCACTGCTATATGTCACCAGACCTCAATATGTAATGTTATCACTGCTACATGTCACCAGACCTCAATATGTTATGTTATCACTGCTACATGTCACCAGACCTTAATATGTAATGTTCTTTCATAATCACTGCTATATGTCACCAGACCTCAATATGTAATGTTATCACTGCTACATGTCACCAGACCTCAATATGTTATGTTATCACTGCTACATATCACCAGACCTTAATATGTAATGTTACCACTGCTACATGTCACCAGACCTCAATAAGTAATGTCATTACTGCTACATGTCACCAGACCTCAATATGTAATGTTATCACTGCTACATGTCACCAGACCTCAATATGTAATGTCATTACTGCTACATGTCACCAGACCTCAATATGTAATGTTATCACTGCTACATGTCACCAGACCTCAATATGTAATGTTATCACTGCTACATGTCACCAGACCTAAATATGTAATGTTATCACTACTACATGTCACCAGACCTCAATATGTAATTGTATCACTGCTACATGTCACCAGACCTCAATATGTAATGTTACCACACCTACATGTCACCAGACCTCCATATGTAATGTTATCACTGCTACATGTCACCATACCTTAATAAGTAATGTTACCACTGTTACATGTCACCAGACCTCCATATATAATGTTATCCTGCTACATGACCTCAATATGTATTGTTATCACTGCTACATGTCACCAAACCTCAATATGTAATGTTTTTCATAATCACTGCTACATGTCACCAGACCTCCATATGTAATGTTCTTTCACAATCACTGCTACATGTCACCAGACCTCAATATGTAATCTTCTTTTATAATCACTACTACATGTCACCAGATCTCCATATGTAATGTTCTTTCATAATCACGGCTAAATGTCACCAGATCTCCATATGTAATATTCTTTCATAATCACGGCTATATGTCACCAGATCTCCATATGTAATGTTCTTTCATAACCACTACTACATGTCACCAGATCTCCATATGTATTGTTCTTTCATAATCACTACTACATGTCACCAGATCTCCATATGTAATGTTCTTTCATAATCACGGCTATATGTCACCAGATCTCCATATGTAATGTTCTTTCATAACCACTACTACATGTCACCAGATCTCCATATGTATTGTTCTTTCATAATCACTACTACATGTCACCAGATCTCCATATGTAATCTTCTTTCATAATCACGGCTACATGTCACCAGATCTCCATATGTAAGGTTCTTTCATAATCACTGCTACATGTCACCAGATCTCCATATGTAATGTTCTTTCATAATCACTGCTACATGTCACCAGATCTCCGTATGTAATGTTCTTTCATAATCACGGCTACATGTCACCAGATCTCCATATGTAATGTTCTTTCATAATCACTGCTACATGTCACCAGATCTCCATATGTAATGTTCTTTCATAATCACGGCTATATGTCACCAGACCTCAATATGTTATATTCTTTCATAATCACGGCTACATGTCACCAGATCTCCATATATAATATTCTTTCATAATCACTGCTACATGTCACCAGATCTCCATATGTAATGTTCTTTCATAATCACGGCTATATGTCACCAGACCTCAATATGTTATATTCTTTCATAATCACGGCTACATGTCACCAAACCTCAATATGTTATGTTCTTTCATAATCACTGCTACATGTCACCAGATCTCCATATGTAATGTTCTTTCATAATCACTGCTATATGTCACCAGATCTCCATATGTAATGTTCTTTCATAATCACTGCTACATCTCACCAGACCTCAATATGTAATGTTCTTTCATAATCACGGCTACATGTCACCCGACCTCAATATGTTATGTTCTTTCATAATCACTGCTATATGTCACCAGATCTCCATATGTAATGTTCTTTCATAATCACGGCTATATGTCACCAGATCTCCATATGTAATGTTCTTTCATAATCACTGCTACATGTCACCAGACCTCAATATGTAATGTTCTTTCATAATCACGGCTACATGTCACCAGACCTCAATATGTTATGTTCTTTCATAATCACTGCTATATGTCACCAGATCTCCATATGTAATGTTCTTTCATAATCACTGCTACATGTCACCAGACCTCAATATGTAATGTTCTTTCATAATCACGGCTACATGTCACCAGACCTCAATATGTTATGTTCTTTCATAATCACTGCTACATGTCACCAGACCTCAATATGTTATGTTCTTTCATCATCACTGCTATATGTCACCAGATCTCCATATGTAATGTTCTTTCATAATCACGGCTACATGTCACCAGATCTCCATATGTAATATTCTTTCATAACCACTACTACATGTCACCAGATCTCCATATGTAATGTTCTTTTATAATCACTGTTACATGTCACCAGATCTCCATATGTATTGTTCTTTCATAATCACTACTACATGTCACCAGATCTCCATATGTAATGTTCTTTCATAATCACTGCTACATGTCACCAGATCTCCATATGTAATGTTCTTTCATAATCACGGCTATATGTCACCAGATCTCCATATGTAATGTTCTTTCATAACCACTACTACATGTCACCAGATCTCCATATGTATTGTTCTTTCATAATCACTGCTACATGTCACCAGATCTCCATATGTAATGTTCTTTCATAATCACTGCTACATGTCACCAGATCTCAATATGTTGTGTTCTTTCATAATCACTGCTACATGTCACCAGATCTCCGTATGTAATGTTCTGTCATAATCACTGCTACATGTCACCAGATCTCCATATGTAATGTTCTTTCATAATCACGGCTATATGTCACCAGATCTCCATATGTAATGTTCTTTCATAATCACTGCTACATGTTACCAGATCTCAATATGTAATGTTCTTTCATAATCACTACTACATGTCACATAAAAAAAAAAAAATGAGGGCCCTTTATAAGACACATATTTCTGTTTGTGCCGAAATAAACCTTTTCATAATGTCAGTATATTCTTTGATGTCTTTTTCTGTATTACTCAATGTAGCAAATTTGCTACAATTCGAAGAAACAAAACAACAACTGGGTAATGTAGGTGAAATCTAAAATGAATTAGCTGTGTATGAGGGGGCACTCACACACCCACACATGACAACATACTGCATATAAATGATGATAGCACAGGAATCATAAATCATCCAACTGCCCAAGCTTGAGTTTCCCTGTGTAAAACTCAGTTTGAACAAATTGTAACATCTTGGGTCATTTTTATTACACTTTTGAAAGGTTTTTGGCTACTACTTTTTGGGTCAATAATTGTTACATGTTGAGTCTTTTTTATTACATTTTAAATAGGAATTACATTTTAGGTCGTTTTTATTACATTTGGGGTTGGGTATTACATTTTGAGTATGTTAATTTGGGTGGTAATAGCTTTGCATGTATTTCTAGTGCTGAAGGTCTTATGTTGTCCAAACTGCCTTGTAATATTACATGTTAAAGGAGCACTAGACCCAAAAGCTTGTTTTTTGGCAAATTTTACAGAAATATTCTCCAAAGCAGATCGATAAACTTAATGCCTGCATAGCCCACAGATGACGAAGAGCAAATGTCACTTGAATATTAACCAGAAAATTGCTAAACCATTGCGTGCCACACATAAGCATTTGATATTGCGGGGGAGGGGGAGAGGGGGCGACCCCTAAATATACGCTCTTACTTTTTGGTCTAGCGGTTCTTAATTACAGGGTTTAAGGAACATGTGCTTTTTCAAACTTGTGATTTTAAAAAGCCTTCATACTTCGTGTGAAATATACGCATGCATATTAAGAATGTACCATTCTAAAGTAGTACCTCCTTGCAAAATGTTTACATGTAAGTTACACCTAGCAGATTCATATTGTGAAGAAGGCATTGCTTTTTGAGGTTCTGAGGGAAGTTTAACCCTTACTCTACCAGCACTTTTTGAAAATGCACTCGGGAGGCGGGGCCAAAAACGGGGCACCCAAAACGGCCATGATATCGCCGCGTGGTAGAGTAAAGATTAATCAAGGGCTGATTATTGAATAATAGGAGGATGCGGGAGGGGAGGGGGATGCAGGAGGGGGGATGCAGGAGGGGAATGGGGGGGGGGAGGGGTTCGGGAGGGGTAGGGCGCAGAAGGGGGAGGGGGATGCGGGAGGGATAGGGGAATGCAGGATGGGGAGGGGATGCGGATGCGGGAGGGCACTCTTTCCAAGATTGATTTTTAGATTTGTCCAAAACCAGGGAGAAAATGTGGAGAAGTAGGTGTATGTTCCACAATAGAGACATCACAGGGAGAATACAGGGAAGATTATACAATCTACAGATTTTCCAATTCAAGAAGATCTAGATGTAAATTAATAAGTGAGTTGGCACCCAAATTATTATCAATGTAGTGCTAATCAATCTCAGTTCCTAAATTCATAATAAATTTATTAAAAAAACGTGGGAATATTCCTCTAATGGATTCTGGACCACAGGATTATCTTACAGCAGTTTTTGTTCTTCAACTGAGAGCCATCACTGTTGATCAACATGGCAAATACGGGTAATCAGTGGCAAAGCTTGACTATTTTGCAGAGGTCAGGCAATACAAATTTCTGAATCCAAATTTAGCTATTGTTTATCTTTATCTTTGCAGTATGATTTTAAACTGTTTGACCTCCCACCCCCTCCCCTCCCTTAATACCATTAACATACTTAGCATACTTAACATACTTAGCCTACCTTTTCTATTGCATGAATTGAAATCCGCATAAATTAAAAATCTGCACAAATTTTCTGAATTTTCGCTGCAGGAAAAACCCCTTTCCCCCTCTTTAAGCACAGCACTGATTTTAACTCTATTTTCTAACATGAGAATTTGAGAATTGTTTTTCTTCTTAAAGCCATGGAATTTTTGTAAAGTTTTAATTGTTTTTTTCTATTAATATGGGACAAATGGTGCATACATGGCAGCCTCAATTGCATTCAAATCCTTCAATGATATGAATAATCCTTCAACTTAAGGATTCTAATGGGATACATGGTGCAATATGGGTATACATGGCGGCCTCCATAGCATTCAAATCGTTTGAATGAATAATCCTTTAAAATAGGGATTCTCATGGAATGGATGGTGCATTATGGGTATACATGGTGGCCTTTATTGCATTCAAATTCTTTAATGATATAAATATTACTTAAAATTAAGGATTCTAATGGGATGCATGATACATTATGGGTATACATGGCGGCCTCCATTGCATTCAAATCCTTTAATAATTCATTTTGGGATGCATGGTGCATTGTGGGTATACATGGATCTGAATAATTTTTAAAATGAAGGATTCTAATGGAATGCATGGTGGATATATATATATATATATATATATATATATATATATATATATATATATATATATATATATATATATATATATATATATATATATATATATATATATATATATATATATATATATATATATATATATATATATATATGTATATATATATATATATATATATATATATATATATATATATATATATATATATATATATATATATATATATATATATATATATATATATATATATTAATTTTAAGGTTCTGAATAATCCTCAAATTTTAATAAGGGTATCCTTGAAATTAAGGATATGAGTTGCATAGTGCATTAGGGGTATACATGGCGGCCTCAATTGCACTCAAATCCTTTATTGATTCAATTTGGGATGCATGGTACATTGTGGGTATACCTGATCTGAATAATCCTTAAAATTAAGGATTTTATATAGGATGTATGGTGCATTATGGGTATAGATGGCGGCCCTTCATTGCATTAAGAATCCTTTTATGATTTTAAAGATCTTAACAATCCCTAAAATTCAGGATTCTATTTGATATGCATGGTGCATGATGGATCTGAATAATTCTTAAAATGAAGGATTCTAATGGAATGCATGGTGCATATATATATATATATATATAAATATACATATATATATATATATATATATATATATATGTATATATATATATATATATATATATATATATATATATATATATATATATATATATATATATATATAAATTTATATTTATTTATTTATTTATATATATATATATATATATATATATATATATATAAATATATATATATATATATATATATATATATATATATATATATATATTTATATTTATATATATATATATATATATATATATATATATATATATATATATATATATATATATATATATATATATATATATATATATATATATATATATATATATATATATATATATATATATATATATATATATATATATATATATATATATATATATATATATATATATATATATATATATATATATATATATATATATTTATATATATATTGGCCTCCATTATATTATTCCTTAATTCTAAGGTTCTAAATAATCCTTAAATTTTAATAAGGATATCCTTGAAATTAAGGATATGGGTTGCATAGTGCATTATGGGTATACATGGCGGCCTCCATTGCATTCAAATCCTTAATTTGGATTTGAATAATCTGTTTCATATTCACGCTACTTCTCAAATTTCTTTCCTAAGCCAGTAATCTTGGGGCAAGTTTTCCACTTTAAAAACTGAAAACTCCAAAAGCCAATGTATCTTTATGTATTATACCTAAATTTCTAAATCACAATCACATAATTTGCCAATTATAGTCTAATTTGATGCACCAAACCATATCATAAACACTGAAGAATTGGAACAGTGAAATGTTTTTCAGCTGGAAAAACACAATTAAAGAGGGAATCTTGTCTCATGGAAATTGTTTGACAATCACCAATAAATCTGCTACATACTAGCAACATTACTTCCATGGCGCTAATTAACTGGCTTGTCGGTGATTGTGTGAATATTTTGACCAATCAGAAAGGTTAGATTGATGTGTATTTTTATCTCCATGTTAACACAATATCTGGCATTTTAATCAAATATAAAAATTAGGAATAATGTTCATTGTAAACATATAAAGAATTCACAATCTTTGTAAAGGAGGTTAACCCCTATCTTACACCCAGTCTTACACACCCACAGCCTTACACACCCACAGTCTTACACACCCACTTGCACAAATAAAACTGAAATGGCTACAATGTCCACAAAATGAAATGCAGCTCTGCATCCCACGCGCATGCATCTTAAAGCAAAGATGTGCAGGAACTTGAATTCACTCAGCTTCGTAAACAATCTTGCAATCACCATTATTTTCCACCCCATTAACAATATATTTTTCTTAAAGGCTTCCATTGTTGCACTTGTTGCATCTTCAGTTTATGACCGCGAACTAATTTAAACGTCTTAAATTTCGCTGAATCATGGATCTCACATACTTAGCATTTCTTAAGAATTTGATAAGATTTAAGAACAACTCCACGCCCAAACCAACAACCAAAATCTATCATTATGAAGTTACTGCCTTTGAAATAGTCTACGGCAGTTAATTTGTTGAGAATGTATATAACTGGATTGCAGCTAGAGACAGAGAAATTATTTCAACGTCTCAAATTTCGCCAAATCCCGGATCTCAGTAGATTCAATGCACTTCGTAATATTGGGACTGCATGTGTTTATTTATACGAGGCATGGTTTCTCATTTATATGAGGCATGTGTGGTTTCTCATTTATATAAAGCATGTATTAGTTTTCTCATTTATAAAAAAATTTATTCTTTTATGACTGACTTTTTCCATATGACTTTTGAATTTTCTTGTCAGCATCTAAATAATGTCAAATGTAGCAAAGAGATATGTTTCAATTTCTTAATGATATGTTTATGGCTTAATTCTATAAAAAATAATTGTTTGAAATATCAAAATAGTGTTCTATCCATAAATTATGCATGGACAATATATTGTATGATCATTTGGTTAACTTATAGGCTTGAAGCTATTATAATTTGTGAGGGGGTATTTGTGGGGCTTAAGCGGGACAACTTCCCCCCGATAGGATTCCCCACTCCCATTTGCCTGCTATTTTCTTGCGGTTGGGAAGTAAAACTGGAAAATTATTGATATATAAAATTGAAGAATGAAAAAATCGATTACATTAAAAGAAAATTTGTTAAAATTATTGGAGATTTTGGCAACATTTCCCAAAAATTTCCAGAAAGTTGAAGGATTTCCCGATTAGGAGCAACAATTGGGTGGAATTATTCTTTCTACTTGTACATAATAGGTACTTGCCCCAGGCATGTCGCATCATCCCATCCTTTCCTCTTTAGCAAGTACATAAATATAGCCTACATTTATTCCCTGAAACTATTTGTTGAAAGACGCTATTTGACATCTTAATCTATTACTTTGTTCTTGGTGAACATTAAGACATATAGAAAGGGCAACAGCTTGTGCTGCAGCAGCTTGTACTGACTATGAATCACACACATCATGCTTGAAATGCTGACACCTTAGGATTCAGATCTAAAACTCAGTAACTTAATTAACATCTGTTGATATATTACCACAAACACTTTCTTGAAGGGAAATGAGGGGGAAGGTGATGCGGAGGATGGTTTTCACAAGAATATATTCTCATATAATTATTATTTGAAAGCAGAAAAAGTACTAATACCTTCTACCATTTATCAAGTACCATACACAGGCCCTGCTATGCAACTTAAGGATTTTTATTTCCATCAAATCATCGGTGTAGCCAGGAAGGAGGAAAGGGAAGGGGGAGGGGGGAGGGGGAGTCATCAGGGTCGTACAGCCCCCACCTCCCCCCAACAAAAAAATAAATAAAAGAAAATGGTAAAAAGGTCCAAAAAGTATGCTAAAAGTCCAAATATTTTCCTCAGGGACCCCCAAATCCGAAAGGCTGGCTACACCACTGCAAATGCAATGCTTCTTAATCTTGAAGGAAAATAGGCCAATAATCCTGAGAATGAAGACAATGAACAAATTGGTGCAGAACCCATGTTGATATCCTATTCTATGATGTAAGACTTATTGTATTTGAAAGATTCCCACATTGATGGAAAGTGACTGTGTAGTAAGTTTGATTCAACAGCTGAACTTCCATGAAAATTTACTTTGATTTCTTTGAAAATTGATCAATTTTCTAAATTATTATAGAAATCATTTTTTGAGATGGGATATATTGTATATATATATATATATATATATATATATATATATATATATATATATATATATATATATATATATATATATACATACATACATACATACATACATACATACATACATACATACATACATACATACATACATACATACATACACATGCACACATACATGACATACATATATATATATATATATATATATATATATATATATATAATAACTAAATTGTACTATTAAATTAATAGAATGAAATGGGCAGATTTAAATTCCTGAAGAAAAGGTAATGCAAATATTTTATTTCTGTTTTGTGAGTTTTCATGCATACAAGCAAGTGAGCAAAAAAAAGGTTCAAATTCATAAAGAATTCTTTTTCTGATACATTAGTCTTGAATGGCTACCATATGTAACTGCAAGATCAGTACTATATATTCCTAACTTTCCAAAAATTTAGAAAATTAGTTCATATGCTTTAGGCAGTAAAAATGCTGAAAATATGGCATGTAACAGCAACTAGGTAAAAGATAAATAACTCGCTTAGGACATTTAATCCCAGCTGAGTTTAAAATCCATATTGTTATACAGAACAAATAGCAGATTGTAATTATCAAAAATGTTCTGCCATTACACCAAATCCTCCCTAAACAGTTTTTTCACACGCAAGAACCTCCATTTTGGCGGGCATGACTTTTAGACTCTGCTAGAAGCAATTAAGAAACCCACCACAAATAATTTAGTGATTTACGCATCAGTAATTAACACTCCCAATCATCTATGCACACAATGGAACTAACTATGAAGAGCCAGGTATTGTGGATTTAGTTACAGCAGGGCCATGTCATGCATGTAATGTGGGGCCTGAGGATTCACTTGGGACTTTTAAAAAGATTTTTTTATCAGTGAGTTATAAACATTCTGTTGAGTTTGGATGCATTGGACTGAAACTTTATAGCCAAAGTTATTCATCATGAATTTCTGTTTGGGATACAAAAGTTTTTGCCAATACCATGATGTCTATAATATCAAGCATTCCAAGTTTGAATTTGTGGACGTGGGATACACAGACATAATTTAATCAAAGGATCTTACTGTTCCAACCATGTTTCCTATGCTTCTGAATACCAATCAGCCAACGTTATTCATCACTTAATTTTAAAGTACCATCAGCCCAAAAAGTGAGGGGGAGGGGGGGGGGGTGATAGTATGAATCATCCCCCTTGCTAAAAGTTGTGGTTACCAATATGAAATTTACACAGACTTTAATTCTTATATTTTGGAAATAAAACACAATAAGGTACTTAATGTATGTCAGTTTTGAACAAACAATATGTAGATAAGTGTATTGTAGAGAAAAGTGGTAGAATCTCGAACACCTTTACAATTTCAGCTGTAACTTGACTTTAAAAAGAAGGTATCCAGCTATAACTGATATGGTTTGTCATAACACCATCTTTGATTTGTATATCTTATGGAATGATTTTCTTATTACACCAATCATTGCAAGCATTTGTCACTCCCCCACTGGCTGAATGCCAAACAACATGATATGATAGTATGTTCGGCATTGCCCCACATTAATTTACATGAAAATATTAAACCATTAGTCAGCTAACACACAGCATTTTGATAACGTTATATTATGTTTTGATAATGCCATTAAAACACTATTATTACATTGTCTATTAGCGGGGAAAGCCTAGCATACACCCAGGCCCATTGAAAGGATGTGAATACCCAATGGGTGATTGCGATTAGCTGTTCACCATTACCCCAAAAACATGCCAACTTTTTTTCCCAACCGTGTTATCTCTGAAAATAAATTCCACTATCACAGCATGGTGGTTTGTTAGTATAGTTTTGCTGTTTAGGCTACAGAATATAACCACCCCCAGTTCATGTCATTCCTGCATTATTACAGTGAAAAGGAATATAATATCATGAGAGATAACTCAGTAAAAACTCTAAAAAATTAATTTTCTTGTTTTGAAGATTTTTTCATAAAAGTCTAACAATAACTTCAGGTTTCTCTTCAACATGAGGTTCTTATAGGTAGTGGGATGTCATATAATATCAATTTGGCTACCAAATCTGCCACTCCAGATATGGTGTTCGGCATTCATTACCATAATGTTCAGGATTCTCTCACTTTCCCCAACTTGTTTACTTGCAATGCAAGTTTTGTATGAATGCACAACAACATTAATTTAATTCATGGTGTTAAACATGAAAGTGAAATTAGTTAATGCAAGTTCATTTCACTTTAACTGTCTAACCTGATAATTTCCTACAAGTTGTAGTATTTAATAGCTCCTTTTTTTTTTTTAATCTATATGTAAAAGTAACTGTTATAGTGAAAGCAGAAACAATCTTAGTTTAGCAATCTATTGTACAGATTTCTTGTGTAAAAAGAATTCCTGAATGACATTCATTGAAAAAAAAAAAAAAAAAAAAAAAAATGAGTTTGAATATATAAAACATACACAACATAAACAATGGATATTCAATGTTATGGAGATAATTATAAGAAAGCTTTCCCATATGATGGTATACGGTAAACATTCATAGACATGTGGATTTATATATATATATATATATATATATATATATATATATATATATATATATATATATATATATATATATATATATATATATATATATATATATATATATATATATATATATATATATATATATATATATATATATACATATATATATATATATATATATATATATATATATATATATATATATATATATATATATATATATATATATATATATATATATATATATATATATATATATATATATATATATATATATATATATATATATACATATATATATTTATATATATATATATATACTTATAAATATAAGCAATATAAAAAACAATAACTTTCAGCTTGTAACACAAAATGGAAAATATCAACCCTGCACCCCCTCCACCCCCACCAATACAGAAAATTAACATGGGATTTTTCTTTTATACAACATCCAATTTAGGCATACAAGGATCATAAATAGGTTTTGATCGAGCTTCTTTTTAAACATGAATAAAGATGTCAAAGTTGTTACTGTACTATCTGGGCTTGTTCCAGCATCCCTCATCTGAGAATATGCAAGTGCATACTACAACACAAGACAAGTACAGTACTACTACACAAGACAAGTACAGTACTACTACACACGACAAGTACAGTACTACTACACAAGACAAGTACAGTACTACTACACAAGACAAGTACAGTACTACTACACAAGACAAGTACAGTACTACTACACACGACATAGTACTACTACACAAGACAAGTACAGTACTACTACACAAGACAAGTACAGTACTACTACACAAGACAAGTACATACTACTACACAAGACAAGTACAGTACTACTACACAAGACAAGTACAGTGCTACTACACAAGACAGTACTACTACACAAGACAAGTACAGTACTACTACACAAGACAAGTACAGTCCTACTACACAAGACAAGTACAGTCCTACTACACAAGACAAGTACATACTACTACAAGACACTACACAAGACAAGTACAGTACTACTACACAAGACAAGTACAGTACTACTACACAAGACAACAAGTCCTACTACACAAGACAAGTACAGTACTACTACACAAGACAAGTACAGTACTACTACACAAGACAAGTACATACTACTACACAAGACAAGTACATACTAATACACAAGACAAGTACAGTACTACTACACAAGACAAGCACAGTACTACTACACAAGACAAGTACAGTACTACTACACAAGACAAGTACAGTGCTCAGCAATTTGAATTTTCATCTTAGAAGTAATAAATAAACCTAACCTGGCCATCACCTTTACTACACGTATCCTGCATATGGAATCATTAATACATTTGTATGCTCAGTGTTAAACAATTCAAGACCATATAATGCAGGCTATCAGCCCTTAGTACAATTCATGTATAAGAACTGATACATACTCTGAAGGGAAATATTTACATGACTCAGGAATATGATATAAAATGAATACACACATGTAGTTTAGAATGAGCAAACAAGGAAACAAAATTCTTCTTTAACAAAACCTAGATCACAAAACATACAAATTCTTTCCTTAAATGGGGTATCGCCCACAGGTTCAATTCTTTCCTTAAATGGGATATCGCCAACAGGTTCAATTCGTTCCTTTATTGGGGTATCGCCCACAGGTTCAATTCTTTCCTTAAATGGGGTATCGCCCACAGGTTCAATCCTTTCCTTAAATGGGGTATCTTCCAGAAGTTCAATTCTTTCCTTAAATGGGGTATCGCCCACAGGTTCAATACTTTCCTTAAATGAGGTATCGCCAACAGGTTCAATTCGTTCCTTAAAAGGGGTACCACCCACAGGTTCGATTCTTTCCTTAAATGGGGTATCGCCCACAGGTTCAATACTTTCCTTAAATGGGGTATCGCCCAGAAGTTCAACTATTTCCTTAAATAAGGTATCACCCACAGTTTCAATTCTTTCCTTAAATGGGGTATTCCCCACAAGTTCAATTCTTTCCTTAATTGGGGTATCGCCCAAAAGTTCAATTCTTTTCTTAAATGGGGTATCACCCACAGGTTCAATTCTTTCCTTAAATGGGGTATCACCCACAGGTTCAATTCTTTCCTTAAATGGGGTATCGCCCACAACTTCAATTCTTTCCTTAAATGGGGTATCGCCCAAAAGTTCAATTCTTTTCTTAAATGGGGTATCACCCACAGGTTCAATTCTTTTCTTAAATGGGGTATCGCCCATAGCTTCAATTCTTTCCTTAAATGGGGTATCGCCCACAGCTTCAATTCTTTCCTTAAATGGGGTATCGCCCACAGCTTCAATTCTTTCCTTAAATGGGGTATCGCCCAGAAGTTCAATTCTAAAATCATCACTAGACAAACATTTACAAAGACTTTGCACAAACTATGGCTGCCTCACCCCCACAAATATTGAAGATGTGTCCCTTACCTTCACTTCTGAATCCTTATCTCATGCTGGCCTCATGCATACCAACTGGTTTTGAATTGCTGGAAGAAGAAAAAAGAGAAACAAATCATTTAACACAGGGATGTGGCCCTTAAACTTATTTTTGTCTGCAAACACACATACCTTTTATTCACTAGTTTCAAAATGCTTACTTCATAAAATTAAAAACATATCTGACATTCTGTTAATGTGTACACAGTGTTACAAACATGGCATCATTAACAAGCTTTGTTCAGTATATTTACTGTGTTCATAGGATAGGTCGCTGTTACGGGAACAACAAGATGGAAAAAGGTTTAAACCTCAACAAAGTACATAGGTGGGGTGAATTTTCAAGAGGACATCCCCCTCCCCTTCACAGACACACTTTTTGTCTCGTAATAAGCTCAATTCAACAATATAAATAAAGTAATACATACTCATTTTAATTAGAACAGTAGTACAGTGCCATACTTTAAAAATACATGATATGTTTCTCTTCAATAAAAAATCCGATAAAATGCAATTTGTTTTTGTATGAACAGGTCGGCATCCAGGGTTTGTTTAATCTGTGCTACAATCTTTTTGCAGGGAAGTAGGTGCTCTGCTGATAAATTGTTTGAAACACAAATATGATAAGAAATATTCAATACCCCTGGACCCCAGGCCCAATAGTAGGCCCCATAATCCCCCCCCCCCCACCTTCCCCCATCGTTGAAGTTTGGCCTCCCAACTTTGAAAACATTTCGGTATTGTTGGCAAATTTTCAAATAAGAACAAAAACTATGTCACTCATATATAAACATGGATCCCAAATACTAATTTTTCAAAGGCTCTAGTTTTTGCCAAGTGCAGAGTACTGCTTTGTCCCAAAGACAATCAAGGGGCCGACATAATTAGGTGACCACACAGGAACACAATTCACTTTAAGGGGATGGGGTAAAAGGTTGTCACAGTTATTCCTCTCCTGATTCCAAGTCGAGTGTAGAGCTGTTTTATTAAGATAAATAAATAGATTTTGAATTCTGACAAAACAAATCAATCAATGAAGAATAAAAACGAAATGTCCATTGGTTAGTTTAACCATCAAGTGAGGTTGGATGAAACATACACTAACGGAAATGGGTAGAGACATGACTTTGGACAATATGAGCATCTTTTTTTGACAAATGATTGATAATGATTAAAACTGCATTTTCTTACACCAAACCAATTTTTTTACTGAATTGCAGAACCAAATGATTTTAAAAGTGTTAGGGGGAGGAGGAGGGGTGGAGGGGGCGGGTGGAGGGAAGGGGATACATTATTTAAATAACATAAGATAATCAAGGAAAACAATATTAAAGGTTCTGGCAAACTTTCATCTGGACATTTTTTAATTCTGAATTCACAAGGGGCGAGTACTTATTGACATTGTAAGGTGTTTATCTCAATAGGAATATCTAAATACCATATCCCTGATTTCACCAAGTACCATACGTATACTGGTTTACGTGTAGGAAGTCTAAATTTGTGGTGATTTACAGTTTTGAAAATAAAACAAGATGTCAAATTTAACTAAACTCAATTGGGTATGACACAAATGTTGGCTATCATTTTTATATGTGTGTGTGCTGGGTGGGTTGAGCCTGAGGGCCTATTTTTACATTCTTAAACGGTTTCCCCCTCCCATGCAGAGCAATGGAGTATGATAGTTTCAATGTGGAGGAGTCACTTTAACTGGTCAAGTTCCTTTTTGGAAATTGACAATTCTTACAAAATCTCTGCTTGGGGTAGAAAATATATGCATATATTGTCCTAATTATACATAACCTATTACCATATCACATCATCATTTTTCAGAGTTGACATGACAATATGAGCAACACAAGTATTGTAAGCAAAAGAATATCTAGCTGAGTAAGAAACCACAATTAAATTGCCAACATTCCCGTAGGTGCCAGGGAGGGAGCACCTCCAACTGTGGAAATATTGATACTGCCCCCTCCCCTCTAATACAAAATAAAATCAGTTAAAATTGCACAGGGGGCATATGACATACATTTTGTTCTAGCCCCCAACTATGAAAACATTCCGGCACCCATGAATCAGGACTTCTTTGTGGGAGGAGTTCCCCAAGCAAACATATTTAAAAGCAGTCCACTTATCCTTATACTTGCTCCATTTGTGAGGAAATAAATATTTCCAGAATTGAAAATGTATATACATGTAGTTTGACCCACTCTATAAAACCCACTAATAATATATATCCATTGCAGAAACAATGATTAAAAAATGTAACTTTAAATTTTCCAGTATATTCCAATATCACAGTTTGAAACATGCACAGACCAATTCACATGATTAATGTGGCAAACAGAAAGTATGATTGCTATCTGTAGCTCACAGCACTTTATGTAGCTCACAGCATATTATGCAAGACACAGCACTTTATGTAGCTCACAGCACTTTATGTAGCAAACAGCACATTATGTGGCAAACAGCACATTATGTAACTCACAGCACTTTATGTAGCTCACAACACTTTATGTAGCAAACAGCACTTCATATAGCTCACAGCACTTTATGTAGCTCACTGCACTTCATGTAGCTGACAACACATTATGTAACTCACAGCACTTCATGTAACTCCAGTACTTTATGTAGCTCACAGCACATTACGTAACTCACAGCACTTTAAGTAACTCACAGCACTTTATGTAGCTCCCAGCACTTTATGTAGCTCACAGCACTTTATGTAGCTCACAGCACTTTATGTAACTCACAGCACTTTATGTAGCTCACAGCACATTATGTAACTCACAGCACTTCATGTAACTCCAGCACTTTATGTAGCTCACAGCACATTATGTAAATCACAGCATTTTATGTAGCTCACAGCACTTTATAATCCCTTAAGATGCTAGTAATAACTTTCAATCCAGCTGTGAATTACCATTATGTATGAATACTGGTGAGTATTGCTAAACAGGCTTATACATGTACATCTCAACTGAGGCTATTCCTGCATGCAAGTTTGCCAGCCAATAAAAAACAACTGTCAAAAATGCTTGTAATGGCATTTGCATGCAGCATCAACGCCTAACCAACACAGAGATCCTCATTATCAAAGAAGTGAAAGTTATCAAATGCTTTTCCCCATAGTGAATCCAACTAAAGAGCACTACAAATAAACTATTCAACTTGAGAGGGCTTTAAGCAGGAAACGGTGTGTACACCAGAAGAATGAAATGTTTGACTAACACTTAGGTGTTTCCTAGAAGGAAATCATTTCAACTCTTTGGTAAGAGTTGATTATGTGTCTTTTGATTGTTATTTGAATTAATTACTCAAGGTCATATGATGAGTTTGGTAATTATCTATTTCAAACATCTTAAATGGTTCTTTCCCTGAAGTGCTATGACAACGTAAATGAGAAGGTCAAAGGTGGAAAGAATCGGCATCATGGCAATAAGTGAAGCAGACTGAGGGGCTGGAAAGGGAATTATGGGTAATTGCAAAGACTGAGCACCATGGAAACAAGGTGTGATAACCAGGGGCATAGGAAGGGTCACCTCTCGGGGAGGGGGGGGGGAAACAATTTCCTAATGACAATGAACAATTGCACTGGTAAATTAAACGTTTCCATTAAAAGTTGTTGCTAATTGAAAAATCCCCTAAATTGTCAAAAATATTTCTTTAATTTCTGGAGAGAAAAAAACCTCAATTTGAGGTTTTTCTTTAAATCTGGCCAATTTTTGGAAAATTTGGTTAGTTTTCGAGGAAATTTGCCAGTTTTCGAGAAAGTTTGGCCAATTTGGGAAAATTGTACCAAATTATATCCAATACTTTGACCACATTTTTCAATTGATGTTAATAATTTCACCTCTCAGGGTGGCAGTCCCTCAAGGGGGACAACAGTATAATTTAGCAAACTCAATTCTTCTAAAGGGCACTTCTTTACACCCCAGCATGTCCATGTGCATGATACCCCATTGTTCGCAACTTAAGTATGTCTCACAAGTGATATCCTACAAATTGTCTTAAATCTTCTAAAATTCTGACACCTTTGACTTTTCATGTGCATACAGGCGTCATGATCAACACATCAATCCCCAATTGGCAATTAAAACAAATTAAGTTGTTTTTTTGCTGTCCAGCAGTTTATTTCTATGTGCAAGTAACAGTATAATTCATTTTAATGAAATAAATGAGCGCTTTATTTCCTAGAATTGCACTTCCGTTAAAAGAGCAAACAGCTAAAATTCATGATCGTATCTGTCATTTGATATCAATTAATAAGGGGGAAATAACATATTGCGATAATGGGTAATTCCCGCTTATGGCATGCAGACACAAATGTTGAACTTAACATTCAGTTTCAGTTACCAGTCTATACAGTTGCTGCATTTATTTATAGTAAAATGATGTCTAATAGAATGATCTCAACTGTGAATTACATCAAATTAAAGAAGTACTACATGAGTTACTTGAGCGTTAAGTTGCCATTTTCTGTACGCTTAACTTTTTAACCATGTATTTCCTGCGCCTTGCAGATATTAAAAGCCTTTCTATAGTCATTTTTATTCATACTTGAATAATGTATGAACTTAACTGTAAATTACATGAAACTAAAGAAGTACTAGACACTGGACTTTTGCAACATAGTGCAATAACATCCACTTCCTAAAGGCAGACAGGCAGAAAGTTCAACTTGGAAGGCCAGATATCGTGTTAACATAGACAGTATATACAATATCAATGTTTCTGATTGGTCATATACAAATACCGACAAACAATCAATAGCCACCGTGAAAGTGACTAGCACACTATACATACAAACAATGCGTACAGTTAATTAGAAACAATCCACAATTGGATGTGACGTGAAAGATATGAACATAGCTAGCAATTAAGTTTACACATTTTACTGAGACGAGATTCCCTATTTTAACTGACATGTTTCACATTCACCTCAGTCTAATGCCATGTTTCACATTCACCTCACAGTCTAATGTCATGTTTCACATTCACCTCAGTCTACTGTCATGTTTCACATTCACCTCAGTCTAATGTCATGTTTCACATTCACCTCAGTCTAATGTCATATTTCACATTCACCTCAGTCTATTGTCATGTTTCACATTCACCTCAGTCTACTGTCATGTTTCACATTCACCTCCAGTCTAATGTCATGTTTCACATTCACCTCAGTCTAATGTCATGTTTCACATTCACCTCAGTCTATTGTCATGTTTCACATTCACCTCAGTCTACTGTCATCTTTCACATTCACCTCGGTCTAATGTCATCTTTCACATTCACCACAGTCTAATGTCATGTTTCACATTCACCTCAGTCTAATGTCATGTTTCACATTCACCTCCAGTCTAATGTCATGTTTCACATTCACCTCACAGTCTAATGTCATGTTTCACATTCACCTCGCAGTCTAATGTCATGTTTCACATTCACCTCAGTCTAATGTCATCTTTCACATTCACCTCAGTCTAATGTCATGTTTCACATTCACCTCAGTCTATTGTCATGTTTCACATTCACCTCAGTCTAACGTCATGTTTCACATTCACCTCACAGTCTTATGTCATGTTTCACATTCACTTCACGGTCTAATGTCATGTTTCACATTCACCTCAGTCTAATGCCTGATAGAATAAACTCAACTTACTATGAATTACTTGAAGATAAAGGTATAGGAGATATTTGAGCTTTAAGTTGCAGTTTTCTGTACGCTGAAAATTTTCAACATTATAATGTCAAAACGTCCATGTATTTTCTAGGCCCAGAAAGTTGAACTTAACATTACTGTTTATTCAATAAATGAGGTTTGATACAGGAACGGATCCAAGATATTCAAAAAGGGGTTCAAGCCATGAAGTTCAGGGTCAAGTCATACAAATGTATGGCTTTAGAGTTATAAGTGCATTGGTGAAATTCTACAAAGGGGAGGGGGGGAGGAGGGGGAGAGGTGGTCTGGACCCACCCTTGTGATAGAATGAGTTCTACTGACTTAACTTATGACATTAATGGAGAGTAGGATCTATAGTCGATAGTTCAGTTGTCCTTATTTTTATTCCTGGACTTTAACAATACAATCCTATGACCACATTCAAAATATGTCCTAAACATGTTACTCGATCATTAAAAGGTCATCATCATGGTCGGGTGATCGTATTACTAACCCCATTTCCGATTTGCATTACTTGCTTACTCCCCCTTAAATTACACGATGCAGTTTCCAAGCTCTGTCGACTTGTGGTAATTACCGGCTTGTGGTTATCAACAAGATGAAAGAGAGATGTTGCATGCATCATTAGACAGGAATAATACCCCAAATTGGACTACTTTTTGATGTGGCCGCTAGATCATCATAAAAGCTATGAGCACTACAGATCAGCCAGAGGTGCAGTAGCTCAGTGGTTAAAGGAATCACGCTCGTATTCGAAAGGTATGGTTGGAGTCCCGTCGTGAGCACTGCATTGTGTCCTTGAGCAAGACACTTTACTCTTCTTGCTTCAATCCACTCAGCTGTTAACCCTTACTCTACCAGCACTATTTTGAAAATGCGCTCGGGAGGCGGGGCCAAAGACGGGGCACCCAAAACGGCGATAATATCGCCGCGTGGTAGTAAGGGTTAATCAGGCGTGATTATTGAAGGGTCCTCTGTCTTCCAGGCAGAAAAGTCGGGCCCCTTTCGCTTTCGGGACCCGCTGGGCCGCCCACCGGGATCACGCTGCCTATATTTTCGGGTTGGCGCATATGTCGCGGGTTGATTAACCCTTACTCTACCAGCACTATTTTGAAAATGCGCTCGGGAGGCGGGGCCAAAGACGGGGCACCCAAAACGGCGATAATATCGCCGCGTGGTAGAGTAAGGGTTAAATAAGCATCAACACTGCAGAACATCCCATCCAGGGGGAGTCATATATTCTCATCCACTTGCACTATTGAAACGGGAATATGGTACGAGCCTAATGGCTCAGATGGATTTAGCTTATAGATCAGCACTGGTATGAGCCTAATGGCTCAGATGGATTTAGCTTATAGATCAGCACTGGTACAAGCCTAATGGCTCAAATGGATTTAGCTTATAGATCAGCACTGGTATGAGCCTAATGGCTCAAATGGATTTAGCTTATAGATCAGCACTGGTATGAGCCTAATGACTCAGATAGATTTAGCTTATATATCAGCACCTGTATGAGCCTAATGGCTTGGATGAATTTAGCTTATAGATCAGCACTGGTAGGAGCCTAATGGCTCAGATGGATTTAGCTTATAGATCAGCACTGGTACGAGCCTAATGACTCAGATAGATTTAGCTTATAGATCAATACCGGTATGAGCCAAATGGCTTGAAAGGATCTTCTGCCCTTCCTCCCCACACTTTTGTCAATTTTGTGAATCAAAAGATAGGTTCATAATCAATTTTGGGGCTGTCCTTTAAGGCTCTAAAATATATCATTCAGAGCCTTGGTGGGGTGTTTAGGTCCCATTGTCTTTTTATTATAATAGGCCGCTGTACTGACCTGGCTTCAACATGCATATTCATATTTCACACCTCTAACTGGTTGCTATGGGGACCTGATGTCACCTTGCCATGGCTCCTCTGCTGAGGTTTCTTATCATTTATCATAGCTAATTTGCCATTAGAGAGTCATGTTTTAACAAGATTTTATGAAGAAAACATTGCAAAGTTTTGTTCGGGAATTATGAGAGACAAAAATAATTCCCGAACAAAATATGTTTTTTCTTCACTACCAAGCGGTAATACATAATACGAAGACACCACTTTACTTCAAATTTCTTAAAAAGCCCAGTGAATATTAAAAGCGCACAGTGAAAAGATAATTCATATGCCATTACTTCAAATCGCGAAGAAAAATTTGAACCCTTACAGTGGTTAACCCTTACTCTACCAGCACTATTTTGAAAATGCGCTCGGGAGGCGGGGCCAAAGACGGGGCACCCAAAACGGCGATAATATCGCCGCGTGGTAGAGTAAGGGTTAATCAAGACGTGATTATTGAAGGGTCCTCTGTCTTCCAGGCAGAAAAGTTGGGCCCCTTTCGCTGTCGGGACCCGCTGGGCCGCCCACCGGGATCATGCTGCCTATAATATCGGGTGGGCGCATATGTCGCGGGTTGATTAACCCTTACTCTACCAGCACTATTTTGAAAATGCGCTCGGGAGGCGGGGCCAAAGACGGGGCACCCAAAAAGGCGATAATATCGCCGCGTGGTAGAGTAAGGGTTAAGTTTCCCGTACTCCAAATGTGTATGATTCTCATATTATTCCTATACAAGCTTTGAATTTGGATAGATGCATTGTGGGATACTTCTTTAAAGGATCCCCCGATCGGGAGAACAAAACTGTTCTCCCATTTAGGGGTACAAACTGGACTGTGTAGGTTGTTTGTTACGGCAAACAATAGTCAATATGTTAATCATTAGGCCAGCCTAATGTTAAGTACAGCTGTAACAAACAACTTACATCAAATAAATTAAGGAAACTTTCTTTATCAAACGATATTTTCAACTTTAGGCCAGTCGTTCATGGTCCCACTCACACAAAGGGTTCTTCAGCTTGTCCCCACGGAGAACCCTTTTTGGTTAAAAAGAACCCTTTTTGAAGGGTTTTTTCTGTATAGAACCTTAGTTTAAAGGGGTTCTAAGAATTCTAAGAACCCTTATCAAAGGGTTCTTAATATAACCCTTCAAAAAGCATTCTTCTTGGAACCAAAAAGGGTTCTTCCTGGGCTACAAGCTGAAGAACCCTTTAGGGTTCTTTTTGGAACTCTTAATTCTAACAAAATTGGTTAAAAATTGACTCTTTTACAGCATTTTGAATTACTTAGGCCTATTACAATGAATTATGCAAATTTTATGGAAATTTTGTGACATTGACATGAGAAAACCAATGAAATCTCTTATGTTAACTTCTTGCTTTTCAATCCTTTACCAACGTTATGGGAGAGGTTGAACATAACAAAGAGGTTATGAATCTTCGTCAAACGTCCCCTAATCGATATTTAGCAGGAGGAATAGTCTGGTGATTTTCAAGTGACTGAAATTTAAAACAGAAATTTTAAGACTTACATTAAATATTTTGAGTTTGTCCTCTCTTTCATTTTCACAACTTGTTAAAAAATTCAAAATGTGCTTAGCATAATCACTGATCACTCAGAAACTAGTGCTTTTGACATAATTGAAAGACGATTATGTTGAGAATTGAAAGTTCTTACTGCTGAATATAAAATCTCTATCTGTCAACATACCATCAATAAAATGACTAAAACTTGAGTGGTTTTTTCAGGTAAAGTGGTTTCATTAATACTGCAATACATTGCTCTAAAGTATTCCATTAAAGGCCATCTATCGTGATTAAAATGTGGCGGCAAACATTTTATTCCAAAATGTGTTTGATTGGCCTTTCACTATAAGTGCACGTTGTACCATTGTGTTTCGACCAATCAAAACACATTAATTGAAATCTATTTACCTCGTACGTTGTAGACGACAACTGACCTTCAAGTACAGCTTGTGAATGGGTCCTATAATTCCACTTGCAAAATATGTAACCAATAGTAACTCAATGTTTTGCCAATGTATATAATGACAGTTCATGAGCTGGTATGTAAAACAGGACAGTTTCATTGTGCAAGTGATTCAGATTTACTGGCTAAATATTAATAGACCACTAAGCTTTCTTTCTCCAAAAAGTCACACTGGAGGGGCACTAGACTGAAAGTGCAGGCGTATTTTTAGGGGGTCTCCCCAATAATCAAATGTTTATCTAGCATGTGACGGTATAGCAATTTTCTGGTTACTATAAATATTTAAGTGACCTTTGCCCTTACGTCTTCTGTGGGTTATGCATGCATGAGGTTTATCGATCTGTTGTAGATAATATGTCTGTGAAATTTACAAAAACGAGCACCCTCACTTTTCGGTCTAGTGCTCCTTTAATTGCATATTGCATACTTAATTTATAATGGATTGTTCAAAATTCCCTTTCAATTAAACAAAGGACTATAACAATTGCCTTAATCAAACAAAAGACTAGTCTTTCACTTTCGACCATTTCAAAATAGGACGCTGAGAACTTCATTTCCTCACATACATTCTTCAGGTAGATTAACAAAAATACAATTTCCCCGAAAATCATAATGACATAGGTTAGGGGTTCTTTCGATAAATTTCCAACAATTTCCAACTTTCATACACAGTGTATTTCCCTGTATCAATGGATTCATGCCAAAATGATATTGCTATGAGATAGAAATGTGGTCATTAAATTAACATGAGTGTCATCAACATTTGGGACTATTTCTAATTTTAGTTGCAAGTTCATTCAATTGTGTACCAGTTTTAAATGCTTTTTTTTTCCCTTTTCCCAAAGGTTAACTGTGACAAAAAAAATATTTCATTTTTTTAAATTTTGGTTGCTTTTTAATAAAATTTGTTATGAAAATTGGCAACCATCCTGTAATAATGCAAATTATACTTGTGAACATTGGACTTCAAATTTTGTCACTCATTTAATTTCACTGCAATACTTTGCTACAAAATCTATATTCTAAAGGCCAACCATGAATAAAGAGGAAATCTCATCTCGGAAAAATGAGTAAAATTGCGATGTTCATATCTTTTACGTCACATCCAATTGTGGATCTTTTTTATTTTAGTACGTACTGTATGAATTGTGTGTGTGTACAGTGTGCGAGTCACTTCCACAGCGGTCATTGATTGGTTTTCTGTATTTGTGTATGACCAATCAGAAACGTTGACTTTTGAATATTATTGAATATCCATGATAACGCAATATTTGGCCTTAAACATGGAAAGTAATATACAATAAAATGTCAACGTTTCTGATTGGCCACACACAAATACTGATGACCAATCAGTAACTGCCATGGAAGGGCATGTCAACATTTCTGATTGGTCATACACAAATACCGACAACTTATCAATAATTAACCACCGCGGAAGTGGCAAGCACAATGTACATACACACACAATGCATTGTATATTATAACTTATTTATGAATGCTCCACTGTGACAGGATGTGACATGAAAGATACATGAACAATGCAATTTTACTGAGTGTATGTATGAGAGTCTCTCTTTAACACTAAACATGGGTATATCAACGTATGGTACAATTTAACACTAAACATGGGTATATCACCGTATGGTACAATTTAACACTAAACATGGGTATATCACCGTATGGTTTAAATAAACACCAAACATGGGTATATCACCGTATGGTACAAATTAACACTAAACATGGGTATATCACCGTATGGTACAAATTAACACTAAACATGGGTATATCACCGTATGGTACAAATTAACATTAAACATGAGTATATCACCGTATGGTACAATTAAACACTAAACATGGGTAAATCACCGTATGGTACAAATTAACACTAAACATGGGTATATCACCGCATGGTACAATTTAACACTAAACATGGGTATATCACCGTATGGTACAATTTAACACTAAACATGGGTATATCACCGTATGGTACAATTTAACACTAAACATGAGTATATCACTGTATGGTACAAATTTCTTATTTTTGTTGCAACTTATAGTTGTGTCTCTTAAACAACCCCTAGTAATTTTTTGCACTTTCTCAAAGGTTCACAAAAGTTGACCATGGGGCACATGGGGAGAAAAACATTTTGTCCACAGAATAATCTTTTATTTTTGACAATTTAGGTTGCATCTATCCTGTACATGCAATGTATGCTTGTGATATGAACCTATCATCCTTTCATTTATTTTACTGTACTGCAGATGTTTTCTTATATTTCCCTCTTGGTGTGCTGTTTTTCCTATTAAAGCTTAGGCCGCCGGATTGGTTCGTTACAGCTAACAGGTCATGAATCATTTAAGTTGATCACCAGCTCTTTGTTAAAGTATTGCGATCAGTAAATAAGTAAATCAATTAAACTGTATTTCTATTTCCACCAACTTCTAATGCCCTCATCATATTTCATCTCTGAAGCACATACTACGTTGTGAGTCCTAGTGTTAATAGCTTTGAACAATCCTTGTGAACAGTCTTAACAACTCTATAATAGAGAATAAAAAGAATAAAATCTCATAAACAAGTAGGCCTACTTAAAATCCTCCCATCTTGCTTGAAGAGCAAACTAAACTTAACTGCCCTTTTAGAATAACAAGCATATTTTCAATGAAGCTTGCAGTTGGTTGTAATATCATTAATCATAACTCAGAAGACAGGTCAGGGAGTACAATGTATGCAAGGATTTGTTATTTCCCTGATAACATGGATGACCATTTAAAGAATACTTTTCAACATTATACAAAGATTGAATGGATGGAAATGTTTACAATTGTAAGCTACAAGTTAAAACAAGTATTCCTGTACATCCAAACAAGTATTCCTGCAAGTATTCCTGTACATCCAAACAAGTATTCCTGCAAGTATTCCTGTACATCCAAACAAGTATTTCTGTACATCTAAACAAGTATTCCTGTATATCCAAACAAGTATTTCTGTACATCTAAACAAGTATTCCTGCACATCCAAACAAGTATTCCTGCTAGTATTCATGTACATCTAAACAAGTATTCCTGCACATCCAAACAAGTACTCCTGTACATCCAAACAAGTATTCCTGTACATCCAAACAAGTATTCCTGCAAGTATTCCTGTACATCCAAACAAGTATTACTGCACATCCAAACAAGTATTCCTGTACATCCAATCAAGTATTCCTGCACATTCAAACAAATATTCATTTACATCCAAACAAGTATTCCTAAACATCCAAACAAGTATTCCTGTACTATCCAAACAAGTATTCCTGTACTATCTAAACAAGTATTCATGTACTGTCCAAACAAGTATTCATGCAAGTATTCCTGTACACCCAAACAAGTATTCCTGTACTATCCAAACAAGTATTCCTGTACTATCCAAACAAGTATTCCTGTACATCCAAACAAGTATTCCTGTACATCCAAACAAGTATTCCTGTATATCCAAACAAGTATTCCTGTATATCCAAACAAGTATTCCTGTACATCCAAACAGGTATTCCTGTATATCCAAACAAGTATTCCTGCAAGTATCCCTGTACATCCAAAAAAGTATTCCTGCAAGTATTTCTGTACATCCAAACAAGTATTCCTGCAATTTTTCCTGTACATCCAGGAATTCAAGAGGCACAGTACATAGAGGCATGAAAATGGATTAAGTTTCTGAAACTTTGAAAGGTCTGTTTTAGGGCAATACGTGATGTTAGTAAAGGACACTGTGCAGTTCAAGTACAAAAATATTTTGATAGTGATGCAAGTAATAAATTTAGTGTAAGTGATGAACAAACATATAGGAGTGACAACCTGTGAAAATAATAGTAAAAGTATTGAAATTTCAATGTTGTGAAACGTTTTACCACAGATTATAGAAAGTCTCATTAAGTACAGTGATCTTTACTCTATTTTCATGGTTGGGTGGCGCTGGTTTAGTGAAATACTGCAGCTTTACATTAAATTCCAGCTGCCAAAGTCTCACATTGCCTCCCCCTTGTCAACAAACTTAACTTTCATAACAAAGGCAAACACTATCCACATACTTCAATGAGCCCCTCAAATGTTCAGCAAAAAACGCTTGTGTTTGCCAGACAATTTTTTCAGACAATTTTGGACAAACTCCTTGGGACACCCCTGTTCCCCCATTCAATGTTGTGAAATGAGTGGAAAATATTAATACTCAGTTGCTTTCCATGTTTCTGTATTTCCCAGTAAAATATTTGGACAACATTGAAAGAGGGACTGGGTGACTTGAATAGCTGTACATGAAAATTTGAAATAACATGCAAAGGTTTGTCCAAGATTGTAGGCTGAAAGCGCAAGTTTAAATTGATTCTCTGTTAATTCATTATGAAACAGCTATAGGGATTCTTAGTGTAGTTTTTGTGTGCAAAATATTTTAATTTTCAGGGTTAATACTCGAAATCTTGATGGAAAATTTCCACACTCAGCGGAGGTTTGAGATTGTTTGTAAGGAATTAGAATAAAGGTATTTAACTTGATTTGTCACGGTAGAATCTGAACATACATTCCTCTTTAGGCTGAGCAAATATACAGCTAGCTGCAAAAACAATAAGTTATGGAAATTTTACAGTCTGAAGCATTTAGATCAACATTTTGATACAATGCAGCTCAAGCCTGTGCTGCAATAAATGCAAATCCCTGGACAATTTAGTCACTCATTTGAAAAATTTAAAGGAGCTAGATTTTCAATCACACACAGATATCTCAAAACTTTAAGATGTTTAGTTTTAAAGAAAGAACAAAAAATACACAAATCTTCATGAAATTCAATTAAATGCTTATAAGAGAAAAAATGCAATTCAACAATAACTTAAGCCAGTGCACTAAACAATAAACACAGCCAGTGCACTAAACAATAAATACAGCCAGTGCACTAAACAATAAATACAGCCAGTGCACTAAACAATAAATACAGCCAGTGTATACTAAACAATAAATACAGCCAGTGCACTAAACAACCAATACAGCCAGTGCACTTAACAATCAATACAGCCAGTGCACCAAACAATAAATACAACCAGTGTATACTAAATAATAAATACAGCTAGTGCACTCAAACAATAAATACAGCCAGTTCACTAAACAATAAATACAGCTAGTGCACTAAACAAATGCCTTTATAAAACTATTAAATAAAATAGTTTGTCAACACTATGCTAGTCCCTAAATGCTTAACACCTTAACAGATCTTTGGTAAAATATATATATCAACATACCTTTAGAATATATTTATACTCATTATTATGATTTTTAGTTTTATTCCAAACTTTTCTGTATTTTTATGGTGAGTAGAATGCTATCTGGCAACAAATTGATAACATCAATAAGGATTGCTCTTGCAACACCACTTTTGTTTAATTTTGAGACAAGATCGCCCCTTTGAATAAATCATTATTGTGGCTGGTACTTCCTCCAACAAGAAGCAACAATTTTTGAAGATAATCATTTATAAATTGTATAATTGCAAAAACATTTGGGGGAGATGAGAGGTGAAATAACTGATAATATGAATGTTCGACTCAATTGATCAGTCAGTCCACAGAGCCCTGAAAAGAGCTTTATTCTCTTAGGAACGTATGCATAGCTTTTGGCACTGTGCATATTTAATGAGCAGAAAACATACCATTTTAAAACTGCAATATCTTAACAACTATAACATCTACGGATCCAATTTAATTTGCAAATTGTTAATAAAAGATAGGTCTCTTGGAAAATAATATCAATTTGGTTAATAACAGAAAATTAAAGGGTGAATTTACGGATACAAAAAAATGTTAACAAAAATGGGAAAATAAGGGCTTCTGTTTTTAGAGCCGTTTTACACGAAAAAATACTTGCAGCATGGTGAAAATCACAGAAAAGATTTTAAAATATGTTGTTTACGATAATTCCGCACTTTCCTACATTAAATTTTGTCGACTGAGTCAGGAACACAGCAAATACATGACAATTCCTTACAGTCGCTCTTCAGAAACAAGGCTAATACTTCGCGGAGGTTTTCCGTGTTCCCATTGGCTCCTGATGTTGTCATTGTATGACGTCAGATTGTGGACACTCTTATCGGTAAACGCGATAATAGACTAAACAGCGGGTCTGGCAGATGATGATTTCAAACAATTATTATCTTGATCCTTTATATATATATATATATATATATATACATATCTATATATATATAAATATATATATATATATATGTATATATATATATATATAGTTATTGAACAAATGATTAATATATATATATATATATATATATATATATATATATACATATATATATATATATATATATATATATATATATATATATATATATATATACATATATATATATATATATATATATATATATATATATATATATATATATATACATATATATATATATATATATATATATATATATATATATATATATATATATATATATATATACATATATACAAATAAATATATACATATATACAAATAAATATATACATATATACAAATAAATATATACATATACAAATATATATATATATATATATATATATATATACATATATACATATATATATATATATATATATATACATATATATGTATATATGATTGATTGTAAGTGGGTTACATTATCTCCATTGTTACAGGTAATTGTTTGTAAAAAAAGCATTATTCAAGTTAGACATTTCTTAACAGTAAGTCTATTATTTACAGCCAAAATCTGTTTCCTTTTGACGTTGTTTATAGCCACGGCTGATTTAGGGCCTTCGATGGCCTTGATATTGGGGGCCAGGAGTACCGTCGAGATAAAGATGGAGGTGGGGGGAGGGGGGGGTGGTATGGGTCACTTAAAAAATAATAAAAGGAATGCAGGTTGAACAGGGGAAAAAAATTGGCACAAACCCATGCTTGGCAATTTATATGGAAAACTGGAACAGAAATAAGTGACCTTTTTTTTTCCCTTTTCAAAATGATCCGACATGGGGGACCTGGGACCAGTGATCCTGTCAGCAGCCCTGGGGCCAGGGTAAGGAATGCCAATAAATTAATGGAGGCCCAGGGTTGCCATGCCGATGCTCTGAAAATATTATTGTATATTAAAATAAGATAATCTATAAAAAGAAAAAGTAAGTTGATTTGTTTGCTCTTCAGAATTTTCCGATATGGGGCACCGGATTTTCCCCAGCCCCGCAATCCTCCAAGGCAATGCAGAATGGGGTGATGAAATAATGGAGGTCTGGGATTGCCATGACTATGTTGTAAAAAAAAATCATCTATATAAAAATGAGGGACATACATATTGTATGTGCTTCAAGTAGGTGACCTTCTGCAAGCATTCCATCAAATTGGAGAAAATCTGTACTAGGCCAAGTCGGAACGAATGTCCATCACTCAGATAATTATGGGCACATTTCATCTACAACTCGATTCAAGTTTTGAAAATGGTCCCAACATGTCAAACACCCATTACACCATATCATAAAGTTCCTTGACATTAATCAAATGAAGAAGTATTCAGTATTTGAAAGGGGCACTTTCCCCCCACGTTTTTCTGATATGGATGGCATGCAAGCCCCCCCCCCCTCTTTTCCTTTGTTCTGATATGGATGGCAAGAGACCCCCAAGAGTTTATATGTCAGAGAGAAAGTTGAGTGGGCCACCTTATTAATAATTGCTGCCATGAACAAAGTTTGTTCTTCTTCAGTTTGCTTGAGACAGAAATACATTGATCATTCCTCATCCACTCTTAAGCTGTGAGACTCAAGAGTAAATTCCACAATTTGGTGTTAAGTCAATGTAGTACGGTATGTAAAACCATCAGTAGTTTGTTATCGTCAGTGCAAAAATTTGATCAAGTCAAGTAAACTTCAAGTGTCAATGTTTGCTTAAATCTGAACTCTGCTTCTGCAAACTCATATCCTCATTGAACAGGTCTTTAATCATAAACATCAGTTTTCCACCAGCACAAATAGGTATAAATGTGGGAAAGGAGATGATGTGAGGGTGGGAAGTACATGATACAAATGGAAGGGGAAGGAAAATGGCTTTGGAGTAGAGCGGAGAAATGGTGCTTCCTGTGATAAATTCATTCTGCGAGCAGGATGAATTATAGGGTACTTAATTTAGAACCAAAATAAGACTTTTCAGTTGCAGCCCCACCTTAAGACAAAAGTACTAACCATGAAAAAACATTGCAATTTAAACAAATAGATAAATAGGGCTCTAAAAAAAATCTTAACCTTAATATTGTGGATCTGGAATATGCAATTTTTCCTTGGCAAGTATGTTTTTAGCCAGCAAATTTGGCAAAATAATTCCCACCTATTGACCAAAGATTTTAGGATACCTATTAAAATGTTGAATTTGACCTTGGGATTTTTACCAATATCAATTTCTACCTATACAGCTACAACCAGTTTTCAATGTCCCATCCTGAATTAGTTACATTAATTATGAGTGAAAATAATCTAATCATCCTGCTAAAGAAAGAATGGCTAAAATCTCTTCATATAAAACCTTATTATATTATGCACTTATTGATTAAAACTTATGGACACAAAAAAGGAGAAAAGACAACAGAATATATTTTTTCATTATCTTATATTCTTTTACTTTCAAACATTCCACTTCAAAAATCACATCATTTTTTTAAATTAGAAATAAATATATATATATATATGATTCCCATGAAGGCTGGTGCTGCCAGGTCACAATGATTCATCACTACCTACTGACTCTCTTCCACAAGCAATATTAATGCTTTATCTGTTTCAGTCTTCTGCATACACCAGATACTTAAAAGTTTCAAAATTGTACATTTTATTTTGTAATTACAGCTGAGCAAAAATCTTATTTCTTAAATACACAATGTTGGTAAACAGCTCAAATTTTTAAGGTAAATCTTGATATTTCTTTCTAAAATTTCAGTTGTGAATATGATGAGATTGGTCTTTTAATATTGGCACAATCTTTATTGAGGAACAAACAAGAGACACACACACAAAATTTGTACTGCAAGGAAAATCAAATTAAATCTTTTTCAATAATTTCTTGCATACTTTTGGGGACAGTCGACTGACTTAAAACTTAAAAAAATCATTTTACATTTTCTTCATCACTTGAGGTGTCATCAACATACACAGGAGTATAACCTGTACCATCAAAGACTTTTCTTCCTTATCCGACTCATCTAGAAATTCAACAATTCCTGTCCTTGTACAATTTGTGTTCTGGCAATCAACACAAGAGCACCCAGGCCCACATTTAATTCCTTCCTTAACACACTTACAGATTCTACCCATGCACTTTTTTGTTTACAACCGCAGCCTCTTGTTAGGTGAAGTACATTTTTTTTTGTATGGCAGATATGTTCTCCTCTGAATCCCATCTAACTGTCACATTATTCCCATCAGAGATATTCCATCCACAAAGGGAGATGTCAGGATAAGTAAATATTTGCTCTTGACATTTACCCCAAACATTACTCACCCAGCAAGATCTCAACCAGTATAACCTTAATGCTTCATCAGACGGGAGCAATTCGTCCTGTAAGGTGCCTAAATTTCCAGCTTGCATGGTGGATTTGTTTTAATGCATTGATGGCTCACAGCAGGATCATCAGTTTTCTGTTTCATACCTACTCAGACAAGCTCGCTTAGCAACAAAGTAGACGCATCCAACCAACCGGAAAATTGAATACATACCAAGGTGTGCTACATCATCATATGTAATGAAAAACTGTCCAGGAAACTGTGCCACATATGAAATTTGCATTTTGAAAAAAGACATTGAAAAATGTGACTTTGCTCTTCTTCACAAAGAAAGAAACAAAATCACACCCAGATGTAATGCACAGGACCTGTATGCATGGAGGTACATCCATGCTGTATGCATTTATAACACAAAGAAGTAGCCAGATTAGGATGTATTAAGAACAATCATTATTCAAAGCAAGCTGAAGATTATTCATGTAAATGTACCTGACATTTCCTGGGCCCACTTGGTATTGTAGGTGTACATCTTTATCATGAATATCAAACGGCAGTCCTACGACCCCCACATCTCGGTCAAGAGAATACAAATGAATAATGGAACAGGAAGTATCAGAAACATGCAGCCAGATTTGTGTATTTGTCTCTTCATGGCTGCTTTTAGATGATACAGACTTGAACCTTGTATATCAACAACATATGACAATGGCATTTCAAATCCACCAGAGGTGCAAAATCTTTGATCTGAATTTTGAATGACTTCTGGATATAAGAGAGAAACGTTTTTGACAAATATAAATAAGCAACCTCTTATTTTGTCTTGTGTCTGAGAAACTGTTGCCACAAACCTGTTTTGGGCAATGTGGTGTGGTCCTCTATAGCACCTTACAATTTGAAACAGCCTTAACAGTAACAAGCAAATTAAAGCAAGGCCTCGTCTCAATGTTCCTGTCAAGGAGCCCTTAAGATTTAAGTTAGCAAACCTTAATACGACTAGTGATTTTTCTATGCCTCATATATTGGATTACGAAGTTATATTTATTTTTTGAACATTGCCATTTCATTTGAATTCTATTAGGACTCTTTTGTTTTAAAACTTTGCTTTGCCACCAAAATTACATGAATCTTTAAACAAAGGCCCAAGTGTAGCTTCTATATTGGTTAATTTTAACATTGAAATGCAGAAATAACAAAGCAGTGAAAAATAATCAAACAAAACTCAGGTCAGAAAGAACAGAAACAAAGTCAAATGTTAAAAGCAAAATAAAAATTAACAAATGAATAGCATGATACAAATTATGAAAAGATTATATTTATGGTAACTGTTTGCCTAATTAAATAAATAATGGGCCAAACATTACACACAGTAAATATAGAATGCAGGCTCACTCTCAAAAAATACCCCCTGACTCGTGAACTTTCGACGTGAATGTTTTAGTCAGATCATTTTTAAAGAATCATTATACATCATATGGCTCCCATACAGTATACCTGGCTGGACAGCGCAGATTGTTAGCCTTATATCTTAATTAAAAAACAATGCATATTCACGTTGGAAGAACTTTTGACATATTTTAAGTCAAAACTAGGGCATATCCCCCATTGAGCAGTGTGGTCGTGGGGATTGTAGGCCTGCTAATCCTAATTAAAGAACGATGCATATTCATGTCTGATGATAATAGTGTCAAAAGAGCGTGACTTATCTGCCAACAGTGTCAACAGCTATGTCTATCCTTCAAAGTGAACGTATATTCTATAGTTGGCAGCAACCCGTGACACAAAAAATGCAGAAATAATAAGACAGTAAAAAAAGAAATCCAGATCAAAAATTAAACAATGAACACCAGATCAAACCCATGAAGTAACGTGATAAATATTATGACCAAAATGGGAAAGCATAAACATTCAAATAAATCAATTTTAAAACAATCAAAAATGATATCCTTGTTTAAACAAGGTTAGCGTTATAATACCAAGTTATCTAATGTTACTACGTTTGAAGTCTAAACTTTTATGTTTCCACTGTTTAATACTAGAAATATTCAATTTGGAAGTTAAGAATTTACGGATAGGAAAGATTTTTTGCATAATACGTTATAATCATTACAACATTTAAAGATTAATCCTTAGTCAATTCATTGTATGTTCGCTCAAAGCAAAAAACCAAGGAGGTTGTTGGTCCCCTTTAGGGTAATGATGGTGTCACTATCAATAGTGCTAAGGATATGGCTAAGGTTTTGGATGACTGCTTTGTGTCTGTTTTTACTAAGGAGTCCCCTGCTGATGATGTTGTGGATTATCTTTGTGTGCACTCTCCAGTATCCATTAAAAATGTTGATTTTTTAGTTGATGTAGTGTCTAAGATGTTGAAGGGTTTAAATTCAAATAAAGCACCCGGTCCAGATGGTATACATCCTGCTGTCTTACGTGAGTGTTCTGATATTCTTTCTGTTCCCCTGAGTATTATCTTTTCAAAGTGCTTTGATGTTGGTGTTGTTCCTAGTGATTGGAGAATTGCCCATGTCACTCCTATTTTTTTAAAAGGGTGACCACGGTTTTGCCTTGTAACTATAGGCCAGTGAGTCTTACTAGTGTTGTGTGTAAGGTTAAGGAGTCCATTGTTAAGGATGTTGTACTAGATCATTTACTGGTCAATGATTTGTTGAATTTGTCCCAGCATGGATTCTTACATAAGAGGTCTCTTGTGTTTCTAAATTATTTGAGTTTCTTGATGAAGTTACTAAATAGTTGATTCTGGTCATAATATGGATGTTATCTATTTAGATTTCCCAAAAGCATTTGATAAGGTTCCATAAGGCAGGCTCATGATGAAAACAAGAGCACTTGGTCTGAAGGGAAAGTGCGCAAGTTGGATCTATTCTTGGTTAGTTGACAGGTCACAAAGAGTTGTTGTTAATGGTGAAGTATCTCCATGTAAGAAGGTTACAAGTGGTGTTCCTCAGGGTTCTGTATTGGGTCTGCTTCTGTACTTGATCTTCATTAATGATATTGATTGCTCATGACACTAAGCTGTACAACATTGTTGATGATGCTAGGGAGTCTTCACTTTTGCAAACTGATCTGGATAAGTTAGTTTCTTGATCCCAAGCATGACAGATGTCATTCAATGTTGGTTGATAAATGCAAACTTATTAATTTTGGTCAGAACAATTTGGCTTTTGACCCTGCATGAATGGTTCAAATCTTGGTTGTGTTAATTCAAGAAAGGGATCGAGGTGTTGTCATTACTAGCAATCTGAAGCCTTCTAGACAGTGTGCTTTAGCAGCTGTAGGGGCAAATACAGTAGGATGCTTGGTTTGATTAGAAGAATTTTTTTTTTTTTTCTTGGTAGAGAACTTCTTAATTTGTATAAGCAGTTAGTCAGGCCTCACCTTGAGTATGCTATCCAGGCTTGAAGTTCCTTTTATGAGAAGGATAAGTTCATTTTGGAGCAGGTTCAGCAAAAAGCCACTAGACTTTTTCCCGAAGTAAGGAATCTCTCTTATGAATTTAGGTTGTGAATTCTTGGTTTGACCACGCTTGAGTTGAGAAGAGTACGTGGCGATATGATTCAGGTTTTTAAGTTGATGCTTGGTAGTGATGCTTTGACTTTCTGTTTTATCTTGCATGTTTCAGCTAATCCTCATGTGACACGTGGTAACAGTTTGAAGTTGACCAAAGAGTTCTCACGGATAGATATTCAGCATTTTAGCTTTTCGCAAAGAGTTGTTAATGATTGGAATGGTTTGCCTAAGTGGGTAGTTAGCTCCAATTCTGTTCACAATTTCAAGGTCAAAATTGATAAGTTCTTTACTAACTCTGGGCGTCTTTTATCATTATTACTTTTTTGTCGTGGTGGTGGTGTTAGTTTGGGCTTTTTATGGGGTGACTAATCCTTCTTAGCTCGTAATCTTGTTATGTTAACAATTAAACAATCAAATCGAAATAATGAATATTTTAGAGTGCACTCACTAAAATATTTTGGCATGTGCAACATCGCGGATTAGGTATGCATCAAATGCTCTAAGTCTCATCTTTACAAATCTACCGTTAAAATTTGATATTTGTTGTCGGCTGAGTCAGGAACACAGCGTTTATGGACCTGTTTTTGTACCCATGTAAATTTGGGAACCAACTTTTGAAATCAAATTCCTCTAAAATGATGCAAAAGTTGAAGAAAATTCAAAAAGAAAATTGAAAAATAAAGTTTAACGTGTGACTTACTTACCCTGCCATCTTGAACAGAAATGCATCCCACGTGACTGTACGACGCAAATTATGTCACACTGCCAAGTGGTCAGTGTTCCGCAATAAATCAAATGTCTGCACTCAACGCGAATTTGTTCTTAAGAGAACCTAGTCACGTGACCTAATTAATGGGGTTCTGCGGACTGACTGTGATGAGAAAAGTTCGACTCATTTTCAACTATGTACACAAATAGTATAAAATCAAACCTAATTATTCCCAAATTCAAATGAATTAGCAAAAAAAACTGACTGGCAGCTCTTTTAAAGAAAAATTGCTTTTTGTGTAAAATGGAGAAACTTTACAACACCCCTTTGCCTCCCATTGAGAGACTTTTACATGTCACTGACTTCATATTTAGTACAAAATAGACAGTCAATAGACTATGTACAATTTACTGCCAAATATACATGTTTGAGCATGGTTTGGAATATATTTCTTACCCTCTAACAAATACAAAGTCAAAGATGAATGGGTTTGTATTTCATAAGTGACAGCCAAACTGAGAAGGTCAACTATTGTCATTGACGGTATTAGTAAATAATACTCAAAAGGGACAACTAAAATAAGCTTATACCTTAATTCTTTGAATTGATGAAGATAAATGATGAAAACTTGAGATACAGTTTTTGCCAACAAGCAAACAAAATGCACACCACCAGAAGGATTGTGTACAGTTTTAAAAGTAAAATTTACTGATGTATATTGAAATAAGCTCAATTAAGAGTCCTTCTTGCAGTCAAAATGAAAAAGATACAAGCTAATTCCATCCAATTAGAGCTGCGGTGCTAATCCCTGGTTTCAATGGCGCAAGCAGATGAGAGTACACGACTCCCCATGGATGCACTCCTCAGCAGTGTTGATGCTCATTTTACAGCTGAGTGGACTGAAGCAAGTAAAGTGTCAGTGCTTACGACGGGAATTGAACCCAGGACCTTTCGAATATAAGTAAGACTCTTTAACCACTGAACCTCTTAAATGAAAAAGTTAACATAGCACAAATCAGGCTCATGGCAAAGTAGTCAGTATGCAAAATGAGGAATACCCTTACACCCCCTCCTTCCCCTGTTTAAAGAACTTGGAAATTCAAGCAAATTAACTAAGCCTACATTGATCTAACCAATTAAGACAACAAAATAAAAATAAAAAACAGATCATTAATTTGCTGAAACCATTACTCATATCATTATTGAATGAAAATCAACATATGTCATAAGACACAAAAGTGCATGAGTGGGGAATCCAGGGACATTTTCTGGGATAGTAGGCATGATCTTTGTTTGGCACACGAAAATGTGCCAAAAAATGTGACATATTAAACAGAGAGCCAAAATATAACTAGGAATAAGTAGTGTGCCCAAAAATATACCTGGGGCATTATTTCCCACTTTCTTAGAAAAAACAAACATTATCAGGCAACACCAAGGTTGAACATATTACATTTTAACAATAAATTCATTATTAGGCAACACCGAGTTGAACACGTTACATCTTAACAATACATTCATTATCAGGCAACACCGAGTTGAACACGTTACATCTTAACAATGAATTCATTATCAGGCAACACCAAGTTGAACATATTACATCTTAACAATAAATTTATTATCAGGCAACACCGAGTTGAACATATTACATCTTAACGATAAATTCATTATCAGGCAACACCCAGTTGAACATCTTAACAATAAATTTATTATCAGGCAACACCACATTGAACATATCACATCTTAACAATAAATGCATTATCAGGCAACAGCGAGTTAAACATCATAACAATGAATTCATTATCAGGCAACACCAAGTTGAACATATCACATCTTAACAATAAATTCATTATCAGGCAACACCAAGTTGAACATATTACATCTTAACAATAAATTCATTATCAGGCAACACCCAGTTGAACATTATAACAATAAATTCATTATCAGGCAACACCGAGTTGAACATATTACATCTTAACAATAAATTCATTATTAGGCAACACTGACTTGAACATATCATAACTTAACAATAAATTCATTATCAGGCAACACGGAGTTGAACATATTACATCTTAACAATAAATTTATTATTAGGCAACACTGAGTTGAACATATCACATCTTAACAATAAATTCATTATCAGGCAACGCCAAGTTGAACATTTTACATCTTAACAATAAATTCATTATTAGGCAACACCGAGTTGAACATATCACATCTTAACAATAAATTCATTATCAGGTAACACCAAGTTGAACATCTTAACAATAAATACATTATCAGGCAACACCGAGTAGAACATATCACATCTTAACAATAAATTATAAGAAGAAAGAAACTATATTAGATTCTCGATCTCTCTCTCTTTCTTTTTTTTTCTTTTTATTTTTGGGGAGTTTTCAGCAAAATAAATGTATTAAAGATGTGACGTAAAAAGTGGGGAATGAATACTCTCTGAAAAGTAAAGGAGAGGATACAGTCCCCGTCCACAACGAAGTCAAACTAGGTCCAGAAAATATGTTAATGGTCCAAATTTAGAGACAATGACCTATTTAGAGGCAATGACCTATTTAGAGGCAATGACCTATTTTGTTTGTACTTCATATAAATCTAGCCCTGGAGCAGCTATAGTCATTTTGATCAAATTATACCCTTCTATCCAAAAGTTTGGCTACACACTGCAGGATAGAGTCTACTTATGTAAAACAGCTGATATGCATTTTCCAGACACAACCTGACAGTGAAAACTGACAAAATTGTCAATTTGGAAGGTCATTATTTCCAATAAGGTGGCTAAGATGGAGTGCGATGAAGAATTACAAGTCTTTTGCAATACTCTGATAGAAATGGCGAACTGGCTTTAAGTTCATTGTAAACTTGTACAGATGAGCGAGCAGGTACGCTAAAAGCAATCTGAAATTTTCACAGAAGAAATTTGAGGTCTGTTCTACTCAAAATCTAATATCGTTGTGGAAACAATTACAAAGCCTGTGTGTATCATTATATCTGTACTTTAATGCATGTGACTCATGCATATAGCACAATATTTCTCCGGAAGATCTTCAAGAACTGTACCATACTACATTCAAATGTAATAGCTTGAATACTAGAGCACTCCAAAATTAGATTTTTCTAACAAATCAATCTCCCATAGCTTTCAATTTGTAGGAAGAGGCTAAAAGTACATCACCCTTTGCAATCACCGAACAAGCAACCACGGGGTTGCAAAGTGCAATTTCTCTCTTTGTTGAAGGTATAATTCAGCATGTTGTGCTACTTGAGAGAATAAATTCATAATGGTAATTTAAAACAAAAATTCAAAATCAATCAGGCTGTGTTCTTACTATCTCCTGATCATCATACCCCTTATCTCCCAATTATCATACCCCTTATCTCCCGATTATCATACCCCTTATCTCCCGATCATCATACCTCTTATCTCCTGATCATCATACCCCTTATCTCCCGATCATCATACCCCAAAGGTAAACCAGCTCAAGGATTGTAAAAAAAAGAGACATATTCATGAGCATGCTAGCTGTAGGGATGTCGGAAGGAACTTGGGGGCAGAAAATAAAGTTAGGGCACTTTTTTGACAGTAAATGAGGGGCACTTTTCATTTTAAAAATGGGGTACTTTTGTCAGTTTTTGAAACAGTGGGGACACTGCCTTCTGGCAGTTCTTACACATGGTACTATGGTTTGAGTATAGGTGGGATTATGGGAGCATTAGTAGGCACTTTACCCACCCACACTCCTGTCCAAATTTTTACAAATGTGAGTTTGTGATCCCTCCCCCCCCCCCCCACCCCCTCTCTTACACACACATACATACACTTTTGACTTTTCCCCCACTTTTGGTAGGTAAATAAATTATCTGCCTATGGATGTCAGATTGGGAGCCAGGACCAATGTTGGCAATTACTCATTGGCCTAAATTTTAAGGCCTTTTTTAAAAATTACTGCTTTAAATATTCCCTTAATGTTAAAAACAAGCTCGCAGCGAGCTCGCAATAAGAACCTTTACGAGCTTGTTTTTAGCCAAAATAAGCTTGTTAAATGGCGAGCTCGTCAGAATGGCGAACTCGTCAAAATGGCGAGCTCATCAAAATGGCAAGCTTGCCATTTTGACGAGCTTGTCACAGGATCACTGTGAGCTTGTTTCCCTGGCAAACTCGCTGTAAGCTCGCAATTGGAACGTTTACGAGCTCGTCAATATTGCCGAGCTCGCCACATAGCCAAAACAAGTATGTCAAAGTGGCGAGCTCATCAAAATGGTGAGCTTGTCAAAATAGCGAGCTTGTCAAAGTGGCGAGCTTGTCAACATGGCGAGCTCGTCAAAGTGGCAAGCTCTTCAAAGGCAAGCTCGTCAAAATGGCAAGCTCATCAAAATGCTGAGCCCGTCAAAATGCCTAGCTCATCAAATGGTGAAATCATCAGAGTATCCAGGCAAAACAAGCTCGTCAGGGAATCGAGCTCGCTGTGAGCTCGTCAGGGATTAAACAAGCTCACAAATTGGAAAGTATGAATATTGTAAATTCCATGTCCAACATATAAAAGTAAAAGTTTCTTCCAAATGGCAGAATGAATTGTATCCTTATTGGCAGAATGAACTGTATCCTGATTGGCAGAATGAATTGTATCTTTATTGGCAGAATGAGTTTGGCACTGTCACCATGCTGAAAAGGGAACAAAACATCATCACTTCTTGTGACTCTTCAAAATATACTTTTATAAAAAGAATATCTTTCCCAAATATCTTTTTTGAATAGCTCTGTAAGATTATACTCTGAGGAAAAAATCACAAAGGAAATATACACACAAAATTCTATAGGTCTATTGGCTCAAAAATTAGGCCTTCTCCTCAAAATATAAAACAACATGACTTGTCTTTATCCCTAAAATTTGTTCCAGTGAATCATAGCCACAAACTTAATGTAGCAAATAGTGAGACCACTTATCTTAATAAAAATAATCACTCAAGCGCACAATAAGGACTTCATCCAACCTAATTTGATACTCAACACAAACTTCCACAACAACTGTGACCAAATGGAGAACTAGTACATTGGAGCCGTTGATAAGGGAAATTTGATTCTAATTGCTTGTGGTTTTCAGAATAAAGAAAATAAAGGGGACAAGCCTGACCCGGCCTGCTTATATATCAGATTGGACATTGGGGAGCGTAACAACTAATAGGGTCAATAATAATATAATTTTGAACTTATTTAAAACTGATAATTCATTTAACACTGCTTGTCAGTTGGGAACATGGACCTTGCTGTATGACAGTTACTGCGATATTATTAATTTCTGAGGCCTTGACCCGGAAGTTTGAACTGAGCATTTTGTGGTTTGTAAAACGATCACTCCCATATGAATCCGGATAATTAAAATTGCTCTAACTTATGCAAGTTCAATGTTCGTCACTACAGGAGAAGATTAAATGACGTCCAAGACATTATATTTCGGATTAAATCTGGATCCGAGCATTTTTAGTCTCGGTAAACTTCCCAAAATAAAGATTTTTGTTGGCCCATGTATGTGGTGAACTTTTTATCAGGGTCCGTATGCTTTTATAAAGTGAATTATTAGTGTCGTCAAGTTTAAGCCACTTTTAAGTACTTTTAGTGGATGAAAATGCTCAGGAAAAATGCCAGTTTAAATTCTCATTTCCTAGACCTAATCTCCTTCCTAACGTGATAAGGTGTGGCTTTTCCGCAACACTACGTTGATATTATGGCAATGCATTGAGACATGGGACGGAATTATGCAAAATAAAATTAATTTGGTTGTACGATTATTGACAGAGCGCACGGATATAAACAAATGATATTCTTGTTACCGTTATTCATAATTTGGGATTTGTTGGTACTAGGTTTAGGCTTACCAAGGAACGATCTGTTTTTGCACCAAATACTTAGGCCTAACTGCTTGGCTTAGTGGCACTGGCAGTAGGCATTACTAGGTCTAACGTTAGTAAATAGTAGTCTAAACAACTCCCTGGTAGTACTAAGGCCTACTAGGGCCTATTACTGTAGTATGACCCAAATTTGTTATCCACCTTAGTGAAGTCGGACAAAATTGTTTTGTAAAAAAAGGCCATTTTTATGATTGATGAGTATACAGAGAAGGCATAAGAAGGTGCATGAGAGACATATAACAATAAGGCATAGCCTAGATCATAGCCCTGCCTCAAATACTATGTAGACTAGGCCTAGAAGCCTATTCCATTGATTGCCTTACTCAGGCAGAAGTCAGACCAATAATTGAATAGTCCTTGCTTAGAAGTTAGACTAGACCAGTACTATTATGAGTCACCCCATAAAATAATTTGCGACATAGTGCTTACCGGCAATTGACCAAATTAATCATTACATAACAGAACTTCAGCAGACAAAAACTGATTCAAGTGAATGCTGGAAATGGCAGTTCCATAATAAAATATATAAAGCATACATTAACAGCCTACATCATCCCCGAGTTAGATTGCCCTTAGTATTGATATTCTTATCAAAATCTTACCTTATAATTGATATTCTTAGTGTTTTAAAATGTAAGCATACAACATTGATAATAATTTGCCAAGTTCTAATATTACTCATTCTTTTTGTGTAACACTCTTAAGAGCAACTGCAGATTCTAACACAATTTAGGAATTATAGTAGTATCCCCCTTTAGTTTGCGTTTCCCGAAGTGTTGAAAATTTGTTAATATTTACCGTCTTCTCTGGTACAGTATGTCCTAAGTAAAGTAACAGTTTAATGTACTGTAGTCCTACCAAGTTTGTTGGAGTAGTCATGGTTATCATACTCAGATAATTTCAGACTACTATGAAATATTTGAAAATGATTATGTCATCTTTGACATCAAAAACAAAACTTCTGTGTCAACTTCTAAAACTGTCATGCAGACGCAATGCAGGCTGCACAGTTACAAAATACTATGACCCTTAACATTGCATCGTGGGACTGCTAATGAATGTTGATTATTTGCTACTTTTTCGCAACGTATATTTTTTGTCAAAAATGCACCAATTTACTTTTGGATCACAGATATAACACAAAGAACATAACATAAACCTGGTATTAGTTTTGAACATAAGTTTGCAGTGCCCGATCATACATACCTTACACAATGCCTTGATATAGAAAGTTTCTGAAATATTAACTAGTTTAAATTACAACAAAATGTTTTTTATGTTTTTTGTTTTATGTTGAATTTTATCAAAATTCTGACATGTTGATTCGAAGCATACTCTTTATCATTATCTGGCTCAAACCCCTAGCTTTGCTGCTTTACAGCCCGCCCTGCCCCACCGATGGCTCGCCCACCCCCTGGGGGTCCGCCATGCCCCTCAGAAAAAATGTAACCATTAGTTGTTGTGCTCCTTAAAATTTCAAACAATCAGACCCGACCTGATAAGTAAGCAGGTCGGGTCAGACTTTTCCTCTTTATTTTCTTTATTCTGAAAACCACAAGTAATTAGAATCAAATTCCCTTATCAATGGCCCCATTGTATTCATTCTCCTGGTTGAGCAGTTATTCTAAGTAAGATAAGTGGTCTTATTATTTGCTACAGTAAGATTGTGGTCATAATTTACTGGAACAAATTTTTAAGGAAAAGGACAAGTCATGCAATTATCATTATTTTTTATATTTATTTTACATGGATACAGAACACAGAATGATAGCATAGAAAACAATTGTCCTGTTTGACTAATGACTGGTCCTTATCAATCAAAATAGTTTCATTCAGAGGTATGATTATAGCTAAAATCGCGGACTTCTTCACCAGAGGCTTGAGCCTTAAGGGGCCCCTGAACTACAGGTCGAAAGACGCAACGGATTGCACCCATTAATGTGCCCCTCAACAAGTCTAGCACCCTGTCCCTTTTTGAATTAAGCTAAGGGTCTGTGGCTAGACCAGTATAGAGCATTGATGCAGAAATAACTGGGGGTTATTTTGGAGTGAGGAACAAGCTACAGTACTATACACTATTTTGATGTTCTTGCATGTCAGTCTTGTTAATTTTAGAACGGATATCATTTGAAACATTTTATACTTGTTGTTCTACATTGCAGATTTGTGATTATTTCATGCTTTCACAGGCCCTATAAAACAATCTTATAGTACATGTAGATCTGAAAAACGTATTATTTTTTTTCAGCAATACTGAGATAGACAACAAATTTGGTTAACTCTGTTGATTCTCAGTTTGGCTCCTTAGATACAGTATACAAAGCAGTGCACTGTTGACAGGACTTAACAGTAACATTAAGTACTGTTTTCAAAAATCTTGTTATTACAGTTCATTTATTCTGTCATATTAATTTTGTAGATTGAAAAGAGTAGATTGAAAAGAGTATAAATTGGTTGCAGTACGGTTCCATATGGAGTGTTGCTCTCTTTTATAGTTCTGCTATTATATTGCAGCCATTTTTCTCACCTTCATTCATAAGAAAGCTAACAATTGATTTGTACACAAATTGCCTTCATACATGTTCCTTCAAGGCCCATACGGTATATCTAGCAATAACAAATCATATTTATTTTAGAACAGTGTATATTAGGGGGAAAAGATTTGAGATTTTTAATATAAATCCTGACTTTTGAAGCCCACAATGTAAGAAGGGTCAATGTTTACATTCTTAAAATGCTGTTTTGTCTACTTGAAATTACTCTTTGTGCTACTTGCAAAAATATTTGAATTATTGCTCCAACACTAAAAGAGCTCAAAACTTCAATTAAAAAACACATTTGGTCAAAAAATGTGTATGGCAAAACCGAAATGATTTGTATAGTAAACCATCACAATTTTTTTTCACCTCACATGTTATATTTTTATTCATAATCTACAGTATCATTTGATATTAATTTTGTTTCTTCAAGTATCCCTCAGTTGTTTGAGAGGAAAGTACTGCAGCGTCACATTGTCTTGATATTAAGTTATCCCTTTTACTTTCCATCAAAGATTGTGGCAGAGCAACAGAGAAATCAAATAAGTACTATATTTCTAAAAGAAAAAAAATGCTCAAATAAGTGCAGTATCAGGACTAGATCTGTATTTACCCATCAGTCGTTTAGCTTGCATGGAAGCTACAGCAACACCAACTGAAGAAGAATTTGTGACTGACAGTGATACAGCATCGAATGATGTCTCCATCCATCCTGGGTTTTTTTACAGCATACTTCATACATGATAAAATGAAATAAGTGTTTGTACTATATGTGTAATATTGTTTCATGAGATGATTCTTTCATATAATATCTTTCTTTGTTTTACCTGCAGTAATGAATTGGATCAATACATTTTGATATTGAGCAGTGTAAGACATTAATATGGGTACCAACAATATATCTTTGCATCAACAGAAAAGGTAAACAAGATGCAGATGGTTTAATGTCTTACAGTCTTATGCAAACTATCATTATTGGTCCTTTAGAAAACTCAACTTAGGAAAAGTAAAGTGCCATGTAACTTGTTAATGGTCAATAATTACCATCTTTAACAATAATATTATTATCATTAAACAAGAATTAATTTGTATAGTGCAAAATCGTGTTAAGCATTTTTATGCACTGTACAAAGAGAAATGATGTGGAGGAGCAGGAAAATAAGTTGAACTTTTGAAGGATTCTTTCAGAATATATTGATGAGATTTTTGTCCATTTTCTGACACCAGGTGGAGGCAGTGATAGATTTGTTGACATCTAAGTCTTCTATTTGTAGCACTTCATAGACACATACTTCGAAAGGCTGTCATAAAAAAACTAGTGACATCTAGAACATTTTCCTTACAGTTTGGTGCAAGAAAATATTGACACGGAAGTCTAGTTAATAAAGCATATTAAGTTTCAAACACAGCAAATCAAAATTTGAGCTTTATTAGGGTATGTATAATATGTGATGTAATGCAGTATGATATGAAATATTTGTATAGTGTAATATATTGTCTTTTCCTCTATTGACTGAGATAATTTATTTTTCACTGTAGGATATGACAAAGAAAAAAAAAAATAGTTGCTCTCTTTGAAACTATTGTAGATTACAATTTCAAAAAAAAAACAGGAAATGAAGGGCAGTTCCACTCACGAGACAACCAACACTTTGCATTTGTGTGAACATTTTTTGTTGTCTTATTTCACAAAACTTTAAAAAACTTAATTTAAAACTAAATTTAATTACATCATTAACTGATGCCTGGTTCTTTAAAGCAAACATATAAAGTTTGCTCAGATGTAAAGTAAATTTATTATACCTGTAGTCTAAATCAAAGTTTAAAAGTTGACAAATGGGTAGGTGAAAAGCTTTATGTAATTTGTTATATTTCCTTCATAAATTTCAGTTCTTGAAAATGAGGACAAAGTCTATTCCTGCTAGATTATGATTAAGGGTATGGTCAACACTTAAAAATGTTAGGTTTTAATTCCTTTCCATTTTTCACAAATGTGTGAAAATGAATTAAAAAACAAAAGAAAGGGGTTACATAAGGAAATAGGAATTTCCGCCCACTCATACATCAAAGAGTAACATAAAGAGGAAGAAAAATTTGCATATTTTAGCCTGAAAATTCAAAATGCTCTAAAATGTTTAATTTTTAATCGATTTGGATAATTTGTTTGTTGCTATTTTCCATGGATTTAAAAGCAATTTAGCATAAGTTGCTGCTACACATCCATATATCTTTAAAGAAGCACTTATACATATGAAGGGTTTAATGAATTGCTTATTTGTGATGAAGTTGAAACAAGACTTACATTTGAACCAAAAGAGATGAATAAACTGTACTAACAAATAAAGTATTTTCTTTGACTTTTCTTAAGTATTATGTGAATGTTTGTATTTGTGTACCATTTATCCCCTAATTATTTATCTATAAATTCATCTGCCTGAAACAAGGATAGACATACCAGGTTTGTATATATTTTGTGTTATAGGCTACTGTAGATCTGATGGAGCCACTTTTTTAATTGAAATAGCAGACAAGCTTATTGTAACAGACCTACAAGGTATACATGAATGTCCTGCATTCACAAAGTAATGTGTTGTGTAACACTAAACCAATCCAATAATTTATTGTTTATTTTTGTCATAAACAAAGATGGAAAGTATAAAAGTAAAATTGAAAAGATTTGCTATGCAATCTGACAGCCCAGAGAAAAGTTATGACCAATTTTGAAATGCTTAATCTTGAAATGATTTAATAGATAATGGGAAAAGAGTAATGCACCATCAATTGTAAAATTTAATTGGATTTGAAAAAAAACAAAAGTGCTACAATGATTTTATTGAAAAGTGTGAGGCAGATTTTCCACAGGGAAGGAAAACCACATTGTGTTATTAGTTACCTTTCATTCAAATTTTGATGTATGTCTGTTACAGAGGTACATTTTCCCTTTAAAATGACAAATTGCTATCATGATCTTAGTTTAGATATGCTCATTGGGTTGGGGACTCTCTAGTACTGTGGTGGTGCACTTTTGGTTATTTATTGAGTTATACCACTCATGTGAAGCCTGAGATAAGACCCTGTATTAAACATTCAGCCTTTCCTGAAAACGGTTCATTCACACAGAAGTGGTGTTGGAATTCAGTGAATGGAAAATTTGCAGTGACTTAAAATAACTCTATTTCTGTTTGGAAACTTGAAAGCACCTTGGATCATTCAGATTATCTTTAAGCACATCCAGATGAAAACAGTATCACAACATTGATTGACAGTTAGTGACAAGGAGACCCGGCACAGCCCCCTGACTATATATATCACTTATACGCCTTATATCTGATTTCCCTATCATTTTACTCCTCTCAGGCCTTTCTTATGATTGTTTGTGATAGTGTGATAGGTTGCCTCAGCCTTCTTAATAGTGCTTTAATATTATGGGTAATCCAAGCTCCCATGGTGGGGACTGCTCCTCAGCGGTGTTATGTATACCCCTTACGTGCAACTATTCATGATCTTCTATTGGTCAAGAGTTTTATTCTCCAATGGTTGCTTAGTGACAGTGCCCTTCATGTCCCACCCTATTCACTCCCAACTGACAGTTTGCCCCACATTGCACAGAAGAACCACTTGAATTCATAACAGACCTATTTAAAACTAAAATGTTAATTAAACCAAGTCTGGAGTTCCATGTTACACAGGTGAGTTATACAAGTTTCACAGGTAAACATTCCCACCAAGTGTGTAACAACATGGTTGGTAAGGAGCAGAGCCGTCATTATATGGGGGTTATGGTGCTTCCCCCACCCCAAAAAAAAAAAAATGGGACGCCAGTTGGAAAATTAATCCACCCAGTTGGGAAACTGATGCCTCAATCCCCGATTAACCCCCTCCATCACCACCACCATGCAGAAGATCCTGAGCTCAATCAGAATACGATTCACCCCCTCCATCACCACCACCATGCAGAAGACCCTGAGCTCAATCAGAATACCCCAGCGACGTTCTTGTTAAGGAGACACAAGTGACTTGGAGATAAAAGTGCCAGCATATCAGGTTTGTGCTTCTATTCCCAGGGTCTCTAACCAATGAGGTACCAGTTTTAATGGGTAAAGCTCCATACTATGCCAGTGTGATTAAAGTGTTTGTGTACATCTCAACATAAATGTAAGCAGCTCAAGCAATGTCATATTGCAAATACTTGGACAAGGGCCCAAAACACAATATCCCCCATAAACAATAGCTGCACCACTAATTGTGGTGTAGCCAGCATTCAAAAAGTGAGGGGTCCAAGACCCCCTCCAAAGACAAAAGTGTTCAAATTTACCCCAATTCTGAAGGAAATTTTGAAAAGCGAAATATATATAAACAACAAAGACTATCCCAATTTTTGAAAATTTCCTGTAAAAGGGTCCCTTCCCCCCCCCCCCCCATTTACCTCGTGGCTACACCACAGAATACAGAGCATGTTGAAGTCCCATGCTTTGTATATGAGAATAGCTGCAAATTAACATTTTTTCAACTTATTTTGGAAGCCTGCCTCTTCACTGTGATGTGTTCTAAATAATTCAAAAAGGGGGTTCCCATTAAACAGTGATGATCTATTGCGGGGTGGGGTGGCCCATGATGAAAAAGCCCAACTTTTGCCACAAAATACCAAAAAAAGTAATAGATAAACAACTCATTTTCCAGGCGAGATATGAAAATTTAGAGCCCCTCTCACTAAATTTCATAAAATCATGTTCGATTGTTGGCTTAAAGGAATACAAGAAAAATATAAAAATTTGTAATAAATGTTACCTCATATTAATAAATGAGGTAAATTGGGTCCGTAAAATACTTATCTATCTAAATTTGACACTTATAAAAATTGGGAGGTATCTAGTTTGTCAAACGCTAAAGCTGATATGACGGGTAGTTTTGAAATTAGGTATGAAAAAACTCTTTTAAATCTTAAAATAAACTCTTTCTCTTGATATTACAATCGAATCTAAGAGTATTTTGTAAATCTCGAACATCTATTTCCCCTCCAATAACATCAGTTGTTCTTGAGAAGCAGGAGCGCTGTAGATCGTCTATTGGTGTTGTACATCCGTTTTACGGATATACACTTAATGCGCATGCGTTATAATCATAGCGTCCCATTCAAGCTGACAACGGGTCTAATTGAATTGTGATAGAACTTTTCTTAGGCTCTTGGATTGTAATTTGTCCTAAGATGAATTTGAAATTATTTTTTTCATAGCTTAAACAACATTTGGTTTTACTTCACGAATTGGTAGGTTGTTTTTTTCGTAATTTTCATCCTTTTTTGTATCGGTCCGTTGTCAATTCTATCACGTTTTTTAAAACTTTCGTAGGCTGTTGTGCGAAAAGTGGTGCCCGCATTGTGACATAAAACGATGTTGTTAGGTTTTAAAAGTCATATCTTTTATTGTGTATCCATACGATAAATATGTGTTCTTCGGTTTTAGAGCAAATTGCCCTGATCTAGAACAGGGATTAAATGGAAATTCATCACATGAATTCAAATTGATTGTCACGTGATTTTGTTTAAAGTTTTTAGGTCAATCGGGGTCATGTTTCCGTCTGTTGTAACATATACCATAGCTATTAAGAGGTCATCCTTTCTTGTATACTCTTAACTATTTTTGCACAAATAAAACAATTTTCTTCATTATCTTTCAAAAACAAATAATTTGATGACAATTGTTCTTAAAGATTACGCCATGTCAAACTGTCAAAATGTACATTTATGGTTGTGCATGATGGTAGTAAAATCACTTCAAAACGAAGGTAGGAACAAAAATAAGGCCTTCCGGGAACCCACAATTCAACTTTTATCAGTATTATTATTTTATTTTTATTACAAACACATTTTCAATGCAGTTACTTCTTTTAATCCATTTTTGAACTTACTAGGTATTCAAAACTTTGCTACTTTGATTACAGCCACTAGTTAACATACCATAGCTAACAGGACATGAATCATTCAAGTTGATCACCAGCTCTTTCCTAAATTATTGCAATCAGTAAATAAACACGACCAAACTCTATTTATGCACTCATCATATTCCAGCTTTGAAGCACATATTGCACTGTGAATTCTAGCACTTGTTAGTGTTAATAGATTTGAATAATTTCTGATAAAATAGACAATCCTTCCTCAGATAATTTGGAGAAATTGGCAATCATTACAACGTAATGATGAAAATCCTTGTGAAGAGTCTTAACAACTCTATAAATGATGATATAAAGAATGCAATATCACTTACATGTATCCTCCATCTTGGTTAAAGCACTAAACTTTTAACTGCCCTATTCATTCAAATAACAACTCATTTCTAATGAGAGCCTGCTATTGGTTGTAATATCATTATTCATCACTGTGAACATTCATAAGCCAGTACATGCAAGGTCAATTATCGCATGAATGACCAAACAAACAGTATTTTCAAAGTTAGTGTACAGATTCAAGGGGAAAAATGTTCAGAATTCAAGAGGCAATTTGTGCTTTGCACCATGGAGCTATTAACCAAAAGCTGCGATTGCATAGTACATAAGAGGCATGAAAATGGATGAAGTTTCTAAAACTTTGAAAGGTCTGTCATTAGGGCATTAAGTGATGTTTATAATGAACACTACTCAGTGCCAATAAAATATTTCGATAGTGATGCAAGTAATACATTGAGTGTGAACGAACAGTGATGAACAAACAGATAGGAGTAACAATTACCAGTGAAAATAATGGGAAAAGTATTGGATTTCATTAATCTTGATCTACTTCTCTCATATATTATATCATATTCATATGGTCTGCATAAAATTATGGAAATGACTGAAAATAATAGGGGTAGTGTGATTGCTTAATTAATTGCTTCTATTGTCATACAGATCAACAATCCAGGAGTAATGGTCAGGGGAATAATATGATAACGTAAATGTAATATGTAAGAGTAGAAGCTTATACCAGGGCTCCCTGCTTATACCAGGGCTCCCTGCTTATACCAGGGCTCCCTGCTTATACCAGGGCTCCCTGCTTATACCAGGGCTCCCTGCGTATACCAGGGCTCCCTGCGTATACCAGGGCTCCCTCGTATATGTGATACCAGGGCTCCCTGCGTATACCAGGGCTCCCTGCGTATACCAGGGCTCCCTGCTTATACCAGGGCTCCCTGCTTATACCAGGGCTCCCTGCGTATACCAGGGCTCCCTGCTTATACCAGGGCTCCCTGCTTATACCAGGGCTCCCTGCTTATACCAGGGCTCCCTGCTTATACCAGGGCTCCCTGCTTATACCAGGGCTCCCTGCTTATACCAGGGCTCCCTGCTTATACCAGGGCTCCCTGCTGATACCAGGGCTCCCTGCTTATACCAGGGCTCCCTGCTTATACCAGGGCTCCCTGCTTATACCAGGGCTCCCTGCTTATACCAGGGAGCTATCATTTTAGAATATGACAGCTAGCTGCTATATAGATTTCTTGTTCACATTTGTTTGTGTCAGATAATAATTGAATGAAGTTTCCAATAGAATTTACCAAGAACAAACCATAGGCTACAGGTAAGCAGTCTAACATAATCATGAAAAAATTGATGTTTGTTCATATTAAAATAACCATGATTATTGCAAATTTAGCTTGCAAGAATTTCAAATAAGATTATGCAAGTTTGCATCTTTATTAGCTGTAGCAAGCTTGCAAAAACCATATGTTGGCTTACATAATCAACCAAACAAAAAAATAATGTTAGCTTGCGCAAGGTTGGTTTAGGCGTGCTTGTCAATATAAAACTGTTTGGCAATAAGTTTATTTCTATATGACGACAAGCTTATCTATTCAACAATATTTTTGAGGAACTCGTCAAATCTAGACGAGCTCATTGCGAGCTTGTCAAAACTACACAAGCTCATCGCGAGCTCGTCTTAGTTTTGACAAGCTCGTCAAAACTTAAGACGTGTTCATCAATAGTTAGAAGAGCTTGTCTCAGTTTTGACAAACACCAGACGAGCTCCTCTAAGTTTTGATGAGCTCGCAACAAGCTCATCTAGTTTTGACAAGCTCGCGATGAGCTTGTCTAAGTTTTGACGAGCTCACGACAAACTCATGTAAGTTTTGATGAGATCGTCTAAGTTTTGATGAGCTCACGATGAACTCATCTAAGTTTTGACGAGCTCATCTAAGTTTCGACGAGTTCGTAACAAGCTAGTCTAGGTTTTAATGAGCTCGTCGTGAACTCGTTTCTTAATGATGAGCTCACGGCGAGCTTGTCACGAGCCCATTTTTCTGTAAGGAAAATTATGGGGGCCATGCCTACCTCGCACCATGGCCCTCGGTTGGGGCCCTTGGTAAATAACTTGCTTTAATTGTGTCAAATAAATACTAAATGTATATTACAACTTCTAGGTACTATGTTGGATTTGTAAAGTGACTGGACTCTGTATTTGTTTTTAAGCTTCAAGAGTGACCTAGAATTATTTCATATAGTTTTCAAAAGGGCACCTCCTGCCCCGGTCCGCCCTCAACTTTCAAAAGGGCACCACCTCATGATCCCCCAATGATAAGCCAGCTCAATGATTGTAGAAAAAACAGATTCATGAGCAGTACAAGCTCGCAATTGGACCCACTGTGAACCAGAATTGAGCCTGCAGGCTATTCATGTGACATAAACAATGAAGTTTTATTAGAATATTGCATAACTAACGTGATCCAGGACACTGATCAGCATTCACAGTTTTTTGCCAATCTCATTGGTGGATCTGATCACCTGCTCCGATATGACCATACCCTCATCTTGGATCAAGATGAAGTGACTCAGTGAGCATTGCTCACTGAACATTTTCACAGTAAGAAATTGGTGGATCTGATCGCCTGCAGTGGGTGTGATCGCATGCTTATACTCAAGTGAGAACAGCCCTCTAATGCCTAACTGAGCTCATAAATGTTACATGCAATACTTAATTATTGAATGGCTCCTGTAGTTTCCCATTAATTTATTCACCAAATGTTTTATAGCTTAAATGTATAGACACTGTGAAGGGGAATAAAAACAGCTTTGACCTATTCTGACCCAGATGTTAGTATTGCTGCTGTTTACTATACAGACAACAAAGATTAATTCATTAAATCAATGTCTCAAATTGACAAGAAATAAAAACTAAAAGATCAATGATGTAGTAGTTTAACATATTTGATGATCTAGGCCAGTTATGACTTTATGACGGCTAAACATATCATATATCACAGGAATGACACTGGCCGGCCAAGGCCAGATATAATAGGGACAATTGTCATGGCAACCCAGATTAACGATGAAGATTTTTTAAATCTAAAGGCAGTTGCTTATATTATACATGAAGGTAATGTAGGGGATTGAAATCATAAACAATATTCAAAATAGATATGAATTTCCCTACAGCCCTATAAATTCCCTGATTAGTGATTTTTTTTCTATTTTGCAAGGAGAACAGCAATAAGAAATATTACTTTTATTTTGAATCTTCCTACAGGGACCACAGAGATGGGGACTGTGGGGGGGGGGGAAGGGGGCTAAACTTTCCCACTTTTTTCCTGTGTACAAATTAAAAAATAATATAGCCCTAGAGGATTTCACCTGCATGGTTGGAAACTAAAATTTGGAAATGATTAACTTAAAATTGAAATAATTGGTAAAATTGAAGGAAAATAAGTTGAGTTTTTGGTCAAATTTCCTGAAAATCGAAGAAATCTTGACATAATTTTCTTTGAAGTCAAAACAATTGCCCCAAATGAAAGGAATTTTCTGAAAATTGCCATAAATGAACAAAATTTTCCCAAAAGTTGATAAACTGTGCACCAAAAGTTTAAGAAAAGTTCCCGAAAAGGAATGTTATTTCACTAAAATTGAAGAAAATTTCTCCAAAATGAAGGTAAAATGAAGGAAAATTTGGTAAAAATATTTGAAATTTTGTTCAAATATCTCAACAAATTTCCGAATATTGACAAACTTTTCTCAAAATTGAAGAAATTTCCTAAAAAAGAAGGAAATTTCCAGAAAATTTTCCAAAAATTAAACAAAACATCCTGTTTCTTTAGTTGACAATAATTCCCGATATTTTGAGGAAAATGAAAATCAAAAAATTTCCCAGAAATGAAGGTAAAATTGAAAGAAACTTGGGTCAAACTATTTGAAATTTTGGTCATATATCTCTCAACAAATGTTCCTAAAAAATGACAAAATTTCATCAGAATTGAAGAAAATTGCACAAAAATTCCCTTAAATTGAGGAATAATTTACCAATAATTTAAGCAAACTACTTGAAAATGAAGGAAATTTCCCAAAAATTAAAGATTTGAATAGCAGCAATGTCAGTGAAGGAACCATGTAGTGTAATTTTTCCATTTGTTTGGTTCTTGGCCATCCCTCCCCCCTGAAAGGTGAACCTTCCGACACCCTCTGTATAACACTGTAAACCATATGGTTGGGACTATAGTGAAAAGGGTTTAATTTGTGTTTGATGGCTCTTTTTTTTTTTTTGCCATTTACTTCTTCAGCTCCCCACTTTAAAAATAATGCTCTGTGGTCCTTAGATGTTCTAAAACAAGCTAAAGGACAGAGTCAAATTTGTGGATGCACCTGCAAAACAAGCTAAGGCACACTAATAACGTTTAGTGACATGTTTAGGTGGGATGTTGAGCTATGCAGATGGGTGCTGCATCTCCCGTTAGTCAAAGACAGACGCTAATAGATGGTTGAAAACAAGAAATGTTGGCAGATTCATGAAGCCTTACAAAAACTCCTGGCAAATTTTCCTGCGGGGCAAAGCCATTAAATGTTCAGACATCTTTTTGGCATCCCGCTGTGGCCAGATTAGCTCTATGTTATGTGAAAGTCATGCATATATGCCCAATACATTATTCTTACAAACCAAGAAATGTTGGTGACTGAAGCCAAGTTGCAAATTTCTTCCATCCATGGGTGGCTGGCCATAGGGCATGGGAGTTACTTTTGTCCTCAAAAAGATTTGCTAATCATTGTTTTTGTATTGAGTTAAATCTAGAATTCCCCAATCATGATTTGCCCCTCGCCAATCATGTTTTGCCCCATCACCTAAAATCTATGACAGCCACCAATGCTCCTAGCAAAGTTGGTATTTATATTAACAGAAGAAAACACTTAGGATGTGGTGAACATTGCAAGCTATCCAAGCAAACACTTAGGATTGGTGAACATTGCAAGCTTTCCAAGCAAACACTTAGGATGTGGTGAACATTGCAAGCTATCCAAGCAAACACTTAGGATGTGGTGAACATTGCAAGCTTTCCAAGCAAACACTTAGGATGTGGTGAACATTGCAAGCTATCCAAGCAAACACTTAGGATGTGGTGAAGATTGCAAGCTATCCAAACAAACACTTAGGATGTGGTGAATATTGCAAGCTATCCAAACAAACACTTAGGATGTGGTGAATATTGCAAGCTATCCAAGCAAACACTTAGGATGTGGTAAACATTGCAAGCTATCCAAGCAAACACTTAGGATGTGGTGAACATTGCAAGCTATCCAAACAAACACTTAGGATGTGGTGAATATTGCAAGCTTTTCAAGCAAACACTTAGGATGTGGTGAACATTGCAAGCTATCCAAGCAAACACTTAGGATGTGGTGAAGATTGCAAGCTATCCAAACAAACACTTAGGATGTGGTGAATATTGCAAGCTATCCAAACAAACACTTAGGATGTGGTAAACATTGCAAGCTATCCAAGCGAACACTTAGGATGTGGTGAACATTGCAAGCTATCCAAACAAACACTTAGGATGTGGTGAATATTGCAAGCTATCCAAACAAACACTTAGGATGTGGTGAACATTACAAGCTATCTGAACAAACACTTAGGATGTGGTGAACATTGCAAGCTATCCAAGCAAACACTTAGGATGTGGTGAACATTGCAAGCTATCCAAACAAACACTTCGGATGTGGTGAACATTGCAAGCTATCCAAGCAAACATTGCAAGCTATCCAAGCAAACACTTGGGATCCAAGCAAACACTTAGGATGTGGTGAACATTGCAAACACTTCGGATGTGGTGAACATTGCAAGCTATCCAAGCAAACACTTAGGATGTGGTGAATATTGCAAGCTATCCAAACAAACACTTAGGATGTGGTGAACATTACAAGCTATCTGAACAAAAATCTAGCTCTTGCGATAGTAAATACTTTAAGGAGCATAAGATTGAAAAGTGAGGGCGCTCGTATATGTGAATTTTCAGATATATTACCCACAAGAGATCAATAAACTTCCTACCTCCATAATGTGAGGACAAAGGTAACTTAAATATTTAACCCCAAAATTGCTATACCATTTCGTGTTATATATTAGCATTCAATTTTTGGGGAAACCCCTAAAAATACACTCCTTTAAGTTCAATTCTTCAAAAGGGATGTTGATGAGCTAAAAATACAAAAATTGAAACAACATTATTTGCTTTTATGGTTAAGTGTTCACTTATACATAATGATTAAGCATGATCAAGGTACAACATGGCACTACAAGAGTGGCGCCCCCAGGAGTTTGATGGGGAAGGGCAGAAACCGTTTTGGCATAGGGTCAAAGCCCTGGTGGTCCCAGGGTAAAGACACCACGAAACCTCACATTTTTCAAGTTTTAGATGCCCCAAAAAGACTCTGAATGTGTGCAATACACAGCTTTTTAAACTATGATAAATCAGGATGATTACAAACAATCAAATATACTAGCATGTAATTTTACATTGATACAGACTACCCCATCCCTACATTGAAAGATAAAAATAGAGGTTCGATATTGGGGGCACAAATCATTTTGGCAGGCGGGCCCCTTGTGGGGTCAGCATAAAGAAAGAAATCGGTGGGGGTGCTAGAGGTGAAGAGACCTCACACTTTCAAGCTTTAAATACCCAACAGACTCTGAATATGTGCAATACATGGCTTTTAAAACTAAATTAAGATGATTACAAACAATCTAGTATAGCAGGATGAAATTTTACAATGATACAGACTATCCCCCCCCTCCCTCATTAAAAAAGGTCAAAATAGTCATTTTAGACAAAATAAAAAAATGACATTTCGGACACTGATGTGCCCCCATGCCCCCCCTTCCCTGAACAATGGCGCCACTGAGTATTGTCTCATCATTGTAACAATTTATTGTCACTGGTTATTCCAAAATTGTATGTAACCATTAACTTTTTACATATTAATTGGAATAAATAAATGATAATTTAACAGACATAAATACAAAGGCGATGATACCATCTTGTCATTATTTTTGCAATGGATCATTTACAGTACAGGATTACAGGTTCATAGGTTATTTGGGTGCACAGGTGCATTCTCCCTCTCAGACAGGTATGCTCATCCCCCTTCCCTCTACCAATGACCAAGGTACAAAACTGTAAAGCATAATTTGATAATACAAAAATCAAAAATATAATATTTTGAGCCTAGTAAATAATTTACCTTCCTATAATTCATGCCCCCGCCCTTCTACTTCATTTAGTTAATTTTACATCACAAATCAGATGAGCACGGAGAATGTAGGTTTGCTCATTATCATTCAAATCAAATAATAAAATGTAATCAAATTAGAAGAAAAGATATGAATTAGGTGATTAACTTATTCATTTTAATGTCCTCTACACATTCACATGAATTGATGCCTATATGCACAAATCTCTTATAACAGAAAAAAAGAAAAAAAGTTATATTTTGGGCCAAAGCCTTAAAATGCACATGGGTCTAACGGAGGGCTCAATTGGTCAAATTATAACTCACTAAATCAACTATAACACAAATTACAATCTCATCAAAAATATAAACAAAAGAGAAGGAAATTATGCCACAAAAATAAGTCCACATAAAGTAATACAATTCATATTGCTTTGCATCAATTGATTTCAGGCAGATGAACAATTAATCTCAGTCATACTCTATTGGTTTCTGCCATATGGATTGGCACCCAACATAAGGTTGGCATCACAAAAAACTTCTGGTCTAAAGATCTATATAGGTTATGACTAATGACCCACAAAGTGCACCAGTGCACTACAACTGGTTATTAGGCCATGGACATTGACTTGGTTGTCAATGTTATGTCTGTCCGTATGTCGTACCTGTGTTCTCGTGCGGGTCGTATTAAGCGTTTCGTCATAGCTTTGTTACTATCATAGCCGAATATGCAGGCGACGACCCCATCATTGTAATTGTGTGTTCACTCGCCGTCGTCGCCCACAAAGTGTAGGCGGAAGGCTGCCGAGGGAAAATCATACCTATTTGGCTTTGAGGGCGCAACTCACAAATATTCACAAAGCTTTTTGACCCTCATGAACAACTGCAAAACTTTCTGTTACCTGAGATACATAAACATAGCTGTGGCCAGCCTTTCAGATTGGAGAGAGGAGGGGGGGAGGGGATTTCATAGAGGGAAATATTTGGACGTTTTAGCATATTTTCTGGAAATTTTACATTACAATTTTACTTTTAGGGGGTAGTACAACTCTGTCACACCCTCCCCCTGGCTACACCCATGATAAACATAACATTTAACCATTTTGGGAAACAAAACAGGTCAATAAATATTTTAATAAATCACCTAAAGGACCAACTCTAAACGAGCTATCGAAGATACAAGATATTGAAGTAGTTTCTTCATGTATTCATTCTTTCTTCAGTCTTATCTTAACTTTAATTTTATATAATACAAGATATGTCAGGCTGGCAACGACGACAACGAGTGAACACACAATTACAATGACGGGGTCTTCGCCTGCGTATTTGGTCAGGCTGGCCAATAAACTAATCCTTTTATTGTGTAGCAACCCCTTGATTCCTCATGAAACCTGTTTTGCATCAAGAGTTGAACACTGATGAAAATGAAATTTGTTCATACTTTATTAGATCCCTCTGTGTGGGATTGGACCCACTGCAAAGTAAAATAGTTGATTTAAAGGTGGACGATCAAGCAAGTTGAACCACCGAGAGAGTCCCTTAACCTTGCGGTGGGTCCCACATATTAAAGGAAATGTTCAATGGTCAATAGGTCAAAAACTACTTCAAAATCTTAATCCACGAGATATTTAAGCTATAAGTGTTCTCATATTTGTGTAAAAATGACTGGTATGGTAGGAAGTAGAAGGCATGCATCATTTTATCAATAAACGTTAATAATGTATTCTAGTGTCATTCTCATTGAAACTTATTTTACAAATGAAAAATGAATGGGTTTTTTCTTTCTTAAAGTTCTTCATGTGATAAATTATAGCTATGTATCCGTTTCTGACATAGACCTCAATGGTTTAAAGAACTTAAAAGAAAATTAATACGATAAAATATAGAAAGAATGTGAGGATGTGATATTGTAGCGGCTTGGTACTTTCCTCAGTTGCATTGTCTCAGGTTGTGTGTAGCTATTGTTATACATTCCCTTTGTGTTCCAGGTTCAGTTCAGTTCTGTGTGTTGTGGAATGTTTTGATTGGTTCTTAGGTCTTTGCTGTTTATTCATTTTGTCCTGGCCACATGTACATGTGCATTATTCTCTCATGTCTGGCTGCAGCAGGTGAGGGGTATCATGTGGGCTATGAAGCTAACTAGTTCGCCAGCTAAGTATTTTTACTTCAACTAAATTGCTTTACTTTATCTTAGTACCTTTATATTCCTTAGTACCTTTACTAGGCCTATGTACTTCTAGTTACCGTGTCTTTATTTTAGTACCATGCACTTTTGACTTGTGATTCAATTACCTTTGCAAGTTATAATATATTACTGTATGTACATCAATCATATGTACCATACATTATCTCCTGTATCAACACATTGTGTGCCAAAGCTAACTCACCTGCTTAGTATACATTACTTATTGCATACATTAGGTCCCATGCTTTGGCCATGGCATTTGTGCCCACGGTAAAGCTAATGCATATTATGTGCCTAATTATTCACTAATTATCTTCTGCCCAGCACATGAGCATCACCTGCTCTGCCGATCATGCGGGTAGTCTTGTCTGCTCATTCACTTATTTGGTCAATCGACCAACCAGCAAGCAACACATTTCTAACTTGCTTGCATCTCGCTTTACCGGTAGCTTAGGTATACCAACATGTCCCCCTTGTATTTATTTACCATTACATCTTTATTGTATGGTAGCGTGTTCTAATACTAGCATGCACGCTCTGCCTATTTAGTTACACTTGTATTGATAGGGATCCTCTTATGTTTTCATCTACAGGACCCCCAATGGGGCACAGTAGGTTACTGGGCCATGCCACGTCATCCGTCAACCGGTGGACTATAAGGTCAATCTCCACAATATCACAAACTAGTCTGATTTCAGTTATTCCAATGGATTATGAGTCTTACCAGTCGTCACATCTTGATTATTTTTAGGTAAGGGGCATTTAGATTTATAAACATATGCTGTCAAATTTCATAATATTCCTGGCATTCAGTGCTAGCCTTTCCTTAAAATATTACTGTCCTATCTTAGAGGTAGATTATTAAATCATCATTATCTACAAAAAATTGTGAAAAGATATTAATAGATAAATAACATCCAAACCATGCCAATAATGTGCCCAACATTGCTACTCGCAGCGCCCTCACTCAACAATTCTTTGTGATGTTTAAACCATTCCCCAAAATCAACTCCGCACATAGTTTTATCACGCTGTATCACGTATCCATTATTGCAGAGAAAAATATCACGATATATTGGTATATCATGATATATTGGTATATCATTGGTATATATATTGGTATATCACGATATATTGGTATATCACGATATATTGGTATATCACGATATATTGGTATATCACGATATATTGGTATATCACGATATATTGGTATATCACGATATATTGGTATATCACGATATATTGGTATTGATATATTGGTATATCACGATGTATTGGTATATCGCGATATTTTTCAAGAAAACTTGACTTGTGTCACAAACTGTTAATATCACTACTTGTTTATGTATGCATATGATTGATGAACACAAGAAACAATGATTTCCATCTAGCAGATGACATGATTGCGTGACTATTACATTCTAGATTTCATCATGCATCACATGCACATGTTTGGTAATTCAGCCAACGTGACCATGAATCATCAAAGTGAGAGGCATTTTCTGGGCCAATTTTGTTCTTTTTGTCAACTACCATCTGACTGTGCCAGTGGTGGGTGAAGTCTTAGCATGATTTTGAATATGTTTCACAATATTTTTGCACTTTTTAAAGTTGATTCAGAAATAATCATGCATGGCCTAAACTTGCGTTTTAGATATACTACCGTAACGTTAGTATCGTAACAAACAAAGTAGCCTAGCCTAGTTGCAGGAAAATTTCTTAGTTCTGTATTATAGTTGTTGGTATCGCAATATGTATTAAGAGGAATATCTCATGTCGTGGGACAAGAGATATTGCGATAATTGACATATCATGACAGCACTAGTACATACTCACAGTGTATGTATAATTGTACACTGTATGTATGGGGTGTGCGTGCAGTGATGTGTGAATTTTTGGTGGTCTTGAGATAGGTTTGATTTTCCAACATATGTGGAAAATCAGAACATATCCCTGATGTAAGATATCTTGAATACCGAGTGCCACAAGGATCAGTGATCGGACCATCTATTTTTACATATTATACATCCCTAATTGAGAGCATGACAGCCCGTCTCATGGTTTGCATGATCTATGTTGACGATACACAGGTTTATGAAACCCAATAAAAAGGAAAAGAGCACAGCAAGACTTGTATCAATGATATAAAATTTTGGTGTAACAAACTACAGCAAAACTGAAGTTATTCATGTCTCGTCATGTTTTGCAATTTAGGTTAGCCCTTGTTTCATCAATTAAGATAAGTGATGCATGAATATCTCCTGTTTCCTCTGTTAAAGATTTGGGTGTCATTTCTGATGATGAACTAAATTTTTCGCCACATGTTAACAATATCTGCCGTTCCGTTTCAAATGCCATCACAAAAATTAGTCAAATTTGTAAATATCTTGATCAAAAGTCTACTAAAAAACTTATCCATGCTTATATTTTGTTACATCCAGGCTTGATTGTTGTAATAGCATTTGATATGGACTTCCTCCTTTCAAATCGCCAAGCTTCAACACATGCAAAACATCGCTGCCACATTAGTCACGCTCACAATACCAGAGCTCACACAAACCCTACTTTGCACAAATTACGTTAGCTTCCTATATCTAAAAGGATCAAATTCAAAATTCCAACCTATAAAGCCATCCATGGTATTGCCCCTGATAATATTACTCACCATAAAAACACCAACTTGCTCACTCAGATTCAATGCCGCAATTCTCTTAAAGCCCCCAACAAATAGGAATAAATCTTATGTGAACTTAGATCTTTTAAAATTGCAGCCCCAAAACTTTGAACAATCTGTCTTTAACTCACATCAGGAATGAATACTTTAATTAACAACTATACAAATGTTGTAAAAACTCACCTTTTCTTTTGTTATTCTGATTGGACGACATAATTTTTAGGCACTACATATATTTTTGTATTTTTGTTTTTCCAGTTGGCTTTATTTAAGGAAACCACCACCACCACATGTCACCCTTTAAAGTAAAGCAAATCTTTTGATGTGTTTGAAGATCAATCATCATGTTAATGTCAATATTAATATAAAATAGTTATGCAATCCACGCAGACGCTGATCTCATCACCACTTATCACTTAGCAATGACCTATCCTTCGTATGATTGTGGGTCATTCTGTGTATCAGCCTTGAAACTTTGACCTCATAACAGTCACCTTTTGACTTTCCATCACAGCAATGCAATAGTTCCCATAAGGCCCCCATAATATGCAAAACCCCATTCACCCCATTCAAACACTGCAGCAGAAATGTGAAAATAGGTTTATTACCAGACTACCACTTGACATTTGTACTCGAAAGTCTGCGTGGCAACTTCACCTTACAAGGTACCATGCTACCACTTTGGATCACAATCGGCTGTGTACTTTTTTAGTTCATATTGGCTCATCTCTTTATTTTGAACAAATATTTCACCTTTGATTCTTGACTTTTTTAAAAGCTGAATTATCACCAGTTAATACACTGCTATACCCTTTATATCACATCCACAACTCTAATCTTTGACCTCATAACAGTTCACTTTTGACTTTTCCCATCACAGCAATGTAATACATGCTGAAAAGTTTCTCTTTAAGCCTATTCTCACCGGACACCTGAGTTAATTCTGAAAACTAAGGTATGATAATTACCAACCTGACTTCCTGTTCAGTGTATTGTTCTTTCACTCCAAACAACGATTGCTTATCTGCCATTCCCATGCACACCACAGCCAAGTAGCCCAATGCTATTTGTGTGTATAAGATTACAGAAGCTAGTGCTGAGTGATCAGGCACTTTTATGATTGGATCACTCACCCGTGTTAAGTGTCTTAGTGGGAGAAGTTTGTTTTCAAACTGGTGATAAAAATAGCTGTGTATCATAATGCCTGAGGTAATAATGTGCATTAACTGTGAATGATTGACAGACCATTTCTCCTAAGGAAAGATATTGCTTCATGTAGTTCCCATAAGGCCTCTAAAATGTGCAAAGTCCCATTCACCCCATTCAAGCACCTCAGCAGAAAGGTGAAAATACACTTTATTATCAGTATATAAAGTTTCATTGATAGAATCAGTAAGCTGTTGTAGTTTACTTATAAGGAATTTACCACTTACTACCTTTAGACATGTTATTGTTTTTCTCTTTGAATACCATTAGCCTAGGCCTATCTGTAACATATCGAGAACAGAAGAAAATATAAGATTAATCATTAACAAAGTTATTAAAAAAAAAATAAGTAATTTATCAAGAAGGAAATGAGGTATTTATCATAAAGATTCCTTGAGGCATAGATGCAATAAAACACTGGTTTTAATACTGAAACACTGGTTTTAATACCGATACTCTGTTGTTACATGCTTAGGATTTGTACAATATTTACGTTTCATATTCTTTTTTAAAATACATGTTTTGATTATTTGCATCTTCAATATACCCATGGCATGGTAAGAAAAACTAATTCCAAATACGTCTGTTCCGGCGTTTGATTTTTCACTCGGCGGCGCATACGATTTACAGAAAGACTACAAATCGTCCACCTTGCATACATGAGATAATTAGGGACGTTATCACAAATCAGGATTTAATGGTACGTTTAATGTTATTTCTCTAATGAAAAAATCATGATAAAACATTAATTATCAGGATATTTGACTAAAACTTAGCATTTCTGTTGAATGTATAATGTTAATTGCTTTGTACAATTTTGACATGTACTACCGCAAAAGGACAAACTTATGATAAATCACTGTGCCGGACCAGATGAGAACCCCCAGAAAAAAGGCTTAAGAAATAATTTCTTTGCCAATATGCCACTATAGATTATGGCGCTAGGCCTACGTCCACGTTTTGTGCCTGCAAACAAATGATGAACATATCAAATATGACGACTAAAACAGATAAATAAAAGAATACAAAATCTGAACTAATTTGTCTTGAAACAGACCATTGTAGCGAGTTTTAGTGTTTTCGATATACAGTAAGTGTGCATGCGCGTAAACGCCTGAGAATCTGAATATGCCGTGGCAGAGGGGTACTGTAACACAAATGGTCGTTTGTTTACAAAAACATTCAATTCAAGCTTATCATGTGTGCACAACACTAAGATTAGTCCAAATATACCTTACGGTCTAATATGCATAATGCACTGACAACTGGGATTCCTACAACTATTATTCATCTAATTTAGATTTATTCTAATTTCAATTTTGTTTCCAGGATGTCCTGTAAGTATGCATAATTTTATGATTTCTTTAGTTCAGCACACAATGGTGGTTAACATTTTCAATTTCAATATGTCCTCTGCAAAACCCTATCATCGTCAGCAGATCCAGTCTAGCCTAACGTAATCTGTATGAGGGTTAGACTTAAGTGTAGGCTCATATCGCAAAAGGAAATTAAAATTGTTATGTTCTGTGAGAAATCAATAAAATAAATAGCAGAATATAATGTGAAAAGATAACTGATTAATTTCTTCGGCATTTTAAATACATTTCTAAAGAAAATAGTTTTGCTCTCCCCATTATTTTGTGCATTTTCCCTTAAATTAGGGCATCCCAAATTCCAAGAATTTGACATAATGTCTCTAGATTTACAATCTGTTATATCTGAGTCTACTCATGATTCTGGTCATTGCCTGGACACTGTCATCACTAGAACTGGCTTAACAGGATTGAATGTGGCAACGTTAGTTATCCCTTCATATATCTCCGATCATCATTTCATCAAAATGTCGATTAATATTAACAAGCCTAAAAGGATTAAATTGACAGTAACTTCCCGTAATTTACGAGCAATCGACATTGATTCTTTTAAGCAAGACATTTCTGCATTGGATGGAAATGTATCAGAGACTGTTGTGGGTGCACTTGATTAATACAATTCTGTCTTATCTTCTGTTCTGGAGAAACATGCCCCACTGGCTACAAAAGTGGTAACTGTACGCCCTGATACTGCCTGATATAATCCAGAAATACGGAAAGCAAAAGTTCTACGAAGAAGACTGGAACGCAAAGCGAATAAATCCAGTACTGTTACAGATCGTCAAGCGGTCAAAAATCAGACAAAATATGTGAACAGTCTCTGTAACAATGCTAAAACGGAATACTACAAGAGAAGCATCATCGAGTTAAAATCGGACAAGAAGATATTATTCAATACAGCAAAATCTTTTCTTGTTGGAAAAGCGAAACCTATCTATCCATCCGAATCTAAACCTGAAACTCTACCTACCAATTTTGCTGAATTCTTCAAAGACAAAATCACGAAAATATATGTCAGTATTAAGAAGGATTGAGTGAAAGAAACCATGAATGATTTTCAAGTTGAACCAGCTTGCAGTAATACAGCTAGATTCCACCTGTTTGCAACTGCGTCGGAAGAAGAGATACAGATACTTGTTACCAATTCATCTACAGCATATTGCAAGAGTGATCCACTTCCTACTAAAATGGTCAAGTTATGCAGTTCTGAGTTAGTTCCAGCTATTACTAAAATAGTTGACTTATCTCTACAGAGCAATACTGTGCCTGCTGCAATGAAGAAAGCCATTGCTTTAAAAATCAGGTTTTAATCAAGATGTATACAAAAATTATTGCCCAGTGTCCAATTTAAGCTTCATATCTAAACTCTGCGAAAAAGTGGTGGCTTCACAACTTAACAAATACATCTCAGATCATAATCTAGCTGAAGGGTTTCAGTCAGCTTACTGTTTATACTAACAACGGTGCATTAACAAACTTTCAGATCAGTCTCTAGGAGAATAAAACTATCATACTGACAAAGATGAATCAACACACTTCCAGATCAGTCTCAAGAAGAATAAAACTATCATAGTGACAAAGGTGAATCAACAAACTTCCAGATCAGTCTCAGGGAGAATAAAACTATCATAGTGACAAAGGTGAATCAACAAACTTCCAGATCAGTCTCAGGGAGAATAAAACTATTATACTGACAAAGGTGAATCAACAAACTTCCAGATCAGTCTCAAGGAGAATAAAACTATTATAATGACAAAGGTGCATCAACAAACTTCCAGATCAGTCTCAAGGAGAATAAAACTATTATACTGACAAAGGTGAATCAACAAACTTCTCTTTTCAGCTCATTGATTTGTTTTTGTTGAAATTCAAAAACCAAAGCTTTGAGAGACATAGATAAAATGAATTATACCATTATACAGGGCATGACTACTCGCATGGGCAGTCAGATGTGGATCAAAGTCCAATCAACCAAATGGACAATAGAAATTTCACAAAATGAAAAATGCAATTTGTAAAATTCTTCTTCTACCTCATGCCAATATTAAATATCTTTCAACGCATATCAATCACATTATCTCAAACACAGCAATTTTGATATAAAGGTGAGGCCGGAAGGAAAAGAAGATACAAGACATATGTTAAAGGCGCTCTTGGCCGAAAAGTGAATTTACCTTTGTGGTACGGAATATCATAAACATTACTAAATCCAGAGCAGAGTTCTCAAAATTTGTATGTGTTTTCCATTCTTTTCCAATTCATTTCCCACTTGGAATTTGTTCCCTTGCGCACAATGGGTGAAAATTTATGTAAAAAGCAGACCGTGTGATGCGACTTCTATTGGTTAAGATATGCATAAATTAGCCATGGATATAAAATATATTTATAAAATTAGTAAAAACTAACGCCTCCACTTTTCAGCCAAGAGTACCTTCAAAGATATTATGGACAGCTACCATGGTACCGACAACTTGAGCTCAATTTTTTTGAATTATACTGAAAACTATGCAAACAGCAAAAACTCCCATACATCAAAACAAGTTACAAATTGACCATTTGAAAAATCATTTTTAAAATGGGACAACTAGAAAATTGCAAATGTTAAGTTATTGTTTTTGGCTTCTTCCCCCAGTAGAACACTGTTTGAGAACCTTTGATATTTGAAATTTAGAAAAGACATAAAGAATTACATTAAAAGACTTTTAGCTGTATATAATTTCTTTTTATACATCAACACATTTGCACATGCTGAAAATTTGTATAAACTTTGATTTGTCACAACTTGAAAACTGCAAGTATACTAATTGCATCCAGGGGCTATTAAAAGACTGTTCTGCTTGAAATTGATAGCAAATCGTTACCTGTCCATAAACCTTTAAATATTGTGACATATAGAATGGGTGGGGCATATCCCCCACCAATAATTTAGCTAACCTTGCCCCCCCTATCCCCCCTGCGACTTCTTTCCCCACCAACCAGAATTCCTTCTGGCACCCCTGATATAGCACATGAGATCCATTCTGTGTGACTGGCTACAAAAGAAACAAAACAAACTAACAAAATGATGGTACATTATAGGACATTGTTCTAATTAATTAAAAGGATTAGTTCAGGGTCAAGCAAGTCTATCTTATATAAAAGAAGACTTCAACAGAAACAAAATGGTGAAGAAAGCATTCAAAAATCTTATTCCTTTAAGGAGATATTTAGGTTTAAAGTTTGGTGCCACTTGTGTAGAAACGACTGAAATCAGACTAGTTGTGATGTCATAGCCTCAGATTCTTCATGTATTCTATCATATTTTGTCCTGCAATTCTGTGGCTTAAAAACCATAAGATATGTCATAAAAGTAATAAAACTGAATCTAAGAAGGGTATTTATAATGTACCACCTGAAGAAAATTTGAGGATAAATAATTTAAATAGTGAAACAAACTAAATAAACTTTCTTTAAAATACATAAAGACTTTGAGGACTCTGAGACTATGATGTCATAACTAGTCTGATTTCAGTCGTTTCTACAGAAATGATACCAAACTTAAAGTTGAATACCTCCTTAATGGAATAAGATTTTGGAATGCTTCCTTCACCATTTTGTTTCTTTTGACGTCCTCTTTTATAGAAGATGAACATGCTTGACCATTGAAATAATCCTTTAAGTTTCAACCAATTGCAAACCGCACCTCTTTTAATCATATATCGCACTATATTAGTGATATGGCAACTTGTTCTGATGAAACGATGTGCCCAAATAGATAAGTTGCTGGGCTGCACGCCGGTCACTACGAATGATTTGTTTTTGTTCCAAACGTAACGAGTTTGAATCTCGTCGAGGCAGATTTTTTTTCTCCGCTCATTTAAATTAAAACATGGAGCTATTAGCTAATTCAATTTGATAGCTCCATTATTGAAATAACGACGAATTTGTACAGCTCTGATCAACTCAGCCGTGTCATGTTATGACTCATACATACTTTACATGCAATGTGCGTGTACCTAATCTACATACACACACTGTATGATATATGCTTCTCTTGTAATATGTTGATGTGTGTAACTTGGCATGTACTGTCATTACGATTTGTTTTGAGATGACACGCCTCTTTTAGTAATTTTTCAATGACACAAATGTCCAAATTAGTCTCTATGTTTTTTCAAATTCCCAATGACTATCAGCAGCAAAGACACTCCCACTTTCCAACATAGAACTTGTTTAACGTTTGTTATTTGACCACATTCATCAATGATCAAATCAAATCCAATGCGGTCATTTCAAGCCATTACAAAATCTCGCTTCATCCTCCATAACCTTCATGAAAACCAAAAATCAATTCTTTAACGGGTTTCCACATCTTCAGGCATTAACAATGATTATAGAAGATGACATCCGGGTTATATCTAACGTAATTATTACTCTGGAATTAAAAATTAATAAACAGCGCAAGATATGTGATAAGCTAGACCTCTGGAAAATAAATGCTATAGATTGTAAAACAGGATAACCCCCAGGGAGTTGGCCTCCTTAAGGCGGACAGGAATCTTAAAGCTAGTGACTTACGCAAAGGGAATATTTGTGCACTTACATCTTACAGCATCAGCTGCTGTCTACAATTAGGGCAATTAATAGATCTGAGTGACGAATGAATTGCTTACAAAAAGTCAAATCCAACCATACATAAAAACTGAAGTTTTGAAGAGCTGCATGTGAATTTATCAACTTGCCCAAATATTTTATCATCTTTATAAAATTGTATTTTGCCTAAATAAACCTCAAGAATTGTATCGTTTTTTGGGAAAAATTTTGCAACTAACTTGGTAAATTTTTGAGTAATGGATTTTCAAAAGTATGAGTTGTCAAAGTTTGGAATGTAATATTTTTTAATTTCACTGTATCACTTGTTTGTAAAGGTGCAATTATTCCACAGTAATTTGTATTCTTTTTATTTTTTTAATTATATAAAATATGAATACTGCAAAATTTATTTTCTGCAGAAAACTTGGTTGAAAAAGTTAAGAAGCACATCTGTCTAATAAGACAGTGGCGAAGCCTGCAGTATTGGGTATAAGAGCCAAAATATCTTGGGTCATATGCTATTTTGATATTGCCCTCTCATAATTGACATAGACGGCAGACCTCCTACAGCTGCAGTATGCTACTAAGCCAGAGCCTGATCATCAATATAACATCAGTGCTATGACTGTATAGACTGCATTTCAACAGCATGATAATTTGTACCTCTATTCTCATGACAAATGTAGAAAAACGCAGCTTTGAGAAAATAGATGTTAAAAGATATTTCGATTTCAATGTACTTTGATTTTTAGGTGTAAAATACTTAATTATTGAAGAGGAATCAAAGTGAAATTTTCGAAAATTATCAAAAACATTTATATATCTCGTCACTTTTACATTTAGTTTAGCTCCAAAGATATTTCCAATGATATACAGTAATGATGCAACTAATGGTCAGTTTTGTTGTGTTCACTCATTGCCCCATGTCGTATAAATTCGCGATGATTTAATTGATTCAATAGCCCAAGACTAGGTAGAATCATTTTCAAACTCACATTGTCAAAAATTGACATTATGTGACACATGATGAGTTGTCAAATTGTACCATGTTAGTTACTGTGATATCGTCCCCTTTGTCATGAAGTGGCCAATCTGCGAAAAAGTGATTTTGCAGAAATCGACTTTGAAGTTTTCATGTTTTTCCGTGAAACCCACAAACTATAAGTGATATAAGTGTGGAAATCTGTTACTGTGGGATTCTAGAGTATGTTATGTTATCTCTACCCTGGCACTTCAGATTTTCCGATCACTTATTACAACTTTCCCAGAACTCCCCTCGCTCCCCACAACTCAATTGCAGAGGTCTTCCAGAAAAACCCTCCTGATCAAATTATCTCCTTCCCTCATCATGCTTACCTCTACAGCCATATTTAGTCCTCCTCTCCCACCCACTCTCTCTACTTCTTTTTTTTTTCACCCATGCACATCCTCTCTCGATCCCAGCTTTCTGACTTTAAGTTCATGTATTTCTCTCAATCTTCCTGTTTTCTTTCCTTCCTACCTCTAGAATGATCTAACATCTCCGGCACAATTTGACACTCGCTGTTGTGGTGCTGTTAAGCCCTCATCAAACAAACGAACTTATCACACAGACGATAAAATCAATTAAAAACTATTTGTCACTTTGTAAAAAAAAAATCAGTTTGGAATTCGATTGATTCGTCATACATTTACCTGGATTTTCTGCCCCTTGCCCAGATTTCCTTCCGCCATCCCTGGGAGAAATTTCCTGTCAAAACCTGATCCAGGTGACCATATGGAGAGGGACTTTTGAATATGTTGGGGAATAATAACAATGTAATGTCTTATAATTTGCTTCCACTTCCAAGGGTTTTGTCCCAATTTATATTCGTATATACTATGAATCACCAGGATTTTGTAGGACCTATATGGTCTGTACATATAGGGGCACGTCACCGAAAGACTTTGAATGGGGATATGTTAAAATGTTAATTTTTTACACAAACTGGGGGTAAAATGTTAATTCTGCCGAAATGGGCATTTTTAAGTCTAACTCCCTATACAAGTATGCAATTGTATACATACATGTTGGTTTGGTTTTCATCAACGAATACTGATCACGTGGCTCATCCACAGGTGTCAGTTAGAATAAGCTCTGTGTAAATTGTTCCTAATGCATTGGGTCCAGCCATGAAGCCTTGGTGGGGGCGAGGGGAGAGCCCCTGAAACATTAGCTTGAATTCTGTCAAAATTTAGTTTAGATTTAAGCAAAAATTGCAAACTTAAGAAAATGAAAATGAAATTGCAGTTTAAGCAAAATACTGAAAGTATTCAAAATTTCTACCTTGTGGGTAAAGCCCCCGGAAGCGCTATGATTCGAGGGCAAATTGGGAGGTAAAATTAGGACGTCAGACATTTTGGGATGGTAAAATTAGTACGTCGGACATTTTAAGCAGATGGTAAAATTAGTATGTCGGACATTTTAGGCAGATGGTAAACTGAGAGGTGGGGCGCTGTTTAAGATTAAAAATTAATGTAAACTGAAATTTTTGAAAGTTTTTGGTGGATGTTTTGTTGACACACTTAAAAATTATACTAGTATATCGATCAATGTTTACTGGTATATAAATCAATGTTTACTGGTATATAGATCAATGTTTACTAGTATATAGATCAATGTTTACTAGTATATAGATCAATGTTTAATAGTATATAAGTCAATGTTTACTAGTATATATAGATCAATGTTTACTGGTAATATAGATCAATGTTTACTGGTATATAAATCAATGTTTACTGGTATATATAGTTTAATGTTTACGGGTATATATATCAATGTTTACTGGTATATATAGATCAATGTTTACTAATATATAGATCAATGTTTACTGGTATATAGATCAATGTTTACTAGTATATAGATCAATGTTTACTAGTATATAGATCAATCTTTACTAGTATATAGATCAATGTTTACTAGTATATGGATCAACGTTTACTGGTAATATAGATCAATGTTTACTGGTATATAAATCAATGTTTAGTGGTATATATAGATCAATGTTTACTGGTATATATATATCAATGTTTACTGGTATATAGATCAATGTTTACAAGTATATATATCAATGTTTACTAATATATGGATCAATGCTTACTAGTATATTGATCAATGTTTACTGGTATATAGATTAATACCCACTGGTATATAGATCAATGTTTACTGGTATATAGATCAATGTTTACTAAACACTGGTATATAGATCAATGTTTACTGGTATATAAATCAATGTTTACTGGTATATAAATCAATGTTTACTAGTATATGGATCAATGTTTACTAAGATATGGATCATTGTTTACTAGTTTATGGATCAACGTTTACTAGTATATGTTTCATTGTTTACTAGTATATAGATCAATGTGCATTAGTATGTGGATCAATGTTTACTAGTATGTGGATCAATGTTTACTAGTATGTGGATCGATGTTTACTAGTATGTGGATCGATGTTTACTAGTATATGGATCAATGTTTACTAGTATGTAAATCAATGTTTACTAGTATGTGGATCAATGTTTACTAGTATGTGGATCAATGTTTACTAGTATGTGGATCAATGTTTACTAGTATGTGGATCAATGTTTACTAGTATGTGGATCAATGTTTACTAGTATGTGGATCAATGTTTACTAGTATATGGATCAATGTTTACTAGTATATGGATCAATGTTTACTGTATATAGTCAATGTTATAGATCAATGTTTACTGGTATATAGATCAATGTTTACTGGTATATAGATAAATGTTTCATGATAGAGAATCAATCAAATGCATGAAAAATGGGCCAGAATCTTATACTTACAAATTCGAATGCGCATATTTTGATCTTGTTAATTTTTCCTATAATAAACCTATATGATTTTTACTCAAATTTCATGACATTCCTTTGCTTTTAGGGATTTTCATTACATTTTGGTACAAAAATTAGCGACAACCCAGCCAACATGCATGCCCAACTAGTTTTGCCTGCATGGTTGAAGTGGGCTTAGGTGGGCTCAAGCTTTTGTAGGGCCCACCCAGTTGGGGCCCAAATGGGCTAATACAAAAATGTTTTAAAACTGATGATTAACAGGTTTTTGCAATGTGTGGGGACAATTTGAATCACACTGAAAAAATAGTCTACTGAGTTTAATTTTGATTACAGTTTTAGTGGGCTTGGCATGCATGAGCACTTAACTGCAAAAGCAGAGTGGGTTTGACATGCATGAGCACTTAACTGCCAAGGCAGAGTGGGCTTGGCATGCATGAGCACCTAACTGCTAATGCAGAGTGGGCTTGGCATGCATGAGCACTTAACTGCCAAAGCAGAGTGGGCTTGGCATGCATGAGCACTTAACTGCCAAGGAAGAGTGGGCTTGGCATGCATGAGCACCTAACTGCTAATGTAGAGTGGGCTTGGCATGCATGAGCACTTAACTGCCAGGGCAGAGTGGGCTGGCATGCATGATCACTTAATTGCCAATGCAGAGTGGGCTTGGCATGCATAAGCACTTAACTGCCATGGCAGAGTGGGCTTGGCATGCATAAGCACTTAAGTGCCAAGGCAGAGTGGGCTTGGCATGCATGAGCACTTAAGTGCCAAGGCAGAGTGGGCTTGGCATGCATGAGCACTTAACTGCCAAGGCAGAGTGGGTTTGGCATGCATGAGCACTTAACTGCCAAGGCAGAGTGGGTTTGGCATGCATGAGCACTTAACTGCCAAGGCAGAGTGGGCTTGGCATGCATGAGCACTTAACTGCCAAGGCAGAGTGGGCTTGGCATGCATGAGCACTTAACTGCCAAGGCAGAGTGGGCTTGGCATGCATGAGCACTTAACTGCCAAGGCAGAGTGGGTTTGGCATGCATGAGCACTTAACTGCCAAGGCAGAGTGGGTTTGGCATGCATGAGCGCTTAACTGCCAAGGCAGAGTGGGCTTGGCATGCTGAGCACTTAACTGCCAAGGCAGAGTGGGCTTGGCATGCATGAGCACTTAACTGCCAAGGCAGAGTGGGTTTGGCATGCATGAGCACTTAACTGCCAAGGCAGAGTGGGCTTGGCATGCATGAGCACTTAACTGCCAAGGCAGAGTGGGCTTGGCATGCATGAGCACTTAACTGCCAAAGCAGAACTAGAACTTCATTCTCATTCATACATTAAGGATTGTCTAAAAACAAAAGTGTTGTTTAATTAAAATATAAATATGCTTTGTTTAAATAGTGAGAAGGAAACCCAGGGCATGGGTCCATGTTTTGGCATGTGGTTCCTTAAGGTGGCCCCCTATCTGCCCATGAAGTCCCTTGAGTTTTAATCATGTGGGATGTTCAAGCAATACAAATTGATTAACAAAATTGTGAAAAACCGACAGAGAACACAATAGTTTGTTAGCCTCGAGATTTAGAATTACCCTAGAAAAATTCTCAATAAACACATATGGTCTGGCTAAGGGTGGTTTAAAAAAAAAGGGTGGGGATCTAATATGACTGTTGAAACTGTGTCCTATATTTTTCTCAAAATTTAAAATTCTTCATTTTAAGCCATTTTGGGTCATCAACTCGAGAAAAACTAAATGTTTAGTCTACTTCCGCAGGCTTGCACCCTCAATTCACCCGTTCCCCTAAATGAAAAACGCATAAAAATCACATATGGCTTCAAACATTTTCTGTTCTTTGTCTACAAGCCCTGAGTGTCTACAAGCCCTGAGTGTCTACAAGCCCTGCACTTCTCATGATTTTAGCCTGTAGCGAAAAATGGCTTAAAATTGAGTGAAATCTAGGGGTGAAGCCCTGGTAGGGACACAGGGGGATGAAGAGACCAATGAAGCCCTTTTCTTGCCATTTTGATAGCAGAAAATTACTTATTATTGTGTAAAATCCAGAGTCAGGGACCCGGTAGGCGCTGATGGGGCAAATCCCCCCAAAGCTTAGCATTTTTTGGTGTGACAGTACTTTGTGTCAAATCTATGGGGCGAAAAAACCATGCATTTCTCGTGAATGTAATAGCAAAAAATTGCTTAATACTGTGTCAAATACAGGGTCGAGGTTCTGGTAAGCGCCAAGGGGGCAAAGCCCCGCAAGCTTAATTGAGGCTTCCGGCCTCACTACTCTGCGGCCCATGCAATTTTGTTCATTTTGGCAATTTCAATTAATTTTGGGGATATTTCCTTATTTTGGGGCCATTTTCCTCAACTATTTGGGAAATTTCCTTATTTTTGGGCCATTTTCCTCAACTATTTAGGAAATTTCCTTCATTTTGAGCCATTTTCTTCAATTACGGGAAAATTGTTTTAATTTTTAGACTATTTGTTGGATTTTTTTGGGAATTTGTAGACAAGTTTGACCAAAATTTTAAATAATTATACCCAAATTGTTCTACTATTTTACCTTTCAGCCTTTATTTTCAGAAAACCTTCTTTGAATTGGGGAAATTTGATGAATTTAGGCAATTCTTGGGAAATTTTGTTCATTTGTAGGGCAAATTTTGGGAAATTTTGTTCATTTGTAGGCAATTTTCTTCAGAGGAAAACTTTTGACATTTTTGGGGAATTTATTGATAAATTTGACCACTGCTTTTATATAATTTTATCAATTTTAGTTCCCAAACAGGAAAAACAGCAAGCTGATATCCTCTCAGCCCCTAATTATTATTGTCATTATTAATTTTGTTGGCCTAGCAAAATAGTGGGAGTGGTTAAAACTCCCCCCCCCTCCCCAGTCCCCGTGGACCTAAAGGAACTAGAAAAGAGATACAAACACATGCCAATTGGAGAATGAGAGTAAAAGATTAATACAACTTAGGGCGTACAGTTTTTATTTTTGAGTTGTGTATAAGGGTGTTTCAGCTGATGTCACAAGTCACATGACATCACTGTTGTCTGCTCTACACTTAATTAGACTTACATATGTTGCATGTTGTTGCATAAGATTATTTTTGTAAGATAATTATGCTGGAATCTTGCTGTGCCATTGGTTGCACTAATAGATGTGTGCGGGGGAATAAAGAGACATTTTCTTGATTTCCATCTGATCCTGATCAACGTTCGAAGTGGGTTTCTGCTGTACGACGCACGGCATTCAACCTACTAAACCCAAATGCAGCTAGCACTTTATATGAGGTATGTAGGTTTTGTCTGAGTATAACAAATAATCAGTTGGTGATAACGTTAAAGTTACTCTTGAAAATATAACTTACTTCAGAAAAATATGAAGAAAAATCGAAAGCAAGCAAAAAACCGCAAATCATTTAAATTTGCTAAATTGGTACTGGTAGGTTAGCATGTAGTATGTTTGTTTTACGTGTGATGTTACTGAGCTGTGTGAAGATGCGTGAAATGCAACAATGCCGCTGCCCTGCAAAATGGAGTCCAATTGCGTAAGTCACGTGATAAAATTCCTCTATTGAAGGTTGAAGATATTTTCAAGAGTTTGAATCTGCCTGATAGTCATCAACAAATTTCACGAGTAAAACAGACGTTTTGCTTAGAAATTAGAATCACTTATCATAAGACCATATGGACAGGAATTGATTTTTGTATTACCCAGCAGAATTTTCCCAGACCTCTAAGAATTGAAAGAAAATTACTTTTCACATCTGATCACATGTTTAACTATTTAAAAGAATAACTCAAAAAGCCAGTTAAAAAGACAAACAAATGATAATTGTTTGTGCTGCCCTCTATTAATAACCAGGCTCAGCTCCATTTCATTTTAATAGTTACAATCACTGTTAAGTAGGTGTGAGAGAACTAGGTGTGGATTATTATGGGGCTGGTGATGTTCTTTAAGGGAAAGGTTGTGACTTGTAAGGTATGAGGGTATGGTGGGTTTTATATTGTGGAGTGTTGCCTAATTGGTGAAAATCAGGCTTGATGCGTGAGCCAAACGAAGGGGACAGGGATTTATTCCTGTCAAAAAAGGTGGAGAAATTAGCGCCGTGATTGTGAATAGGGTTTTGGGTGTTGCCGGCACTTTTAGGGATGTAGGAGAGACTGAGCTGTTTGCATCTGAGGAGGAATGGTAGTTCGTTGGCCTTGATATGGTTGGGGAAGTAATGTATGGGTGCCTAATCAGTCTTAGTGCTTCAATTTGTATGGCGTGGATATTACTAAGGTAGGGGTTGTGGGAGGCACAGATGATAATGATGTAGTGACTCTGCACGAGTGGTGTAGGTAAGTTTGGGGTCAAGGGTTAACCCCTGCAAGAATCGGGTGTGGTCGACAGTTGGAAGGCGGTTTCTGTTGAATGTGAGGTTGTGGTTAGGGTGCATCATTGTAGGGGTGACAAAAGTGCATACAACAGTATTATCTTAGGAGAACTTAAATATTGTCGCTTGGAGATGGAGGCGGTTTTATATGAGAGTAAAGCTGGGGTGAGTAGAAGATAGTGAAGTCATCAGATGAGAGGGCGCAATTGGTATTGGGGCTATGTTGTTGGCTATGCTCTTTATATTAAGATTAAGTAGAGTTGGGGACAGTATGTTGCTTTGGGGTACACCCTTTTCCTGGAGGTGTGAGTTGTAGAGGATGTGTCCTGTGCGGACATGAATATGCATGAGAGAGAGAAAGTTTTGAATGAAGGGAGGTCCTGGTATAGAGTTTACGAGTGGTGCTATAGTTCCAAATTGTGTCGTACGCTCTCTCAAGGTCCAAGAAGGTGCTTCTTCTTCACAAGGGCTTTACAGATAGCGGTGTCGGGTTTCATTAATTGATGTACGGCATTGCGTCGTTTTCTAAAGCTGCGCTTTGGTAGGGTGGGGAGAATTCTATTGAACCAATTGAGTTTTGAATACGTTGCATAATCTTGCAAAGAGAGCAGGTGAGGGCAATGGGGTGGTAGCTGGAGGGGTTGCTGCCATCTTTTCCCTGTCTGAGGATGGGGATGATGATGTCTGTTTTCCAAATTGTGGGAAGGAATGGGAAGTCCAAATGTGGTTAAGGAAACTGAAGTTTTGAGATGTTTCAGAAACTGGTACTAGAGGATGTTAAGTAGTTGGTACCTGGTTTTGTTGTTACACTCTGATAATACACCTGGATTTAGCACGGCAGATGCGAAAGAGTTGAAGTTGTGAGTGGTAGGGTTGGTTTGATGTTAATAATGGCTTTCCTCCTGTTCTTGACAATTATGTACTCGTTGTTGAACCCTGGACTTTTTTTGGATAAGGGGGGGGTTCGTCAATTTGGACTTTTTTTGATGAGGGTGTTACTCAAGTAGAATAAGGGATCTTCGTTGTCCAAATGAGGTTTTTTTTATTAAATGGCCAGTTGGTCTTCTTGGGATTCCAGTAAGGGATGTGGTCTTTGGGGGTTTGAGTGAATCAAGATTGGGTGATGCTCAATCCCAAGGGATGTTCAGTAACACTCATCAGTCTAATTCAAGGATGAGGTATAGGGTATAGATAGAAAGATTCACAAGAACATGTTCACTACTATGGGGTCTTCAGAAACCGTCCAGTTGAAGTCAAGGTGAGGTGGGGTACAGATAGAAAGGTCGATGTAGGTGACATGACAGGTAAAGGTAAATTGCCGGGAGTCTTCGCAAACAAACAAAAATAGCAAAAAACAGAAACTATGATACCCTGCAACGTAGGGGAAACAGAAACTATGATACCCTGCAACGTAGGGGAAAATTAATATTCACAGCACCAGTGCAGATTCGTCAGTCTCAACAATATATCCCTCAAGAAGGATATTCATTTCTCAAAGTGGCAAATGTCACATTTATCAGTTCGTGAAAAAGACAATCAAAAGGTGGTATGCACATTCGCCAGAGTTCACTATCTGTATAAAAAAAAAAAAACGTTTGTGGTAGCCCCACCCAAAAGGTCAGCGATTTTTAGTACGCTCCCCGCGGGCCAAATATGGCCTGCCAGACAAGTCAATCTGGCCCGTGAACAGTTGGAACTAAAATATCATACCAATCAATCTGAAAGAGTACGGTAGAAATTTCAAAATATTCGTCTACTTTGCGCACTAAAACATCGCAACTTGTCAAATAAAATGTTATTTTCAGTGCTGATATAAATTGGGCAGACTCGCGGTTTGTCCAGCGGTGTGCCGCTAGGGGGAGGCACAAAATTTTCTTCCCGTCTTCAATTTAATTGAGGAATTTCTGTGTTTGATTTTAAGTCATTTTGGTGCATCAAAAACAAGAAATCTGAAGAGCTTCCGCCAACTAAACCTCTACCAGGGCTTCACCCCTAGAACCCACCGAAGAGCCCCTGGACCACATGCCGTCATGCGCAGGCTTCGTATGCCACCAATAAGCGCCACTTTTATAGTTCCCCCTCCCCATTTTCCTCTCCTGAACTACTGTGCCCCCCTTCCCCCCCAAAGAAAATCTCTGGCAACGCCACTGGACTTGTCAAAGGAAGGTAGAAAAGAGAAAGTCTGGCGTACATCTTGTTTGTATTCAAGGATTGTTTTAAGGGATTTTGTTTGTCATGTGACGTTGGTTTTACCATGTGATGGCCTACAGCCTGAGGCTGTTGTGAGATGATGGCCCTTGGAAAATAATAATTCAGAACCCGTGCAATAGGTGGAGCAGTAGAGCATGCCATACAGCAGCTGATTATGCATAAAACTCAATTTTTGCCAAAATTGCAGAATCGCCCAAAAAAGGGACGATATGTCACCCTACAATACTTAGTAGTCACATCTGATAAAGCTTCACTAAAAGGAAATGTTATTGAGACAGTTTCTTCACAGTTGTATTTTATTGTTCTCTAGCTGTCATAAAAGATTATCACTAATAAACATATGCTTTCAAAATCAGGGTCATCGACTAATAAACATCATTTCAAATTCAATATTGCTTTTATACACATATCGAATTCTCCCAAAGTTTCTTCCGCATTTTCACCTTGCGGTATCATCCAATAAGGCTTGAAATCATTTTCCGCTGGGAGATTCTGCATTATGCAAATTCTTACCCTTAATCAATGCCTAAAACGTAAATCTAATAAGGAAGCCCTTGATGCATCAGTCGAAATGCTTCAAATAAGAAAAATGACCAAATATTGACACATGCTGTTATAGGACATATCTTGCTGTTAATTCAGTCATAACCAATGCATCTTACACAATTTGAAGAGAATGATGAAGGATGCCCCTTGCAAAAATAATGTAGCTTTCAGCATGCTTGCAACAAACTAACAATTTTTAGTTTGTACAAGTGCTGCAAGCAAGTATTTGGAACAAATACAAGTTTGCTGTGCAATCTAACCTATTAGCTTGCGCAATTTACGCTAGCAAAAAATATTTGTTTGCTTAAACTTTTTGGTAGCTTGCATTAGCTAGCAAGCTTGTATTTGTTCCAAATACTACCTTGCAGCAAGCTAAAAATTGTCAGCTTGTTCCAAACTATTATTTCTGAAGGGGTAACTTATGAAAGCATCAGCTAAAAAAAACTATACATTCTTCCACAGCCAGGACCAAAGATACTCTGGTTCAAAATTTCCAAGGGGTACACAGGTGAGGTTCAGCATGGTTTTGAAACAGTTATCCTTTTGATGAAGACTCAAATTGGGCGCCTTGTTCCTGTCCTTGATTTCAATCATTAAACAAAAATCAAATAAACAAGTTGCGTCCCATGTGCATTTGATGATGAGATATCATGACAGAATACGTACTAAATTGTTGTTCTTGCACTTTTCTTTGATGAATAATTCTTTAGGGAAGAGGCGATTATTTAACCGCCGATCATTAAAGACCTGTTGTGTGTGAATATTCTATGCATAATCCCCTGGTTACGACTACTACGTAACACTCTACATCCCACAGTGTAAATGAGCCAATGTACTTACAATCCGCAGGATGTCTTTTGTTTGGCAAACAAAAGAGCAACAGCAGGCTCGTTGCCCCAGCAAAGGAAGGATTTATACCGATCAATACCTGTTGAAGGAGTTGCATTTGCTCCCCAATACACTTGACGTTCAGTTGTATGATGACGTACACTAATGTTGTTGAATGTAGCATAAAATTGTTATGTTGTTCCCGTCGAACCAATAGTTTCAATGAAAAGAAAACATGTCTTTGTCTTTTCTACTTATTTAAGTGAAATACCAACAATTAGCATTCCCCTTGATATCTCTCCCTAAGTTATATAAAGTTAAGTCGAGCGGGCGTAAGGGGAGCAAGATTCCCAATTTTTCCATTAGTATTACTTGCCTTTTTTGAGCGCGTGTTTACTTTTCCATTTGGAACGTTTCATTGTAACGTGAGATAGCAACATTTTGAAGGTACAAAAACTTAATCATTACCATGTCTCTCAAGGCTTGCATGACTTACATAACTTCAGATAATTCTATCTAAGTTTTAATACAATGTTTAGATCACAACGTTTGAGAGGTGAGAGAAGAAATTCATATTAACAGGCTTAAAAGTACATCGCGGAACGTGAGTTGAAGTCTTGCGCAAATCAGTGCACTTTGTTCATAAGTGCCTGGGGTCTAATTAATATACATGTTAATTAGACCCCATGTTAATAAGAAGGACGGAGAAAGTTGAAACGGAATCAAATCAAACTAGCACGATATCCGTGAATAAACCCAGGAATTCTGATGGGTAGGAGTTACCATATTTAGGATCGTAGTCAGTTATTAGTGCATGGTCCGTTGGAAATATTTATTTTCTGATGTATTGAGAAGTAAATAAGTAGCAAAATAAGAAATTACAAAAAATTACAATTTCTTGTTAATTTTTTATATAACTTCAATGCAAAGCAGCCCAAGTTTTCAATTTAATTCTGAACACAAACACATTTCCAATCAAAAGAAACAAATGAGATAGATCTGAATATACTAGATATATTTTTTTCATAATTTAAATTTGAAAGAAAACTTGGGCAGCATTTTTTTTTGGCTTCAGCTGTTTTTATTTTGGCGTCAGCTGTTTTTATTTTGTCTTCAGCTGTGGATAAAAAAAAAAAAAAAAACAGAAACATTATTTAAATGTGCAGCATCAAACATAAAGAGATGAAATACAGCAAAATAATCACAAAAGTTACATACAGAAAAGATATTAGGCTTTTAATGTATATTCATCAAGGGAGGTAAAAAACAAGCAAGATCTGTGAAAACTTTTCCTATTGCACGCTTGTAAAGCTGATGCAATCGATACATGCCAGTCGAAAGTACAGCTAGCTTCTATTGTTATTGTAAGGAGCTTATTTCTGGTGTGTCAACATAATATAACTGTTTTTGCTGTGATCAGAACTCTGGGGAATTTGGCATTGTTGTGTGACCATTAAAGCCTTAGTCATTAACTTGTTCAGAAAAAAAAATGGCGATGCACAGCGATTAAATAATTGCCTATTCCCTCACATAGGTCCAAAAGATAATTAAAATGAAAACCTCAGCATAAACATGTTGCGAACATTCTTCCCACATATTGCAACCGATCTTCCCACATGTTGCGACCCTTTTTCCCAACATGATGGTACATGTTGCGACCATTCTTCCCACATGTTGCAACCGTTCTTCCCACATGGTGCGACCGTTCTTCCCACATGTCGGGACCGTTCTTTCCACATGTTGCGACCATTCTTCCCACATGTTGGGACCGTTCTTCCCACATGTTGCGACCATTTCCCCCACATGTTGCGACCCTTTTTCCCACATGATGAGACATGTTGCGACCATTCTCCCCACATGTTGCGACCGTTCTTCCCACATGTTGGGACCTCTCCCACATGTTAGGACCGTTCTTCCCACATGTTAGGACCGTTCTTCCCACATGCTGGGACCGTTCTTCCCACATGTTGGGACCATTCTTCCCACATGTTGGGACCGTTCTTCCCACATGTTGGGACCGTTCTTTCCACATGTTGGGACCATTCTTCCCACATGTTGGGACCGTTTTTCCCACATGTTGCGACCGTTCTTCCCACATGTTGGGACCGTTCTTCCCACATGTTGGGACCGTTCTTCCCACATGTTGGGACCATTCTTCCCACATGTTGGGACCGTTCTTCCCACATGTTGGGACCGTTCTTTCCACATGTTGCGACCGTTCTTCCCACATGTTGCAACCGTTCTTCCCACATGTTGCGACCCTTCTTCCCATATATTTTTCATGCTTTTTGATTGTATTTGTTACCAGTGTTTAAAAGCTACATTGTGAGCAAGGGGGCTCTTCTCCCCAATGTTGGGAATGTTCTTCCCACATGTTGGGACCGTTCTTCCCACATGTTGCAACCGTTCTTCCCACATGTTGCGACCCTTCTTCCCATATATTTTTCATGCTTTTCGAATGTATTTGTTACCAGTGTTTAAAAGCTACATTGTGAGCAAGGGGGCTCTTCTCCCCAATGTTTATGACATGCAACAATGCATTATCTGCTCAAAATGTGTGATTATGAAATATAACTAGGGGGCTGAGCCCCCTCAAAAATAGCTAGAGGGATCATCCCCCCTCCCCTACTTTTACTCCACTGTTTGTTACATGTTCTATTCCTTAATCTCAGTCTTTGAAAATGATACAGTCTCCTATTCCAAAAAAATGATTGGGGACCAGTGGCGGATCCAGAATTGTTTATATGGGAGGCACCTTTTGACCTCTTACAATTTTGTGGTGAATATTACACATAAAACTATCACTATGTGGCACTGGATATACTTGCTATATGTTTGTGTTATGGTTGTAAAACCACTGTTTAAAGCACCCATAATAATCCCCTATAAATTTTCCCCTATGATCCACAACATCCCAGCAGCCACCAACAAACGCCTTTCAGAACTCTCACACATGTAACTGTTTCTAACAATGCCACCACAGACTACCAAAATGCCTTTATAGCAAGCAGCTATCAACCCACATTTGAATACACCCTGCCACTGAACGCAAAAACCGGAGCAGAAAAATCATTTAGTTTAACCCACCCTTTAGCAGAACAGTAAAACCTAATGTAGGAAAAATCCTTTTGAAGTTAATCACCAAACACTTTCCTCACAGCCACATATTCCACCAAATCTTCAACAAGAAAGAACAAAATCAAAGTGAGCTACAGCTGCATGAAAAACATCAAATTATTCATCCAGAGCCACAACTCGAAACCCTGTCACAAACAAGCTCAACTACCCCCCAAAACAATGCAACTGCTGCACAAAAACGCACACTGACTGCACACTGACTGCCCCTGAGCGGAGATTGCTTCGCTAAAGCCATTGTGTACAAAGCTCAAGTCTACAAAAACGATGCTGTCTTTACATACAATATATAAATACATGATAAGTGGGTGCTTCAAACAGCGGTTTTACAAGCAAAACAAGTCCTTCAAACACAGCATGCATTCCAGCGAAAGAGCTTTCTAAATTTATCTGGGCTCTAAAAGAAAAGAACAAAACTTCAAGAATTCATAATGGACAATGCAATCTATGCACCGAGGAGAAACTAGTCATTGGCAATGCAACCTTCCCAACAAAACAATATATATATATATGTATATATGTATATATATATATATATATATATATATATATATATATATATATATATATATATATATATATATATATATATATATATATATATATATATATATATATATATATATATATATATATATATATATATATATATATATATATATATATATATATATATATATATATATATATATATATATATATATATATATATATATATATATATATATATATATATATATATATATATATATATATATATATATATATATATATATATATATATATATATATATATATATATATATATATATATATATATATATATATATATATATATATATATATATATATATATATATTCATGTCATATAGCCAGCTATGTTGGAGCCATGGGGCGACTACCCTCCTTGTCCTAGAGTAAGGGGGAAGGGGGACAGGAGGTGCACTTTTGAAAACTAGGGTGGACGGGCCAGGAGGATGTATTTTGATAGTTATGCCTACATGAAATTATTCTAGGTCATTCTTGAAGCTTGAAAACAAATGGCATCCACTCACTCACAAATCCTACATAGCATAGTATATACAAACTGTAATGGATATTTATAAAGTTATACCCCCTGAAAATTGAAAATCTGCCAAACTCAGGCAATTGTGAAGGGAATTGGATTTTGAAAAGAAAAAAAACAAGGGCGGGGGGGGAGGGGGGCAGGGAGACTTAAAGTGTTAAAATCATCAGGCATCTTAAGTTTTCTCTTGACCGTGACATTATTACTGATTGTTAAGCATCTTAAATTAAATCTGAAAGTAACTTTTTCTACAAGTTTTGATATAAAAGGTTAAGTTTGATACAGGCTGGTAAATCTTTAGCACCCCTTTATTTAGGCCAGACTTCATAGTTTTACATTAGAGCGCTTAAAGCAAGATGGCACTTTTGAATCTAAAAGATTGTTATGATTTGATCAATTTAGCAAAGGTTGTATTTACCCATATCTAGCTTTAAACAACCTGCCAACCTAAGTCCATGAACCACTACCAAAATATGCTATTCAAAAATCCTACACCCTTCAGCACTTTCAGTTAATTACCTTGGCAGTGTTCACATTTAAGGTTCAAAATTTGGGAAGATTCCCCCTCCCTTTGGTATTTTTATTTTAGGGGAAAGGGGGGGATTTTGAAAAATAAGGGGGGACTTAAAGTGTTAAAATCATCAGATATCTTAGTTTTCTGTTGACCGTGATGTTATTACTGATTGTTAAACAACTTAAATTAAATCTGAAAGTAACTTGTCATGGATAATATAATGGACAAATAGGTTCATGCATATAGCAGTTGTCTTTTAGTTGCACTATAGAACCCAGGTCCATGCATGTAGCAGCTGTGTTTCTATTGTACTATAGAACCCAGGTCCATGCATGTAGCAGCTGTCTTTCTATTGTACTATAGAACCCAGGTCCATGCATGTAGCAGCTGTCTTTCTTTTGCACTATAGAACCCAGGTCCATGCATGTAGCAGCTGTCTTTCTATTGTACTATAGAACCCAGGTCCATGCATGTAGCAGCTGTCTTTCTGTTGTACTATAGAACGCAGGTCCATGCATGTAGCAGCTGTCTTTCTGTTGTACTATAGAACGCAGGTCCATGCATGTAGCAGCTGTCTTTCTATTGTACTATAGAACCCAGGTCCATGCATGTAGCAGCTGTCTTTCTGTTGTACTATATAACCCAGGTCCATACATGTAGCAGCTGTCTTTCTATTGTACTATATAACCCAGGTCCATGCATATAGCAGCTGTCTTTCTATTGTACTATAGAACCCAGGTCCATGCATGTAGCAGCTGTCTTTCTGTTGTACTATAGAACGCAGGTCCATGCATGTAACAGCTGTCTTTCTATTGTACAATAGAACCCAGCCCCATGCATGTAGCAGCTGTCTTTCTGTTGTACTATATAACCCAGGTTCATGCATGTAGCAGCTGTCTTTCTATTGTACTATAGAACGCAGGTCCATGCATGTAGCAGATGTCTTTCTATTGTACTATAGAACGCAGGTCCATGCATGTAGCAGCTGTCTTTCTATTGTACTATAGAACGCAGGTCCATGCATGTAGCAGCTGTCTTTCTATTGTACTATAGAACGCAGGTCCATGCATGTAGCAGCTGTCTTTCTATTGTACTATAGAACGCAGGTCCATGCATGTAGCAGCTGTCTTTCTATTGTACTATAGAACGCAGGTCCATGCATGTAGCAGCTGTCTTTCTATTGTACTATAGAACCCAGGTCCATGCATGTAGCAGCTGTCTTTCTATTGTACTATAGAACGCAGGTCCATGCATGTAGCAGCTGTCTTTCTATTGTACTATAGAACCCAGGTCCATGCATGTAGCAGCTGTCTTTCTATTGTACTATAGAACCCAGGTCCATGCATGTAGCAGCTGTCTTTCTATTGTACTATAGAACCCAGGTCCATGCATGTAGCAGCTGTCTTTCTGTTGTACTATAGAACGCAGGTCCATGCATGTAGCAGCTGTCTTTCTATTGTACTATAGAACCCAGGTCCATGCATGTAGCAGCTGTCTTTCTATTGTACTATAGAACCCAGGTCCATGCATGTAGCAGCTGTCTTTCTATTGTACTATAGAACCTGGACCATGCATGTAGCAGCTGTCTTTCTATTGCACTATAGAACCCAGGTCCATGCATGTAGCAGCTGTCTTTCTATTGTACTATAGAACCCAGGTCCATGCATGTAGCAGCTGTCTTTCTATTGTACTATAGAACCCAGGTCCATGCATGTAGCAGCTGTCTTTCTATTGTACTATAGAACCCAGGTCCATGCATGTAGCAGCTGTCTTTCTATTGTACTATAGAACCCAGGTCCATGCATGTAGCAGCTGTCTTTCCATTGTACTATAGAACCCAGGTCCATGCATGTAGCAGCTGTCTTTCTATTGTACTATAGAACCCATGTCCATGCATGTAGCAGCTGTCTTTCTATTGTACTATAGAACCCAGGTCCATACATGTAGCAGCTGTCTTTCTATTGTACTATAGAACGCAGGTCCATGCATGTAGCAGCTGTCTTTCTAGTGTATTATAGAACCCAGGCCCATGCATGTAGCAGCTGTCTTTCTATTGTACTATAGAAGCCAGGTCCATGCATGTAGCAGCTGTCTTTCTATTGTACAATAGAACCCAGGTCCATGCATGTAGCAGCTGTCTTTCTGTTGTACTATATAACCCAGGTTCATGCATGTAGCAGCTGTCTTTCTATTGTACTATAGAACCCAGGTCCATGCATGTAGCAGCTGTCTTTCTAGTGTACTATAGAACCCAGGTCCATGCATGTAGCAGCTGTCTTTCTATTGTACTATAGAACCCAGGTCCATGCATGTAGCAGCTGTCTTTCTATTGTACTATAGAACCCAGGTCCATGCATGTAGCAGCTGTCTTTCTATTGTACTATAGAACGCAGGTCCATGCATGTAGCAGCTGTCTTTCTATTGTACTATAGAACCCAGGTCCATGCATGTAGCAGCTGTCTTTCTATTGTACTATAGAACCCAGGTCCATGCATGTAGCAGCTGTCTTTCTATTGTACTATAGAACCCAGGTCCATGCATGTAGCAGCTGTTTCTCTATTGTACTATAGAACCCAGGTCCATGCATGTAGCAGCTGTCTTTCTATTGTACTAAAGAACCCAGGCCCATGCATGTAGCAGCTGTCTTTCTATTGTACTATAGAACCCAGGTCCATGCATGTAGCAGCTGTCTTTCTATTGTACTATAGAACCGTCTCTTCATCATGTGTTGAGGTATTTGAAGCTTTTGCTGGTCATTGTCTTTTTATACTTCGAGAATAACTTGTGAAAAATTGGAAGTGAGACATATTTAACAGGGATTGAGATCGACAGAACAGAGCGGTAAATATACACATAAACACAATCAACTATCACTACACTTAATAATTATGTGACATGTGTACAAGTTCCTAAATCACATCATTCTAATTCCTGCATATATCTACATAGGGCCTACATTCCCAACTAGCAGGCGACATGATTGCATTACTATTATGTTGTATATTTTATCACGTTCGTCACATGTGCAAAATTTGTTTCGACCAACGCAACGATGTCACCGTCTAGTGAGAGGCAAGTGGGCCTGTTTTTTTTTATTTGCCAACTTTCTTCAGAGTTTGTCTGTATGGGGCGAATGAGGGCCATTCTAATTGTGATTTTTTTAAACTTTTACAACATTTCTACACATTTTAAAATTTGATTTATGCCTATACGATCAAGGCCTAACTTATATCGTAACTACCGTAACATATGACGTACTTACGCAAAAATGTATTTGTATTTGAAGGACTCCCCCTCCCTTCCCCCCCTTATAATCTTTTTGGGAGATGATTCGATATTTTTTCTTGATGTGTACAGCTAACAGCTTAATAGCAGTCCTTGAGAACCACTTTCCTATTTATTATGTTCTATTGTGGTATTCATTTTCCCAGGGACTCTACTACATGCCAACAAGTCTGGTTACTTAGCAACCAACTTAATATTTATCATCTTATTCAATCTTTTTGTCTGACTAAATTTTCTAAGAGAATGAAAATTTTTCTTCTATTCTTGAAATGAAAAGCAGACATTATAGAAATGTTTATATTTTCAACATTATTGCAAATCATGTGTTTTTCTATTATTTTTGCTTTTGTAGTTCACAATGCTGGAAATCTGATCCAAGTAATGATTTGTGTAAAATGCTAGGGAGATTCACATGCATGACCAGGTCAAACACAAATATCAACAAGGCAATATGAAAAGTCCTCATGGGCCAATTAATTGCATTAACAGCAGTTACAAATGCAATAAGAAATCAATTAGAAGAAAGGATGGTAAATAACAAGTAAAAGTTGAACTGGTGATGCTGTTTAGCACAAAGTGAAGCCGGTATAAATTGGATGGGGCTGTTAATTTTGAAAGTGACAGAATAACACCTACTACGTCTGTGAGGAACCTTGGTGTTGTATTTGACAGTGATATGTCCATGAAAAAGCATGTCAACCAAGGCAGCCGGTCTTGCTATGCGCACATCAGGAACATCGGACGGATACGCCCATTGCTGAATACAGAAGCCACCGAATCTTTAGTACAGTTTGATTACCTTGCGACTTGACTACTGTAATGCGCTACTGTGTGGTGTAACAGACTCTTTAACCGGTAAAGTACAGCGTGTTCAGAACACAGCAGCCCGCGTAATCACTGGCACAAGAAGATCTGAACACATTACACCTGTGCTGAAGGAGCTCCACTGGCTTTCCGTGGGTTACCGTATTGAGTACAAGGTCATCATGCACACTTTCCGGGCACTATGTGGCTTATCACCTTGTTATATGACGAATATGTTTAAACTGTATACTCCAGCGCGTGCACTCAGGTCAAGTAGATCTTCAAGTCTCATGGTACCACGAACAAAAACTGTCAGTTATGGTGACAAATCTTTTAGAACAATAGCATCAGCACTCTGGGACATCCTTCAAAGTGATATCCGAGACTGTTCAGATTTGAACACTTTTTAAATCTTCATTAAAAACATATCTACTTAAGCTAGCATATGGAGTAGAACTTCTAATTATATCAATTTATATTATATTTCATGTACAGTGCTTATGAGTATGTTTATTTTCATGAATTTTAGCACAATAATAATAAGAATAATAACAATAAGAATAACAATAACACTATAATAATAATAACGTTAATGGTAATGCTACTACTACTACTACTACTACTACTACTGATACTGCTACTGCTACTAATACTAATACTTATAATAATGATAATAATAATAAAGTATATGGCTAATATAGGCATTAAAGGCCTTGTCAGAATTTGATCATTTTTCTTAGTAAAAAAAATAGCATCATTAATTTTCAATACTCACTCCTTTGATGATTGCTTCCTTTAGATTTATTTTTTGGGGCAGAATTAAAACGTTCTCTGTAACAAATCTTGTAATCCCTCTTTCCACAGACCCAACTTGTCACCCCTCCTCCATCCCACTTGACTTATAAAAAATATGTCATGGAAATTCTTGATTCATGATGTGAAATTATGTTTCAGGCACTTTTATATCTTCAATGCATCTTTACACAGAGGATTTCTGGAGCAATATCGTGACCTCAGTCACATGAATGCACTGAACCCTAAAACATCAGAATTGTAATTATGAGAAAGAAGTAAAAAAAAAAAATGCTGTAAAATACATTTTTCAAGTTTTCAGACATGACTTTTTGCTATCTCAAATTGATTTTCAGGCATTGCAAATTACCATAAAATCTATCAGCTTTGTCGAATGCTGATGGCATGAATTTTGCTTTATCAAAAGAACCGCCACTGCAGCCAATGATGAAGGTTTCTCTGATGGGTGAAATCATCTAAGCAGATCCTTTATTCAAATTAGTGCAGATAGGCTGAAGGACAGATTAAAAAGGAAACTGGATAATTTTACTCCTGATGAATATCATTCTTGTGATTTAAGAGGCAGAATTTTAAATCAAAACAGCAGCAATAGCTCCAACTCTCTGAAATTAAATATAAATTATATGTTTGGGAGGACTTTGTGCAAAACCCATGAATGATTGATGGACCATTCCTCCTAAAGATGGTTATTTCCTCATGAAGGTATGTTTTGCTCAGATAGCACCAATTTTCACTGAAATATTTCAGGATACAATTGATACTGGTGAGATCCCTGTTAATTGGAAAATATCCGCAATCTCCCCAGTGCCAAAATCAAATACAGTTACCACCCTCAATGACTATCGTCCAGTGGCACTTATTTAGATCATAATGAAATGTCTTGAAAAACTTATTCTCAGGTTTTTGCTATATGAGAATGGTGTTATTTTAGATCCTAGGCAATTTGCCTACAGAGACAAAAGAAGTGTTGATGATGCAGTCATCATGTGTTAATGTTTTTGCATAAGATTCTTGAACACTTGGAAACACCAAATTCCTTTGTTCGGGCTACATTTGTCGACTTCTCAAGTGCTCTTAATTTCATCCAGCCGCACGTGCTGATAAACAAACTGTTAGGTATGGGTGTCAATTGTAGGTTATTATGATGGATCTTAAATTATTTTAGAGTCAGACCACAGTTTATTAAGATGAATGGCTTATGCTCTGATGTTTGGTCCATTAGTACAGGTGCGCCCCAAGGTTGTTGTCTGTCTCCTATCCTCTTTTGCTTGTACACTAATGACTGCAGAAGTAATCATGAAGTTTGCTCAATTATCAAATATGCTGACGATACTGTGATAACCGGTTACCTTTATAATAACACTACTGCTCCGTATGAGGATGAAATTGGTGATTTTGCTACTTAGTGCAATCAAAACTATCTGATATTGAAATGTAAAAAAAACCAAGGAGATGGTGTTTGATTTTGGGAAACGGTTATGTGATCGTGCTCCAATCAGGATTAATAACGAGGTTGTTGAACAGGTGGACCATTACAAACATCTAGGCACTATCATTGACCGTAAACTTACCTTTAAAGACCAGGCTGATGCAACTAGAACCACGGCGTACCAAAGGTTGTATTTTTTACGAAAATTGAATTACTTTAAAGTTGACAATATTATTCTTAAGCTCTTTTACCAGTCAGGAATACAAAGCGTGTTGACTTTCAGTATTATCTGTATATTCGGGCAGCTTACAAAAGATTTAACTAGTAAATTGGAGAAGATTGTAAGGGCCGCAAGCTGTGTTGTTGGTGATGACATATGTCTGATGTCCGTCTCTGATCTCTACAATAACATGATGCACCGACAAATAACTAAAATATTAAATGACAACACACATCCGCTCTTCCCACTATATATTTTCTGCCGTTCATGGAAAGACTGTGTATGCCACGGTCCAAGCATAACAGATGCAGGTTTTCATTTGTACCCAACTCTATTTCCCTATTTAACTTGAAAGTGGTCCAATAGTTTGTGTTTTTATATTTGAAGTCAATTTTTTATATTGATTTATATATGTATATGTGTATATACGTATATGTGTGTGTATGTATGTATGCATATGTATGTATGTGGGCGGTCCTATATATATATATATATATAAAATATATATATGTATATATATATATATACATATATATATATATATATACATATATATATATATATATATATACATATATATATATATATATATATACATATGTATATATATATATATATACATATATATATATATATATATTTACATCTCTTAAACATTATTGTATTTTACCATTTACTAATATTTACCAGAATTTTTATTTTCCCTAATTTACTGTTTTTTATATAACATGCAACTTTTATATTTATAACTTTTATATTTAAATTTCTTTTTAAATATCTTTGTACCTTTTGCTACAGGGCGACAAATTTCCATATTTTGTTGTGGACGAAATCAATTTATCTTATCTTATCTCAACTACCAACTACCTTGACCCTAACGCCAGTTCAGTTGCTTGGGATTTATACAGAATTTGTGCATTTATTCAACCCCGAGGACATCAAAGGACGATAAACAAAGAATAGTAAACACAGAATTTTATACATTCAGATGACACAATACTCTTTCCATGTTTATACATACTTTTATTGGTTCATAAACACTTCCAGTAAAATAATATATACCCCGCAATATGGGAATATCTTCGAGCAAACCAAGCAACGTTACGATTAACATTAGTCACCACATTCCTCGCAACCGCAGGATTGGCTGGAAGCTCCTGGAAAAATTAGTCGCAACAATAAACACTCGCAGTACATCCTGACGTAAGAACATATTAAAGACAAACGTCACAACCGGAAGCTTGACAACACAAAGGCCAGTGGACAACTCACTTGAAGACAAACATACATAGCATCAAACCCGGAAGTAATCATACCACAGAAACGTTTTTCTAAAGTGCGCCACACCATCAACCATCATTCCAACACAAAATGGATCAAATCCTGGAGAAATGCCCTGGCACAGTGGATATAGCGGATGACGTTGGTGTGTCCGACAGTAATGAGGCAGAGCATGACAGAAATCTCCACACCGTCATGAAAGAAGCCAGAGAACACGGCCTGGTATCTAACTTGGGCAAATGCGAGATAAAGAACTCAAGCATCAAATTCTTTGGGCTGATATACAACTCAGCAGGGGTACACCCAGATCCCGAAAAAATAAAGGCTATTCAAGCCATTAAGGAGCCAAATAATTTGAAAAAGCTGCAAACCTTTCTCGGTATAACAACATATATGTCGCCGTTTATACCAAACTTATCGACACACACAGCACCATAAAGAAGCTTGGTAAAGAAGTATGCCAGTTTCAAATGGTCTCCATCACACCAGATGGCTTTTGACACCATCAAATCACCTATATGCACAGAAGTGACTCTTGGATATTTTGACCCACTCAAGGAAACCACCCTTCAGGTAGATGCATCCCTAAAAGGAGTTGGTGCTGCACTCATGCAAGACGGCAAACCGGTGTGCTTGCCTCCAAATCATTCACCTCAACAGAACAGAGGTATGCTAACATAGAGAGAAATGTTAGCTGTTGTGTATGCGTGTGAAAAATTCCACACATACGTATACGGCAGATACTTTGTGGTAGAATCAGACCAAAAGCCCTCGGAGATGATACATCTCAAAAACTTAAACGCTGCACCGTCACCGCGCCTACAGCGCATGCTGCTTAGACTGCAGGGATACGATGTAACAATCAAATATAAACCTGGTCCAGAAATGCACATCGCAATCTGATTGAACCCAATCCCAGGTGAAATATTTGAGAAGACTGCAGTGAAAATATTCAGTTCTCTTCTGAGAAAATCAAACAATTTCAGAGGGCTGACCCCGAAGTAAAAGCTCTAAAAGAGATGATCCTCCCAGGCTGGCCATAAAAGCAGCGCCAAGTTCTAACTCCACTATATCCGGCCTATTGGTCATATAGAGTAAATTATCCATTGAGGACGGTCTTCTTATAAAAGGAGACCGAATTGTCATTCCCAAAAGTCTCCAATCAGACATTCTGAATCAGATACATGAATCACACCAAGCCACAACGCAGTGTCCACTTAGAGCAAAAACATGCATATTTTGGCACAATATCAACAAGGACATCAAGAACATGGAACAAACGTGTCCAATTTGCCATGAATTCTTAAAATCACAGCAATGTGAAACACTTGAACCTTAGAAACATGAAGCAATATCTTTTCTTAGGAAAAATAGTCCGTCAATCATTCACAGTTAATGCACATTATTAACTCAGGCTTTATGATACACAGCTATTTGTATCACCAGTTTGAAAACAAACTTTTCCCACTAAGATACCTAACATGGGTGAGTGATTTCAATCACAAAAATGCCTTGATTATTCAGCTCTGGCTTTGTGTAATCTTACACACACAAATAGCCTTGGGCTACTTGCCAGATACACAATCATTGTTTGGAGTGAAAACACAATACACTGAACAGGAAGTCGGGTTGGTAATTGTCATACCTGAGTTTTTAGGATTAAGTCAGGTGTCGGGTGCAGGTACGCTTAAAGAAAAAACTTTCGGGCATGATACCCACACGTCCATGGCTAATTAGTGCTTCAGACATATTTACCATTCAAGGACTTGATTTTCTTTTAGCTTCTGACTATCATTCTAAATTCTTTTTTGTCAAACCCATCCCTAAGGGTAAATCAAAGAGCAACACAATCATCCTACTATTGACGGTTATTTTTGCCGAAGAAGGCATTCCTGAGAGACTGATATCTGACAATGTCAGTCAATATGATAGCCAAAGCCTCAGAGATTTTTCAAAAACATGGGGATTCGACCATGTAACATTGAGTCCATGATACCCACAGTCGAATGGATTCATAGAACGACAAGTTTAAATGGTCAAAATATGATCTTGAAGACAAGAAAGTCAAACACAAATATTCAACTTGCTTTACTCTGCCTTAGGTCGACACCTCTTGACAACCATCTTCCTTCTTCTGCTGAATTACTCTATAGCCATAAAATTCGGTCAAATCTCCCTTCCAAAATTCTAACCACATCTCAAACAAAGACACTGTATCTGGCCATCTACAGCACAGGCAGATGATGCAAAAGTCATATTTTGACAGATCAACATGTAACCTACCACCATTACACTCGGGTCAAAGGGTAAGAGTCCAAAACAAAGACTCTCGTAGGTCCCCTGCCACAGTTTTGAATCAGTGCCTAGAGCCCAGGTCCTACCAGATAAGGACAGAAGGTGTTAGTATTCTACGGCGAAACAGGCGTCATCTTTGTGAAACCGCGGAGAGAAGAGTAATATTCTATGAAAATAACAACAACACACATGAGGAACACACTAACAAGACAAAAACACAAGACAATACACAACAAAGCAACACAGAAAGTCACAACACACAATACTACACAAGATCTGGTTGTAAGACCTCCGTGGTATAGTGGGCAGTGCTTTGTCCTCTCACGGTACGTCCTGGGTAAGACCTCTGTGGTGTAGTGGTCAGTGCTTTGTCCTCTCACCCGCACGTCCTGAGTAAGACCTCCGTGGTGTAGTGTTTTGTCCTTTCACCCGCACGTCCCGGGTAAGACCTCCGTGGTGTAGTGGTTAGTGCTTTGTCCTCTCACCCCACGTACCGGGTTCGAATCCCGGTGAGTCTGCAACAACTGGTTATCAAAGGCCATGGCCGTCTTGATATAATGTCCAGCACTGAATGCTTTCAGGATATTAACCCTTGCTATGCTATGCTAAGTCAACAAACCAGATAGACTTACCATGTAAATAAAAACCCATAGTAGAGATAATGAAATATAGTATTTTACCTCATGTATTCCATATATAAATTTTCTGTCAATCCGTTGTGTCTAAATGCTCAGTGTTCCGGAAAGCAAAACTCAGATAAATGTTTCCAGATAATTAATTACTCTACAAATTTAAGAAAATATACAGATATATAAACCCTAAATGTAAATATAGAAATGGTAAAAAAGGGTAAAGGAGGATGCATATGTACAATAAATGTGTAACATAGGAAATGCATAGAAAAAACCGACATTAGAAATAGTATAAAGCACGATTAATAAAAAGCAGATCTAAAAAGAAACGTTTTTACAAGTTTCTTTAACTCATCTGTGTTTGGCACACTTGGCTTCATCAGATAATTATTCCACAATGTAGCAGCTAATTATCAAATCGCCTGTTCCTACGTAGCAGTTTTTATGACAGGTTTTGTAACCTGATCGAAGAGATCGAGTTTGCTGGTATTTATGTATTAAATCAGTGAGGTAAACTGGGGCTAAACCATTTAGTGACTTATATGTATATAAAAGGATCTACTAATTGGACCTGCAATGAATGGGCAACCAATGTAAGTCATGCAAGATAGGTGTAATGTGTTCATGTCTACAAGTACAACTTACAAGCTGTGCAGTGCAATTTTGGATGTGCTGAAGGCGGGCGGTGAGGTTATGAGACATACCATACAGTAGAGCATTGCAGTAATCCAATTTTGATGTCACAAGGGCATGCATTAAGGTCTTACAACCACCATCAGTAATACCTCCTAATTTTGCCAATATTTCTGATCTGCCAATAACAGGACTTACAGAATAGAGTCAATTTGATTTTCCATAGTAAGATTGTGATCAAGATGCACACCCAAATTCTTTACGTTGGGAACAGAACGTATGGTATGTAAGGTCCCATATTTAGACATAAGTCTTTAATAGCATTACCCTGATATTTTGGTGTAAATACAATGAATTCAGATTTGTCTTGATTAAGTTTTCAACAATTCACCTGCATCCAACTGACTATATCTGAAAGGCATGCTTGGAGCTTTGATGATACCTCCTCCCATGACTCCAGCTCACCAAATACAATTGTGTATCATAAGCATTACAGTGATAGTTGATGTTATGGCACAGAATTATTTCTCCAACTAGATAAGTAAACATGCAATATATCAACGGACCAAGTACATATCCCTGTGGCACCCCAAACTTTAACTGTCTCTCACTAGATGTAACGTCACCAATTTGCATGCACTGCACTCTATCCCTTATATAGGACTTGAACGCCGGAAATGAGTTTGAAGCAATTTCAAAAGTATGATGAAGTCGATTAAATAAGATCTCATAATCAATAAGATCGAAGGCTGCTGACAGGTCTAACATACAGTACAGTAACCATCATAGTGTGGGACCTCTTGTCAAGAGCTGTAGCAATGTTGTTATGTATTCTTAGTATTGCCAACTCTGTTGAATGGAACTGGCGACATGCAGACTGGAGATTATACAAAGCGTTGGCATTCAAATGTTGTTTAAGGCGTAATTCTACAACTTTTTCTACAAGTTTTGATATAAAAGGTAAGTTTGATATAGGTTGGTAATTCACCTCTTTATTTAGACTAGACTTTCTCAGTAGTGGTTTTACATTATAGCGCTTAAAGCAAAACGGCACCTTTGACTCAAAAAGTGATTGATTAATGATGGCAGTTATGATTGGCAGGAGTGCATCAACACATTGCTTCACTAGCAAAGTAGCTATTGGATACAAGCTGCATGACATTGTTGGGGAGCTTGTAATTAATTTCCATACCTCGTCCTCGGTGGTAGGAGAAAAAGATACTAGAGGACTGCCATCGAAAATACTATTGTTCGCCATTATGTCCAAACTGGACATAGCACCACATGTATCAAATTCCTCACGGATAGCTGTAACCTTGTTTATAAAGAAATCACCAAACTGATTAGCAAGACTTTCCATACATGCAGGCGATGGCAAGGTCGCTCCACTTGGAACACCCTTCATATATGGTGCTTTCTTAAACATACTGCAGACGTTAAACATTGTAATATAACAGCTTTCCATTATACAATTTCTACAAAGCAGCCTAACTTTTTCATTATATCCTATGTCCAAAATCCAGAATCGTTTGCAAGGGTGACCTCTGAGGGGCAAGGGTGACCTCTGAGGGGCAAGATGCCCCAACACAACTTACAAGCGGAAAAATTGCACTGCATGGTAAATCAAATTTCCATGAAACATAAATCAGCAAATTTACTTCATTTTAGCTATTTTTAATTTTCAGGAAACTTTCTTTATATTTTGAGAAATGTTCTTCAATTATCTTCATTCTTGTGAAATATTCTTCAATTTTTGGGAAATGTTGCCTAATTTCACAAAAATATCCAATAACTTTACCAATTTGTTTGTTTGGTCTTATCCATTTTTTTAGTTTTATGTTAATATTTTCCCAATTTATCTCCCAACTGGACAGAAAACATGTAAACTGACAGGTGAAATCCTCTGAAAGGTGCAGCTTGCCCCTTCTTCCTCTGTTCTTGACAAGGCAGGAACATGATGGGATGAACATGAAAGGACATCCATTCTAGATGATCTTTCACCTGTTCTAAGCACTTGGACTGATCTGTCAACATGGACAATAAGTGCAAGTAGGTGGGAATTCAATGAAGGGACCTTGATAACATTATTTCTGAAGAAAGTGAGGCTTGCAAGACACATCACCGCCTCTCTCAGTAAGCACCAAGGGTATCATCACCGCCTCTCTCAGTAAGCACCAAGGGTATCACCACTGCCTCTCTCAATAACCACCAAGGGTATCATCACCGCCTCTCTCAGTAACCACCAAAGGTATCACCACTGCCTCTCTCAATAACCATCAAGGGTATCATCACCGCCTCTCTCAGTAACCACCAAGGGTATCATCACCGCCTCTTTCAGTAACCACCAAGGGTATCACCACCGCCTCACTCAGTAAGCAACAAGGGTATCATCACCGCCTCTCTCAGTAACCACCAAGGGTATCATCACCGCCTCTCTCAGTAAGCACCAAGGGTATCATCACCGCCTCTCTCAATAACCACCAAGGGTATCATCACCGCCTCTCTCAGTAAGCTCCAAGGGTATCACCACTGCCTCTCTCAGTAACCACCAAGGGTATCATCACCGCCTCTCTCAGTAAGCACCAAGGGTATCACCACCGCCTCTCTCAGTAACCACCAAGGGTATCACCACCGCCTCTCTCAGTAACCACCAAGGGTATCATCACCGCCTCTCTCAGTAAGCACCAAGGGTATCATCACCGCCTCTCTCAGTAAGCACCAAGGGTATCACCACCGCCTCTCTCAGTAAGCACCAAGGGTATCATCACCGCCTCTCTCAGTAAGCACCAAGGGTATCATCACCGCCTCTCTCAGTATAACCACCAAGGGTATCATCACCGCCTCTCTCAGTATAACCACCAAGGGTATCATCACCGCCTCTCTCAGTAAGCACCAAGGGTATCATCACCGCCTCTCTCAGTAAGCACCAAGGGTATCACCACCGCCTCTCTCAGTAAGCACCAAGGGTATCATCACCACCTCTCTCAGTAAGCACCAAGGGTATCATCACCGCCTCTCTCAGTATAACCACCAAGGGTATCATCACCGCCTCTCTCAGTATAACCACCAAGGGTTTCATCACCGCCTCTCTCAGTATAACCACCAAGGGTATCATCACCGCCTCTTTCAGTAACCACCAAGGGTATCACCACCGCCTCTCTCAGTAAGCACCAAGGGTATCATCACCGCCTCTCTCAGTAAGCACCAAGGGTATCATCACCACCTCTCTTAGTATAACCACCAAGGGTATCATCACCGCCTCTCTCAGTAACCACCAAGGGTATCATCACCGCCTCTCTCAGTAAGCACCAAGGGTATTATTACCGCCTCTCTCAGTAACCACCAAGGGTATCACCACCGCCTCTCTCAGTAACCACCAAGGGTATCACTCAGTAAGCACCAAGGGTATCTCAGTAACCACCAAGGGTATCACCACCGCCTCTCTCAGTAAGCACCAGGGTACCGCCTCTCTCAGTAACCACCAAGGGTATCACCACCGCCTCTCTCAGTAACCACCAAGGGTATCATCACCGCCTCTCTCAGTAAGCACCAAGGGTATCACCACTGCCTCTCTCAGTAACCACCAAGGGTATCATCACCGCCTCTCTCAGTAAGCACCAAGGGTATCACCACCGCCTCTCTCAGTAACCACCAAGGGTATCATCACCGCCTCTCTCAGTAACCACCAAGGGTATCACCACCGCCTCTCTCAGTAAGCACCAAGGGTATCATCACCGCCTCTCTCAGTAAGCACCAAGGGTATCATCACCGCCTCTCTCAGTAAGCACCAAGGGTATCATCACCGCCTCTCTCAGTATAACCACCAAGGGTATCATCACCGCCTCTCTCAGTAACCACCAAGGGTATCATCACCGCCTCTCTCAGTAACCACCAAGGGTATCACCACTGCCTCTCTCAGTAACCACCAAGGGTATCATCACCGCCTCTCTCAGTAAGCACCAAGGGTATCATCACCGCCTCTCTCAGTAAGCACCAAGGGTATCACCACTGCCTCTCTCAGTAACCACCAAGGGTATCATCACCGCCTCTCTCAGTAACCACCAAGGGTATCACCACTGCCTCTCTCAGTAACCATCAAGGGTATCATCACCGCCTCTCTCAATAACCATCAAGGGTATCATCACCGCCTCTCTCAGTAAGCACCAAGGGTATCATCACCGCCTCTCTCAGTAACCACCAAGGGTATCATCACCGCCTCTCTCAGTAACCACCAAGGGTATCACCACTGCCTCTCTCAGTAACCACCAAGGGTATCATCACCGCCTCTCTCAGTAACCACCAAGGGTATCATCACCGCCTCTCTCAGTAACCACCAAGGGTATCACCACCGCCTCTCTCAGTAACCACCAAGGGTATCATCACCGCCTCTCTCTCAGTAACCACCAAGGGTATCACCACCGCCTCACTCAGTAAGCAACAAGGGTATCATCATCAGTAAGCACCAGGGTATCATCACCGCTCTCTCAGTAAGCACCAGGGTATCATCACCGCCTCTCTCAGTAAGCACCAGGGGTATCATCACCGCCTCTCTCAGTAAGCACCAAGGGTATCATCACCGCCTCTCTTAGTATAACCACCAAGGGTATCATCACCGCCTCTCTCAATAGCCACCAAGGGTATCATCACCGCCTCTCTCAGTAACCACCAAGGGTATCATCACCGCCTCTCTCAGTAAGCACCAAGGGTATCATCAAGCACCAAGGGTATCATCACCGCCTCTCTCAGTAAGCACCAAGGGTATCATCACCGCCTCTCTCAGTATAACCACCAAGGGTATCATCACCGCCTCTCTCAGTATAACCACCAAGGGTATCATCACCGCCTCTCTCAGTAACCACCAAGGGTAGCTTTCCATAGAAGGGGGTACATGCACTTGTTCCCAAAAAGATTGCTATTCATTGTTCTTTCTTGCATCAAATCATATGTACAATTCACTTCTTGCCCCAAATGTTTTGGTGGAAACTTCACCACTACCAAAGTCAAATGGGTAGGGCCCTGGAAAGGGGAGGAGGGGGGGAGGAACTTCCCCTGAAATGAATTTAAATACATAATATAAACCTTAAACAATTCATTATGCTGCTTGACCAACTTCCTTTTGTGGATAAGATAGCAGAGTGCACTTCTTGGATTTTCGTTTCTTATGCATTTTTTTCTCAAACTGAATTTAAGATTTTCATCTCTCTGATATAAAAATATATATTGAATTTCATCAGTCTTGTTTTCAAAAAGTACTTCAAGCAGCTTCATGCCAGTTGGTTGCATTCTTTGCATGAAATATAGTCAATATTTGATGATTGAACAGAACATTTCAATTTAGGTTACGACGACATTCAAATGTAAAAAAAAACATGATCTAATAATAATTGAAAAAACTTGGCTCAGTGGTATGAGTCTGCTTTCCAGCATTATGACAAGTTAAGAGTCATTGATTGATTAATCTAACATTAGAAGCAATTAAGTGGGAATCCAACCAGGACTTATTTAAAGGAGACATCTCATTTAAAGGAGACATTTAAGTCTTGCCTTTTGGTTCCGATGCGATAGCATTAGGAACCTATCATCATGGCGTGTGTGTGTGTGTATGTATGTGTGTGTTTGTGATGGCAGCTCGTAAATGCGATATCTCAAGAACGGTTCATTGTGTAAAAATGTTAAAATTCATTAGTATGCAAGTGGGCAGGGCTTAATATGATTTTGCTAAAAAGAGCTTGTAAGCACGGTATCTCAAGAATGGTAACTGAATTGATGTCATATGTGGTGATGTCATGTATATTAATGAGTAGGCGAAGCTTAATGTAAAAATCTTGAAATGCTTAGTTTTAACAATCACATGTCTCTTTTGTTTATAATGATGTTAGGTAGTGTGTACATGTTCTTGGTATAAATGACTTTTATAATGTACATTGTGGGCGGGGCTTAATATAATTTTGTAAACAAAAAGCTTGTTAAACATGATATCTCAAGAAGCATGAAATGCAGATTCATGTCATGCGTGGTACACATAGATGCACCTTATTGTTTGTAGTGGTGATACCATGCATATTAAAAAGTGGGCAGATCCTAAAGTGAAAAGTTTGAAAAAGTGATAAGTGAGTAACTTGTATTGTATGTCTGTTTTACATCATATTGGGCATGATGCTATTGTTGGTTATTGTGTACATGCTTATGTTATCAACAGATATCATTGATATGCATGGTGGGCGTGATTTGCTAAATGATATAAACACCATATCTCATGAACGGTATATTGGATTTATGCCATATGTGGTACACAGATGGGTTATGGTCTGTACATATATTCTATATTGTAGTAGTGATGTCACGAATATTAATGAGTAGGTGGGGCTTATTGACCAATTCTTGCAATAGCTTAAATGAGCAACTGGTTTTGCATCATACTTGCTATGATGTTAGTTATTGTGCAAATGCTAATGTTGTCAACCTGTTTATTGATCTGCATGGTGGGTATGGCTTATGAATGATTATTATGATACAAATTTCATTATATGCAATGACATGGCAGTTGATACAAAACTTACAATCAGTTAATGAAAAAAGCATTGGTTCTGGTTCTTCATTTAACATGATAGAAATATTGAAATAGCAGTCATCTCAAGAAATTTCACGTAGTACAACACAATTAGGATATATTTCCAAATATGTTAAAACATTAATTCTGTCAATATTTACATAGTAGAGGTCATTTTGTTCATACGCCCTCTAAAAATGATATCATACACCTATATTAGAATTTTAATGTATTTTTTAAAACTATTTCAAATTTTATAACTAAAAAATAATTTTTCCTCTGCATGGGTCTGTGACTTTTTATTTATATATGATATTAATGATTTGGCAAGAAAATTTCAAGAATTTTTTTTAGAGAAATACAATGTGTGCTTGCGCATAGGAAATTTATGTCATCATTGGCATGATTTCAACACAAAATCATAGAGAAAGTAGTAATGTCCATGTTACACCTTAAACTTGGATAACTTGAGAATGGAATAAGATTGTATGATGGGGCTTTTGGTAGTTGGTTTATTTTTCAATTTTCTATCATATATCACTAGAATATGTCTCCTTTTATTAATTTTGTTTAAGCGTTAGGGAAAGTGCTACCGGAATTCCTCTAAAAGGTCATTTAAGAGGAAATCAGTTACCCTTTTTTTTTTGGGATTATTATGTGGAAAGTAAACTTTGTAACTTTTAAGGGTCTAAACTGATCAAACCTCAGCCCATGTGGAGGACATTTTAGGGAATTTCATCAGTTCATTGTTGGGTAAATTGATGGCAAAAATGACACAATGACAGAATTCCTACAGCAGAAGCGGTGCCACCATGATGAGAGGAGTACTAGCCCGGGAGAGACGGGCCCTCCATGTAAGAAAATAATGACACAAGTATTGTATAAAAGTACCCCTTAAAAGTAATTTTTCCCTCCCAATCATAGCTAATGAGCCTTATTTAGGGCCTACTTTTCATTTTGTTCGTCAGACCCCCAAATATGCAGGTAAGCACACCAGTAGGCCTATATACCTATGTAAAAAAAGGCTTGTAATGAGATGATACCAGTGGGGATATATTCTACGGGAACCCTTAACTTAACATGTGAGCGTACGGCAGTTATAAGGCGTATACCTGAAAGGGCGATTCCCCATCCCCTACACTCCAAATGAAATGTTTAAAAAATGATTGGGTTTAAATATTGCTAATGACAGTGGCCAATCTTTAATTTGAAAATTTTAGATTAAGATCCCATTGTATCAGGAAATTTACGACCGAAATTTGAAATAATTGGAAACTTTTAGAACAATATGCAGTAAAATCAGGGCATTAATTGGACCAAAGCTAGGGAGAATTTGATATCGATTTCAAATAATCATAATTTCTTGAAGAAAATGTTTGTGAATTTCTTTTATTCTCATTTACAATATGGGGCATACATTTTGTTTGGGGCCAGAATTATATTTAGGGGGCCAGAATTTCATTTGGGTCCCCTGCGGATATGCCTGCTTGCAGCATGGAAATTGGGGATAAGCACCGGCCCTATGAGCCTAAATGATGTGGAGAGAAAGTGTGCCAATTGGACAAATTTTTGATTAGTTGACAGGTCACAAGGAGTTGTTATTATTGCATTGAAGAAGGTTACAATTCTGTTTTGGGTCCGCTTCTTTTCTTATTCTTCATTAATGATATTGATGTTTACCTTGGCTCCAGGATTTGTAAATTTACTTATGACAATAACCTGTACAGGATTGTTGATTATGCTAGGGAATCTTTACTTTTGCAAACTGATCTGGATAAGTTAGTTTCTTGGTCCCAAACATGGCAGATGTCATTCAATGTTGGTTGATAAATGCAAAGTTATTCATTTTGGTCAGAACAATTTGGCTTTTCAATACTGCACGAATGATTCAAATCTTGGTTGTGTTGATCAAGAAAGGGATCTAGGCGTTGTCAATACTAGCAATCTGAAGCCTTCTAACGAATGTGCTTTAGCAGCTGCAAGGGCAAATAGGATGCTTGGTTTGATTAGAAGAAATTTTTGTTTTCTTGGTGAGGAGGTTGTTCTTAATTTGTATAAGCAGTTAGTCAGGCCTCACCTTGAATATGCTATTCAGGCTTGAGTCCCTTTTAAGATAAGCACATTTTAGGGAAGGTTCAGTGAAGAGCCACTAGACTTATTCCCAAAGTAAGAAACCTCTCTTATGAATCTAGGTTGCAAATTCTTTGGACCATGCTTGAGTTGAGAAGAGTATGTGGCGATATGATTCAGGTTTTTAAATTCCTACCTGGTAGTGACGCTTTGACTTTCTGTTATTTCTTGCATGTTTCAGCTATTACTTATGTAACACGTGGTAACAGTTTGAAGTTGACCAAAGACTTCTCACAGATAGATATTAGGCGTTTTAGCTTTTCACAAAGAGTTGTAAATGAGTGAGATGGTTTACTGTAGTTAGTTCCAATTTTGTTCACAATTTTAAAGTCAACATTGATAAGTTCTTTACTGAATAACGGATTTTTTTTTTTTTTTTTGTGGACGTGGTGGTGTTAGTTTGGGCTTTTTATGGGGTGATTAACCCTTCTTAGCCCACCATCTTGTTATGTTATAATAGTTTGGATGTATTTACTTAGCTTTGTTTATTTCATGTGAGATTTTTCAAGTATGCGATAGACCTGCCTATTTGTTTTGAGGTGCTTTATTCTGAGTCTTTCTTTATTTGGCAGAAATATATATATATTTTTTTAAACCTTTGTTTGTAATTTAGGTATTTCAAAATATGTCATGGAACTAATATAGGGCCTACATGTATTTTGACTATATGCAGGGATACAGCCAAGTATAAAAGCAATAAAATGATACATTGAAAGTAGTGTCGATAGACTTATCAGATGATTTAATGATTTTCGTGAATTTCCTTAACAATTTCAGAAAAACTTTTTCAATTTTCGTCAAATTTTCTTCAATTTTCGGGAAAAGTTCCTTCATTTTATATGATTTGGGAGAAATTTTCTTCAATTTTTGTGAAATTTCCTTCATTTTCTTCCAGTTTTGGGAAATGTTCATCATTTTTCTGGAATTTCCATCATTTTCTGGAAATTTTCTTCATTTTTGGGAAATTTCTTTGAATTTCTAGAAAATGTTGCTAAATATTTTTGATTACTAAATCAAATTGTTCTTATTTTACCTAATTTTTCTTTAGTTTGACCTAATTTTTCAATCTGATGTTAAGAATTTCCCAATTTTACCTCCCAAGCGGGAGGAAAGTATTCAGTCAGGAAGGTGAAATCTTCTCAGGAGGCAAATTGCCCCATACCCTGCTTCTTATGCCTCTGGTTGCATTCCAAAATCACATGCCCCTCCTCACAAAAAAAAAAAAATCTCCAGGTCTGGCTAACTTATATAAGAAGAAATTAAATTTGACCTGACAGACCCGTGTTAGATTTTACTTGTAAATATGAGATTTTACCTATGTGAATGACTTGCTAGATACAATATTTGAAAAGTACCTGAATTATAAGCATTTTCATGTACTAGTATAATTTTCAAAAGAATAAAACTTGCTCTTTTCTGACGCAAGTAATCGTGACACAGATTCAAATTGAAAAAAGACAACTTCCTTTTAAAGTCTATCCCACAGCAAAGTATAAGGTATTGCAAAATTTTCGAAAATTTGTGTCTGGCAAAACTACAGAAATTTTACAGAAGAGAATAAGCAACTTTTTCGCGAGGCTGGGGACTGGCTGGCTAAGGTCTTGTCATGTATTGACTTAGCACCACAATCAGACCTTTTGCCATATCATTAAGATTTATTGATCTCTGACAAGAGAGTAACTACTACCATTTATGAATTATTTTAAAATTATGCTGACTCTTTCTTAATGACACAAATTTTTCACAATCTTTTCATCTTTTAACTAGTACTGTCACATTATGGCTGTATTACGTATCGATTATCGTGGAGAAAAATATTGCGATACATTGGTATATCACGATATTTTTTAAGAAAATTGACTCTCGACACCAGTTGTAAATATCACTACTTCTTTTATGTATACATGAGAGCATGAACACAAGAAAAAATGATTTCCATCTAGCAGACAACATAATCACATGACTATTACGTTCTAGATTTTATCACACATCGCATGCACATGTTTGGTAATCTAGCCATGAATCATCCAAGTGAGAGGCATTTTCTGGGAAAAAATTTCGTTCTTTTTGCAAACTTACATCGGAGCATGCCAGTGGGGTAATGGAGAACAATTCTTAATTAGTTTTTTTTTTTTTTTCACAATATTTTTGCTTGTTTTTAAAGGTGATTCAGAACCGATCATGGCCTAAACTTGACTTTTCAATTTACTACCTAACATTAGTACCGTAATGTATGAAGTACCCTAGCCTATGCGCACACATTTCTTAGTTCTTAGTTTTTGGTATCGTGATATGTGTTAAGAGGCATATTTCTTGTTGTAGGAAAAGAAATCACAATATTGTGATAATCGACATATCATGACTAACGAATACTTGCTTATAAAGGAACAACACATCAATTTTGTACATAAACTTGTTTTCCTCGCTCTACTACTCCCAACACACAGATCTCAGTCTGGGGTGAGGAAGATCCATTTTGAAATACATTGTATGATGCAACGTAATTGGTTAGTTAATTGCGATCACGTGGTATTGTTTATATCGATATCGTGCATTCGTATCCGAGTACTGTAGGCCTACTATAAAGATGTGCACAAAATGGTAGGAGATATATGACAAGAAGCAATATCTTTCCTAGGAGAAATTGTCAGTCAAGCATTCACAGTTAATGCACATTATTACCTCAGGCATAATTGATACACAGCTATTTTTATACAAGTTGGAAAACAAATTTCTCCCACTAAGACACCTAACATGGATGATTAATTTCAATCACAAAAGTGCCTTGATTATTCAGCAATGGCTTTCTGTAATCTTGCACACACACAAATAACCTTGGGCTACTTGGCTGTGGTGTGCATGGGAATGGCAGATAATCACTCTTTGTTTTGAGTGGAAACACAATACATTGAACAGGAAGTCGGGTTGGTAATTGTCATACCCGAGTTTCCAGGATAAACTCAGGTGTCGGGTGCTGGTAGGCTTAAAGAGAAACTTTCGGCATGACAATAAAGTCACATTTTATTCACTTCGAACATGTCATTTTCAAAAGAAATAACAAAGAAATATACACTTCAGATATCATAGATATAATGTATAAGATTTCCAGTTTGTAATGGATGATATTAAGTGACAAAAATGTGCACTATGATGAACATATCTGCAGTGTGATTTGGTGACTGCATGATTTGGTCACTGTGTGATTTGGTCACTGCGTGATTTGGGCATGGAAGTGTGGGGACTGACCTTATATTCCACCGGTTTGGATGACGTGGTGTGGCCCAGTAACCTGCTGTCACCCTGGGGGTCCTGTAGATGAAAACATAAAGAGGATCTCTATGAATACAAACATAACGAAGTAAATAGGCAGAGCATGTGTGCTATTATACAAACACGCTACCATACAATAAAGATGTAATGGTAAATAAATACAAAGGGGCATCTTGGTATACCTAAGCTACCGGTGAAGCAAGATGTTGCAGGTAAACTAGTGGGATATGCCAGCAATAGGGGTAGGTTAATAGGATGTACCAACATGACCACAACAACAATCCAAGTAAGTAAGGAACATTCCAAGTGAGTTAGGAATGTGTTGCTGTTATATTGATTGACCGAATAAGTGTAACCATAAGTACATAGTAAAGGTACTCAGAGAAAGTAAAAGTACTTAGATGATCGAGCTAATAAATAAGATAAAAGTACTTAGATGATCGAGCTGATAGATAAGATAAAAGTACTTAGATGATCGTGCTGATAGATAAGATAAAAGTACTTAGATGATCGAGCTGATAGATAAGATAAAAGTACTTAGATGATCGTGCTGATAGATAAGATAAAAGTACTTGGATGATCGGCTGATAGATAAAGTACTTGGATGATCGAGCTGATAGATAAGATAAAAGTACTTAGAGATAGTAAAGCAACTTAGTTGAAGTAAACTGGCAAACTAGTTAGCTCCATAGCCCACATTATACCTCTCTCCTGCTGCAGCCAGACATAAGAGAACAATGCACATGTACATGTGGCCAGGACAAAATGAATAAACAGCAAAGACCTAAGAACCAATCAAAACATTCCACAACACACAAAACTGAACTGAACCTGGAACACAAAAGGAATGTATAACAGTAGCTACACACACCCTGAGATAATGCAACTGAGGGAAGTACCAAACTGCTACAGAAGTTTGTGCTAAACTCACTTCCTACAGTACAGTAGGTTTAAGTCAGTAGTCCAGTATAGAAGTTATTTTACATTTACTAATATTTCCAATGTATTATTAATACACTAACAAGAGTAATAATTTCTCTATTTTCTACGTGTTTCTCCAAAAAACACTTTTTCTTTTGATACTTCGGAATGAATTTCCCATAAAAGAAATCAACCATGATGTTGAGGTAAGTGTGATATTGTGTCAGGGCATTGAAAAACTCATAAACCACTGACCGCTATGATCTAGAAATTAAAATCACTTGTGTGAAAAATTCCATTTGATTAAAATTGTTTGCTAAAAACCAGTATCTATTGCAGGAAAATGTCAAATATTTCATTTCATATATCTCATATATGAAAATTATTAAAACATTGTCAGGTGACAGCCCACGTGATAGAAATTTGTCTTATCCATGTGATCAGTTTCATGAAAACTGCAAGATTCTGAAAGTGGGCGGAGTCCTGTGCAAAAAGAATGATGTCACAGCACCTCGTTAATGTGAGGCTGGGAACTAAACTGTAACCATTTCTCTAAAATGACTAGAATCGAATACCATTTATTGCTGCTAATTTGCACGTTAGGAAAAAGAAAACAATACAAGAAAGGAAAGGAGCTTGGAAATTCTAAAGACTAAATTGCTGAGATTTTTAGAGATCATTTAATCATATAGAATTTGTTATGTATGTGTCTAAGAAATTTGCTTTTTATTTAGGTTATAATTTCATGGAAAATGAGTCATTTTCTTAAAATGTGATGTCAATTGCAGAATTAAACTTCAATGTCTTTTAAGGAAGTTTGATTGATATGTTACAACAACAAAAAAAGTACAAAAAAAAGTCTGGCACTTGCTCGCACTTGAAGTCTGGCACTTGTTCGCACTTGGCCTAAAGAGATGTAACAGTTTTACAACAGACAATTTTAGACATAAATGTAACCTAACTTATAATTTGAATAATTTGTTGTTATGTGGACATCTCAACGTGTAGAGGCAATATTAGAAAACTACACTAAAATCTTTTGAAATTCATAAATGTTTTAATTTTGAGGCCAGTGTCTTGCATGCAACCATCTAAATTTGTGCAGAATTTTTACTGTATTTTAAAATAGTTTCACAAGACTGCATAAACAAATCGTAAGCTAAGTTGGAATAAACTCTGTTTTGAATTTTGAATAATTAGTTTATGGCTAGTTGGACAGTTGAAAAACAGTTGATTTAGGTTTCCTAATAGTCCAATTAACTTTGTTGTTAAAAGAAACTTATCACAAGATGATATTTATCTAAGAGTTGATAATAATTTCCAACGCTGACAACTTGACATGCTCATGTGCCGCTCATTGATAAATTCCAGGTCCAATGTAGTACAATGCAGATTTTAATTTGTACATCTTTTTAAATTGTAAAATTTGTAATACCATTAATGTATATCTAACAGGGGCATTAATATTTGTAATATAGACAAAATCATATTGTATCTTTCAACAGTTGCCCAGGAATGTTAAGAAATTAAATAATTCCAAACTGAAACATATTTTCTTGTTGCTGTTTTTGTTTGTTTGTAGAACAGGGTTTTAATTTGACCAAGGAATTTAGTTGACAACTAAAGCCATGTTTGTAGTCAATTTTACCAAAAAATGGTCAGATTTGGCCAAGCTGTGGTTGTCAAAAGATTGACCAAGAGTTAGTGGTCAAATTTAACCAAAAGAGGAGTGAATTATGCACCGAACCAAATGTGGTCAATTTGACCAATTTTTGTGGTCAAAATATTGACTTAGTTGGAATGGTCAAATCTGACTAAATATGGTTGGTGCAATCACTCCCAACTTGGTCAAAGTTTGACCATATTGTGGTCAAATTTGACCATTTTTTTTTATATTTTTAAAGTGCATATTTACCATAGATACTGTTGCTTACTCAAAAAGAAAAAAAAACACATTCTTTCCATGAATTCCCTTTAATTCTGCGATTTTAACAGCCAGAACTGTAAATTTTGTTCATAGATTAATAAAGAACTGATGTTAATTTCATAATAGAAAATTACAATTTTGCCTCCACCAATCCCCACCATTGTTACATAAATTGCCCCTGCAGTTTCAACAACATATATGATCTACATGGAACAATTAATATAAGATGCCTATCTTAACTTCAAACAATTCCTTCTTCTTTTATCAAATAAATTTTATTCCACATCTGGACAATTTCTCTTAGTCAAAATCAGTGGTTTCAGAAATACAATTACAAGAAACATATGCTCAATCTTCCATACCTAAATTCACCCAAGTCACGCATAGATGGATAAAGGCATATTGTATCAACAATGGGATTGCTAATTGCAAAATAAGTTTGGTTCAATGAGGTTTAACGGTTCCGCGACAGAGTCGAATGTGCCAAGTAAAATAAGTAAAACAAAATATGTGTTTGTGTTTGGAGTTGTCATGGTGATTATCAATTTATTCAATAATTGGTCATATCTACAACATATACCTAATCCTTTGCATAGTTCACCAAAAACAAAAGGTATTGTTTTTTTTGAAAATTGTTGTGCATTTTGTCTCAAAATGATCACATCTTCAATTTAGATGTATGCATCGAGGAGGGGGAGGGGGGGGGTAGGGGAACCATTTAAACTTTCCCTGAGAGTTTTTAACTTCCTGGTCAAATGCAATTTCTTTCTTCCTTGTTGGGAGGTAAAATTGTGAAATTTTAAAATAAAATTGACAAAAATTATTGGTAAAGTTATAGGAAATTTTCATAAATTAAAGTAAATTTTGAGTTCCCGTAAACTGGAGGAAATTTCCTCAAAACTAAGGAAATTTTGTTAAAAATTAAAGAAAATTCACTTTAAAATTTCAAGATTAGCAGCAATGTCATTTAGTTCCTAGCTATACCCTATTTCCCAGAAATGACCTCTTGCATATGGGAATGTTTTACCTTTAAAACGGATAAGGAAAAAAATTGTGGAACTAGCTGTGATGTGTTACGGAAAACTAAAAATAAACTTTGTAGGATTTGGATTGCACCATTATTATGCGGGTTGGTTTTAAGAACGAAGTCATTGAAACAATAGTTGAAGACTTTACATGAGAAATGACCATCTTTACGAGGAATGGTCCATCAATCATTCATGACTTTTGCACAAAGTCCTCCCAAGCATATAATGTAAATTTATATTGAGGGTCAGCCAAGAACTAACCTGATTCGCATCACTCAACAGCAGTTATGTAGCTTGAGCCCCAGATGAATTACCTATTGTGTACAGTGCAACAGTAGCTGGTTGCTAATAAGTGAACTGTGAATAGACTATGAAGGTGTTGTCAGTTAAGAAAGTACAGATTACCACTGGGTTGTGTATGGTGCAACAATACCTGGTTGCTAACCAATGATTTGTGAAGTCTCCCAGGTTGAATGGTGTGGATTACCCCTGAATTTGAGAAAATTGAGGGTGTCAGGTTGGAGGGTCTAAGATTTTTCCAATAAATGCTGCCTATAGATTGCCAGAAATGGCACTTCCCAGGCCAAAAACTTGCAAATTTGAAGCTGGTTTTCTTTGATTGTTCACAATTTTGCCAGAATTTTGCTGTACATTTTGCCCGAATTCTTGGTTGCCAAAAAAATGGGGGAACTGTGCCACCTGCCCCGCCACATACTATACTTAAGTACAATTTATTCAAACTCTATTTGAGCGATATAGGGGCAGTTTGGGTTGATGCCTCCCGAGTTTTTATGGGGAAGGGGGTGGTACATGTCAAAAGAAGATATTTGTAAAGCAAACAGAATATCATTGATCACATTTGCACTCCTGGCCAATATTTTTGACTCCAGAATATTGAAAAATGAGGGGTTGAGTGAGGTGGCATTGTACTTACTTGTTACTTGGAGTCGAAAGGTTGGAAGTAAGATTTGACAATCAAACTTACTAAATCATAATTTTAGATTCAACCGCCGCGCTGATGTTATGGCAAATCTGTCGATGACTGATTCCACGTCTGGGCAATGGGCCCTATGAATTTGTAATAGAATAAGTGCCTCCAGTCGGGCTTCCGTCATTGTTGACCGAATAGCTGTAAGGGTTCTTTTCATTTTTGAAAAGACTCTCTCGGCCTGTGCAGAAGTCACTTGCAAAGTTGCCAGCAACTGGAGCAACAGTGATACGTTAGGAAACATTTCAGAGCAATGATCCAGGGCACAGACGGATGAAGATGGTCGGGACTTGACAGGAACATTTTCCCATTTCTTCCTCCATAACATGTATTCGCCCTTAACAATCATGAAAGGATTTTTGATCAAACTTGCATACACCTCAATAGCAGGAGTTAAATCATTCCACTGCCTCTCACCGTCAGCTTGTTTGGCGAATTCCATACAATTTGGTACAAGGTAGTTAAGTTTCATAATCTGTTGTTTATGTGGTCCAAATCTGTGCTTGAGGTCTCCAATTATGGAGTCTATGGCTGGATAAAAAAAGGTGTTGTTGATGTGGTCCAAATCTGTGCTTGAGGTCTCCAATAATAAAGTCTATGGCTGGATAAAAAAAAGTTGACTCTGTAATAGCCTTCGGTGGTGTTGTCCAATGTTTGAGCATTTGGTCGGTATGAGCTTCTAGCTGCAATGCGTGGTTTTCGCAGTTCCACCTCTATCACATCTTGTGCGACTGATTCTGCCTTTTGATACAGGTCATGGAACTCCCCTTCACTTTGCAATTCTTTGAGAACAGACTGAAGATGGTTTACTAAGGCTAACGCTTGGGATAAATCTCCCCCCACTGTTTGTAAGACTCAGGAAACTGGTAGCATCAATCCTGACAGTTTCTCCAAAATGACTGAAGCAACTGGAAATTCTGAGTTGCACACCAATTTTTCAAGGCTTTCTGCTTTGTTTCTGTCGCAAGGTGATGGCCAGCATTTGATTTCGATAAGGCATCTAGTGTATATTTCAAAAGTTGCATAAATGTTTCAACTGCAGATTTCGTTCCACAGACGTGTTTACGCGTGATCGCCAATTGTCACTCTTGATTGGAAATACCAGAGTCACTTTCAGAGGCTTGAGATGGTTTTTTTGCACTTGCTCGAAAAGTCGATAAAGTTTCTCGCACAACATTGCGGAAGCACTCAAATTTAGGCAATGCATGGCGCAATGAAAATAAAAGGCCAATGGAGCTGCCTTTTTTATTGTTGCTGAAGCACCACCCGTTCACTGGCCATGGCTCCTGCCCCATCATAGCCTTGTTCCACACAAAGAGACAGATTCAAACCGAGCTCACAAATCTTTCTTAGCAACGTGTCTCCAGTAGCTTTGCCACTCAACTTGGTTTCATTATGCTCAATTTCACCAGGATTATTAGATTTGATGTCAGAGATCAAGTCCAATACCATTACCGTGTCCTCATGCAATCTCCAAACTCCAGAATCGCTAGGTGAAACATATCTTATAACAATTGCCAGTTGTTCCCTTTTTTGGCAATCCAATGTTTCATCAGCTATGATAGACCAGAACTGTGCTTTTTTGATGTTAGCAACAACACTTTCCCTAATCATGTCACCAGCAACGCAAATAGGTTCATTTTTAATCAAGGATGATAGGTAGGTTGCATGAGCATAGGAAGTTTTTATATGGTCCTTTAAAAGTAAATCCCCACTACGAAGTCGAAAACGAAGTAACCCTAAAATTTCCATCATTTTCTGTTCCCGCCATCCTATTTTTCTGGACTGTGAACATATAAAAAAAAATGTGTTTGCTTCACCCACACCGACGATGACAAATAGCTTTATAAAACTCGTGGAACTAAGCCTATATTAAAGACGATAGAAGAACAACAAATGGTCACTTATGTATACATATCATTAATATATTTACTGGACTGGGCATACATTACCTTCATCCGTGTTTTCCCTTTTCCTTTTTGAACAACCATATGCGAAAAGTGACATTTTCAAAATTCAAGTTCAACTGAACTTAATTACCGCCTTCAGAGTTTAGACAAATTGATTTCTATTTGTGGAAAGTTTTGAGCAAAATAATGGGGCACTTGTAGTACTTTGTTATCGCAAAGCAGTAGCAGAATGGCGCCATCTTCAATCGTCATTGCGTAAGAACAGGCTTGGCAAGTTCACGGCTCTTGACAAATTAAAAATTGCGTCAAAATTTCATTTAAAAGTTTGCATTATTTTTTGTTGTGTTTTACAGGGATACAACGAATTTACATTACAGGGAATGCAGGGAGATTTGCATTTCATGTATGCGCATCTGTACGATACATAGGCATATAGGTGTAATTTAATTTTTGTAAATATGGGATTGGGGGGGCCATGGCCCCCCCTCTGGCTACGCCAGGGAGGAGAGGGTGGGACGGCTTGCCATGTTTGACAGCATAGCATGCTGCATGTTGAATGTAGGCCAAGTGGAATGGAACTTTAGACAACATTTCATTTAACAACTAGCCAGTTCCAATGAAATATCTTTGAAGCAAAACAAATTAAATGAAATTTAATGCACACACAACTTCAGTTCAAAAGTTTGTTAGACACGACATTACTGATGAGAAACTTTTTAAACTAATTTTTCTTAAACAAATGTATGAGAAATTGTACTTGTGCTGAATAGAAAACAATTTTTAAGAATGCAGTGATAAGAAAAGATATAAGAAGTTTATTCAATGATATAATAAACAGATATCATTTCATACAAAAAGTTTAATAGATAGCATAGTCTTAATTTTTGGGATCATAATCATGCAAACTAACGTTGTCGTTATGCCTCGCTCTTGCACTTCTTCATTCATGATTGTTGTCTATAATATTTCAGCCAAATAATGTTTTAATTTCTCATGAATACAGTCATATAATAAGAAATTTATCTCAGTGTTAAAAATGGAAGAAAATAAGCCAAAATCTGACATTGAAAAACACTTATCGCCTCTTCACAGCATGTTTACAATACACAAAACACAAGGAAACCCTCTGCACACAATGGTACAGTCCATGCAGCTCAGGCATGCTAAAATTATGTCAGAATTAAGATAAAGGGTTACATAAGGGGACGCGAAATGTTTTCTATCATCAATTTCTATTTGTTGAAAAGTATAGGCCCTTTTTCGCACCAATTACATTGGATTTTAAATATTTGTAAATAGATATATGTTAATTGTCAGGCCGTGTGAAATGGACTCCCAAATATTTTCATTCATAAGTTACAAAGGTCAAAGTGGCGATAACCCTGTGATTTTGCTTGTGCTTCCATTGAAAAACAAGAAAAAACATGTTTTATAGTTTACAAAGTATGGTACTTTATTTTTGAATAATTAAATGAAAATGGTCTCAAACGATAGATAATGAATTCAAGTTCTCAATATTGTTTGAAATGGAACAAAATATTCAGAGACTCTTTAGTTATAACGTTTGAAGTGCAAAATATGTGTGATTTTTCAGAGCATTTTGCACAGTTAAGGAGATTATCGCAAGCGTATGAACCAAACATTCCCATATGTTTAGGTTAACCATGTAACACAAGCGAAGCCCCTGAATTTCACTGATTTATTCTATCTTGATGGAAAAGCAGCAACGTCTCAAACACTGAGCAACAAACATCTCATTCTACCCCCATCATGCCCCCTAACAAAATATATTTCTTAAGAGATATTTTTTTAACAAGAATGTCTTGGGTAATATCAAAAGTCAATCTGGACTCAAATAACATTCTCAACTTTATCAATTACTCACAAACTACACCTCCATACTTTGCAGATAACACCATGCAAACATAGCTCGCAATCATTCAAATGCAAATATGATAATTGAAAGGGGACATGATTGTATTGAAAAGACTATAATTTAATTGCTTTTCCTTTTTTGGAGGGGGTAGTAGACAAGTAATGTATTTCTCACACAATCACTTTAATTTTAATCGAGATTCAAGATGAAAATATCTCAAATGGAACTTCTGCTTTATGTCAGTAAGATATGACAAAAAATTTAAATTACACAGAACTTAAAAGTGACAGCTTTGCGTGCGAACATACTGTATGAATACCAAATAGTATAGGATGGATTTTGTACAACATGTTGCTAAAAGACATGTGAGTGTGTAGATTGTTTAAATCAATAATTAGGTGAGAAAATCAGAGTGACTATCCATAAATGAAAGCACACTTGGACTTTTCTTCGTGAAAGGGTGTACATTTCATTCTACATAAGAACAGAAGTTTAAAATCTTTAATATTATGATGTTTATGGATGGCGAGGGGGGCAGGGAAGGGGTAAGGCATGTATGTTAAGGGGGACAGGGAAGGGGTAAGGCATGTACGTTAATTGATGCTTCGAAGTATGTAAATAAACAAGTCATTGAAATATGGGGTTTAAGTACCAAACCAGAAGACTTTTCAGTGAATAATGTTCATACCTGTATCCGAAAGAATTTATGTTTTTTCAGGTGCTCGATAGTATACTCCATAAATCAATAGCAGTATACTTAAGAAAGGACATGTACCAGGAATTTACATTTCGAATTTTGAAATGCTTTAGAGAAACAAATCTCACTGTACTCAACAATAGTTTACAAAAAAAAAAACATTAAGTCTTGTTCACATTGTAACCTACCACCGAAAATATAATCTGCCCATTTTAAAGGATTATGTTCAGAGGTCAAGCATGTTCATCTTATACTGTATGACAGAGGACTTCAAAAGAAACAAAACAGTGAAAAAAGCATTCAAAAATCTTATTCCATTAAGGAGATATTCAAGTTTAAAGTTTGGTATCATTTCTGTAAAAACAACTGAAATCAGACAAAGTTGTGACATCACAGCCTCAGATTCCTAATGTCTTTATGTAGCTAGCCTGATTTCAGCCGTTTCTATCCAAATGATACCAAACTTTAAAGCTTAAATAACTCCTTAATGGCATAGGCATCACCAGAGAAAATAAAAGGGAGTTGAATCACAAAATGAGGGCATCCTACTTTAAAGGGTGAGATAATCAGCATGGGATCCAGAGGGAGTGCTTAAGGGCCCCTGGTGGGGTCCAGGGGAAAAGCCCAGGTGGGGTCCAGGAGGAAATGCCACTAGATGCTCTGTGATTTTAGTCATTATGAGCGCCTAAAAGTGGATAGAATTTGATTTTGTTATGTATCCTTGCATGCTTTTATCTACACACCTGGCGTATGTGTAACTGTAAGTCCGTGGTAGTGGTGCTACAGCATTAAAAAGATTGCATCATTCCAGGATTTTTTGTAGCTAGCCTGATTTCAGTCGTTTCCATCCAAATGATACCAAATTTTAAACTTACATATCTCCTTAATGGCATAGGCATCACCAGAGAAAAAAAAAAGGAAGTCGAATCACAAAATAAGGACATTCTACTTTAAAGGCGCATTAGTGCCTTTCCTCAAGCAAAGCACAAGATAATCGGTGTGGGGTGCAGGGGCCCACTTAAGGGCCCCTGGTGGGGTCCAGGGGCAAAACCCTGGTGGAGGACCAGAGGCAAACCCACCAGAAGCTCTGTGGTTAGTCATTTTGAGGGCCTAAAAGTGGATGAAATTTGACATATTTTTTAGGTACAGTACCTGTGCATGCTTATGAGCCCACGTACAACCCTTACACAAAACAACGAATACAGATTTATTCCAATTTCCACTTTTCTCCACCAAAATCTTCATATAACAATGAAAATCACCCTTGCTTTACTGCCCTTTACCCATTTTTTACCATTATATTACAACCATTAGCATACATCAACAACTTTCATTTTTAACAACTATTTCCAATATTTTATGTGGTGGGTAGACCATAGTTTACCACCTTTTCCAGATTTCCCTGAGAAAACTACGTTTTCCCACCTTATGGTGGTCAACATCTTGGTTTTTATATTAGCATGAACTTGAATGTAAATGGTGGAATTTGTAGGTTTTACTAAACCTGCATTGACCGTATTGTCTATAGCATATAATTTGTTTAATACAATACATGTACACTTAAAAACAGGATGTCATGGCCATTGACCCAGCATTGACCATCACTGCCAACTAACGGTCGGTTTTCTCGTGTAAGTGGTGGTTTTTGGTTGTATGATGGGGGAATGAATGTCAAATACAATGTTGGAAAAGGTGGTCATTGAAGCCCAACCAACCAATGGTTTTCAAGCATCGGAAAAAGAGAAATAGTTCCAAATGCACTCTTGTCAGACAACCATGGAAAAGGTGGAAAATCCTTATGTATTTTATTGATAAAAAACAACCAGGTAAAATAGAGGACCACCATTTTCCTGGTGGGTTTTTTTTTTTTGTAAGGGAAGAATATAGTCAATTTGAAAAAGAAGCATATAAAAAAGTGTTAATAATTTTGAGTGTAATCAAGGTTTACATATTTTTGAGGTATCCGTGCATGCATCTGTGAACTTATCTTTACATCTAAAGTAACTGAACGTTCCTGGGAATGGTCCTATACTGGCATTCACGGATTGTACCATTCAAAGAAAGAAATAATGTTTTAGTGCTGTGGATTAACTCCTATATATCCAAATATAATATATTGTAGCCGGATGTAGGCTAAAATTATAACAGGCCTGTGCTATAGTATTGGTTATCATGATTTCCATTATCATAATCTAAGAGATAATTTCTGAAGTCTCATTCAGTGTTCACTGGGGCCCATGGATGAAGATTTATTTGCATTTTATGTCCTAAAAGGTTATCATTTTTACACGAACAACTTTAAGTTTACAAGAAAAACGGGTATTTTAGTTTTAAAAAGTTGGGTGTAATTGTGTAGACCATCCTCTTTCCAAAAAGTAGGGATATAAACCAACAAGCCCCCCCCCTCCCCCCCCCCCTCCTCTCCTTCTTCTGTGATTTGTACGAAAGGCATATTTAAAAAACTGTATTCCAGAAATTTAATCCGTCACGGCAACATGCAGACATAACCTTAGACAGATTTACATATCATGTAGACATAATATAAAGCATCTGGATTTCAGTGAAGTAATATTCCTATAAGATTATATTTTCCAATATAAAGAACATTTAAAGAAATAGAATGACGAAGCAACAATTAACATTGCTTAACACTTTAGTGGAGGCTGGAAAATCTCATATTTTAAAAGTGATTATCTGTTCTAGGACATGAAGGATCGGAATAAGCCAAAATCTGTGGCTTCTCTGTCAATTTATGTCATTCATAAGAAACCTAGAACATGACATTCTAAAGGAGTATTTCATACCTGATTAGCTAAAGATGAGATTGGCTTCCACATTACATCTAGGGTAGTCTGAGGAAGATTTTACTGCCTCTTCGTGATCAATGGGAAAACCATAATGAATGTTCATAAGTGCAAGGGCTGGTAATCGTTCGCCCTTCATAGATGATTGCAGGTAGGCACGAAGGGTGGAAAATGATAGCTCACAAGATGTGACACCAAGAGTGCATATGCTATAGGTCATGTAGGTCTAGCACCTTAAGTATATCCATGATAGTATGTCACATAAATGTAAATTTAATGGCTTATACTAAAATACTAGATTAAGAGTAATGTGATAAAATTATCTTCTATTCAATTTCTTCATAGAGAAAAATGACGTTATGTCCCGGTCTTAACTTTTTTGAAGCCTCATGTTGTCAAAGTTGATGCATGCGGCATTTTACATACACGTATACATTGATATATCAAAATGACGTGCATGTATGTGTTGTGCGTACTTAAATTTGTTAAGACGGTAGAACTCACATGCCCGCAGGTAAAGTGACGAGCAGATTCATTTGCCCCTAGAGAGCAGTAGAGCTAGAGCTGTGTACAGTACAGCATACCATCATTGCATCTACGTAATTTGTAGATGTAATAACATGTAGAAATAGGTCAATTTTTGGGATAGGACTATTTCATAACTTCTTGAAAAAAAATATTTTCTGATAAACGACCCACCCTCTTTGGTGATGCATGTGATTAATTAGAACACCTTTAAGATTTTTTTGAAGAAAAAGAGGGGGGTTGTTTGCACCCCCCTCCCCCCATTGGTGATGCCTATTAATGGAATAAGATTTTTGAATGCTTTCTTCACCGTTGTTTCTTTCAAGTCCTCTTTCATATAAGATAGACTTGCATGACCCCTGAAGTAATCCTTCAAAGTTTTGCTATGATTCATTTTTATTTTGAATTCTTCCTCAAAGCAGCTCAGAGCTAAATTGTATTCACTTCTGGTAAGTACATGTAGTAAGTGAAATCTTTCAAATGTACAAACCTCTCATAGCCCCAAATTGACAGGATCACAGTAATGTCTATTATCAAAATTTGACAGTTCTGTGTTTCATTAACATCCATTTCTAATCTCCATAAGGAATTTCAATACACCGCAAGCAAACTGTGATAAACAAGTATTCAAATGTTTTGAATGAAGGAAATTTAAGTCTGTCTCTTTAGCTAGTAAGTGCTTCTTTGAAATTAATTATGAAATCTCAAGTGCCAATTGCACCGTGGGACCAGGGAAAGTATTACAAAGCCAACAAATTATTTCCAATTATCTGAAGTTCTTAAAAGTTCTATGGCAATCTATGAAATACTGCTTTTATTTGTCAATCTAGTAATACAGCAATTTCAGCATTATAAGTTATGGCTGCAGATCAGTGCTTTCACATTTTAGTTATGGCTGCAGATCAGAGCTTCCACATTTTAGTTATGGCTGCAGATCAGAGCTTTCACATTTTAGTTATGGCTGCAGATCAGAGCTTTCACATTCTAACTATGGCTGCAGATCAGAGCTTTCACATTTTAGTTATGGCTGCAGATCAGAGCTTTCACATTTTAGTTATGGCTGCAAATCAGAGCTTTCACATTTTAGTAATTGCTACAGATCAGAGCTTTCACATTTTATTTATGGCTGCAGATCAGAGCTTTCACATTTTAGTTATGGCTGGGCTGCAGATCAGAGCTTTAGGCTGGGCTGCAGATCAGAGCTTCGGGCTGGGCTGCAGATCAGAGCTTTAGTTATGGCTGCAAATCAGAGCTTTCACATTTTAGTTATGGCTGCAGATCAGAGCTTTCACATTTTAGTTATGGCTGCAGATCAGAGCTTTAACATTTTTGTTATGGCTGCGGATCAAAGTTTGGGGTTCAATTTTTGATGCAAGAATGGAGAGAAATATGAAATATGAAGTTATTCTTAATTTTTCTTCCCATCAGGATTATTTCAAACAAAATGGTGAAGAAAGCATTAAAACCTTACTTAAAGCAGATATTCAAGTTGAAAGGTCGCACTGATTTTGTAGAAAAAAATGAATTCAGACTTGGTGCTACATAGAATAACAGTCTTTGTGCATTCTGTATTGTATTCATACTTTTATGGCTTAAATCCATTGGATATGTCAAGAACAGTCAAAAGAATCTCCACCTACTTATGGGAGAGGGAGTGGGGAATGAGATCGCTTTGCCCCAAACTTCAAAATTTGCATGGTACATACAAATAATAATATAATGCACTTCCCCTCGTGAAACAAGACTGCTCCTCCCCAGCCCCCCAGCTCAAAATCTGTAATAATTCTTAACAGTTAAGATCTGATCAGGTTCATTCCAACTCAATTTTTGTTTGATTTATCTTTAAAATATCTGAATTTTCTGCTCTTCCTCAAAATATTGTAGATGTGGCAGACACTGGGGGCTGCAAGGGATATTATTTGGAGCTGCAAAACATGGGGGTGGAGAGGAGGAGCAAAAGGTGAAGATTTTTTTTAAACATACATATAATTAAAAACAATAATTGGCAAATCGTTGGGGGGGAAATTAATCTTTTGTGGCATGCCACCTAAGGTGGCAGATATTCGTAATTAACATGCACCCTTTGCCCTCGTGGCAAGCCACCTATGGTGGCATATATCAGTAATTAACATGCACCCTTTGCCCTTGTGGCAAGCCACCTATGATGGCAGATATTCGTAATTAACATGCACCCTTTGCCCTTGTGGCAAGCCGCCTATGGTGGCAGTTATTCGTATTTAACCATTTTTACCCAATTCTCTCAGGGCTCTAAACTTGAATAAACCGGATCCCGGTGCAGGATATCAACATGATTTTTTACCAAGTTGTTAATTTGTGCACATTTTTAATATTGACACTCTGGCACTACAGAATCTATCCTTACAAAACACAATGATCATCTTGTCCTACAGAGTCACTCAACACTTCTTCATCATTGCTACCAATTTATGGATCTATGATTTGCACATAGTTGCAACAGACAAAACAAAAAGTCAGTCAAAAATCAGTCAATTTTAATTAGACCAAGATTTAAATCGAAGCACATGCAAGGCAACTCACGTTAAATTGCCGCAGGAAAAAGGTCAAAAGTAAACTGCAAAATAAAAAAGGTCAATATTTGCAATAAAAGAAATGAAGTACCATATGTGATATTAAGCAACTTTCCACTCAACCTACTTTGGTAATTTATAACTTGATAAATTTGCCACTGGGGCATTTATATGAAGTAATTTTCACAAGACTGTAATGTGTATATGTTCTCTATGCCATTTGCATGTGGGTGGGTTTGAGATGGGCCCAAATATGATTTTCTTTCCTTCCTTCCACTGATACATCATATTCTCCATTCCACTGGTACGTCATATTCTCCAATATCAGAACCAGAATTGTACGTACACATACTTTAACAGAGATCTTGGCTAGAGGTTTTTTTCTGTAAATTTGGGATACTTATTTTTTTATAGTCATCTCAATGTTGGACAATTATTGTATATATCATGCAAAGAGGATTGTTCATTGGTCAAAACATTTATCTATGAAATACCATTTACTTCAAACTTTATTTTAAATAAGATTTTCAGAGAAACTGGATAATTCCAGATTTGTATGGGCTCCTCATATATTTTTACTGTGTGAAGACTTCAAATGAAATTTACAATATGTGTATCTGTATTATTCAAAGATCTTCAACTTATTAATTTTGAAAATATAGGGATTAAAATGGCTTCACGGATTCAGTTCAATTTTTAAGGAAAAGGACAAATAATTCATTAGTATTAAAGCTTAGTAAGAAAACTAACTAGACAACTGACTAGAAACAAATTCTAATTTTAAGTGTTAAGCAAAATTAATTGAAATAAGAATTTGACATTCTATAAGAGCTGAAGAGAAAAAATCGTTACTGTGCTAGTTTTTTTTATGAAAAACCATGTAGTCAGACTGGTGTGCTAATTTAGCTATCAGTAGCAAAGTAACATAACCAGCATTTTGGCTGCATTAACATTTAATTTTCTTAGCAAAAAAAATTGACATTTATCAGGAATATTGGACAGAATTTTAATAAAACTACCATTCTCAAACTGTGCTAAGCCTCTGAAAAAATAAATTGAAAAATGACAAAATCATATTCCTATCATTTCCAAAATGTATTCTATACCCAAGTGCATGCATGCATGTTTATTGGCATCCATAGACCATTGAAGTTAGAAGATGGAAACTGAAAAGGTCAACAACATCTGAATTCATCAACCTAGTCACATCCATGCAGGGGGCTGTGCGTAAGTCTACATGTATACAGATGTCCCTCAAAATCAATGTCTTAATATTATTAATATTTTGTTTGTGCATGTTCTGATGTAGGAAACATCTGATATGGGAAACTACAACACAACGTCAACCAAATGGGGCTTATGACAATACTGACACTGCACGTCCAGTACTGATGGGGCCAATTATACTTATTATTTTCCTTCTTGCTACACATGTAAGAATGACCTAGTTTTATTGAGTTCAAAATGCATTCTTGATCGATGTAGGAAAACCGTAGTTTGGCACCCGTGGATTGGCATCCGTGGTTTGGCACCCGTGGTTTGGCACCCGTGGTTTGGCACCCGTGGTTTGGCACCCGTGGTTTGGCACCCGTGGTTTGGCACCCGTGGTTTGGCACCCGTGGTTTGGCACCCGTGGTTTGGCACCCGTGGTTTGGCACCGTGGTTTGGCACCGTGGTTTGGCACCCGTGGTTTGGCACCGTGGTTTGGCACCCGTGGTTTGGCACCCGTGGTTTGGCACCGTGGTTAGGCACCGTGGTTGGCACCGTGGTTTGGCACCCGTGGTTTGGCACCGTGGTTTGGCACCGTTTGGTTTGGCACCCGTGGTTTGGCACCCGTGGTTTGGCACCCGTGGTTTGGCACCAGTGGTTTGGCACCGTGGTTTGGCACCGTGGTTTGGCACCGTGGTTTGGCACCGTGGTTTGGCACCGTGGTTTGGCACCCGTGGTTTGGCACCCGTGGTTTGGCACCGTGGTTTGGCACCCGTGGTTTGGCACCGTGGTTTGGCACCGTGGTTTGGCACCGTGGTTTGGCACCGTGGTTTGGCACCCGTGGTTAGGCACCCGTGGTTAGGCACCCGTGGTTTGGCACCCGTGGTTTGGCACCCGTGGTTTGGCACCCGTGGTTTGGCACCCGTGGTTTGGCACCCGTGGTTTGGCACCCGTGGTTTGGCACCCGTGGTTTGGCACCAGTGGTTTGGCACCCGTGGTTTGGCACCCGTGGTTTGGCACCCGTGGTTTGGCACCCGTGGTTTGGCACCCGTGGTTTGGCACCCGTGGTTATTGGCACCCGTGGTTATTGGCACCCGTGGTTATTGGTACGCGTGGTTATTGGCACCCGGCCATTTGGCACCCGTAGTTGGGCCCAAATGAATACAAAGTGTACTTTGCATCTGTGGAAAATATGGACTAATGATGTCTTTGGGCGAGCAATGCCAAACATTAAATATGTGCTGAGGATATAAATCAAGAAAGTTGAATGTGAATAATTGTAAATATAGGTTACATCAATACTTAACAGCAACCTCTCCTGAAAATAAAACATCTGAAGGAGCAGATTTGCCATGAGATGTTTCTATAGAGATACAAAATACTAGTCTCTGTATCATAGTTGCTAAGGGCTATTCATAAATAACATACCATGCCAAAAACTCAAAATCATTCAAGTATAAGACTTTAGATTCAAAGAAATGAGCCGTAAAACTTGATGCATGGACAAGTATAGATCAAGATTTTGTCGTCCACGTATTTGACTGGGATTGTGTGAATGCTTAACCTCCGGCGATACAGCAGATGTTATCATTTCATTTGAATGATTTCCAAAACTGCACATGTAATATATTTTGATGCGTTTCCTTAAGAGCCCCAGTTACAAGGTTGAAGAAAATGTATACAATTATCTACCTGTTTATTTCAATATCTAAAGGACATTTTTAGGTTTGATCATGATGCAGGTCATCATTTCAAACAATGTAGGATCAGGAGTCAAAAGAGTCTGAAAATTTAGTAAAATACATACTTTAGAAAAATTGGATTCTTTGGCCTGGAAGTTTATTTTCAAGAGCCAAAAGTAAAGACAAGGTTTTAGCAACATTATATTATCTTACTAGTCAATCAATTAACAAGGGGCAAGGACCTACATATTCTGACATATTGGTATGTTCAAGATCAAATTGGTTTATTTAATACTCCTTCTAAACCTGAATAGAATTTTTCAACTAAAATCTAAAAACTGATATAAAATCGATGTAAAATTTTACTTTTTGGGGGTGCGCACAATCATGATGCACAAACAGGTCATCATTCAGTGTAGGATCATGAGTCAGACAAGTCTGAAAATGGGACAAAAGTCAGAAAATGTAGAAAAATGTAGAAAAATTAGAACAATTTAGAATCGCACAAATTTTCTAACAAATTCCTTTAAGAGATATGTTGGGGTGAAATTCCCTGACCCAGGCTGATCCAGCCTGACTCCAGTACTTATGCCACTGACCAAGGCAAAATGTTTTAGATACAAAAATGATATACATTAAATTTAAAAGTATAAACACAAAATTAATAGAAAAATTACAATTGGAAGCAAAAAACACAAGAAATATTGTTAGCAAATGTGAAAACCCAAAACCCTTTTGTGCACGCATGTTCATATTCGATCCTTCATGTATGATGCAGGCTGGTTTCCTGGCATAAGCAGATGAGAGGACATGACTCATCCCTAGGCCTGAATAGGATGTCGGTCCATCACAGGGTAGCTCCCCAACAGCGATGGTATTCATTTTACAGCTGAGTGGACTACCCGAGTAAAGTGTCTTGCTGAAGGACACAATGCTGCACTCATGAGAAGTGTCAAACCACTTTGATTGAGTATGCCACCACTGCCCTCTCATGATTTCTACAAAGCTGTGTGTCAAACCACTTGGATTGAATAAGCCACCACTGCACCTCTCATGATTTCTACAAAGCTGTGTGTCAAACCCCTTTGAGTATGCCACCACTGCACTTCTCATGATTTCTACAAAGCTGTGTGTCAAACCCCTTTGAGTATGCCACCACTGCACCTCATGATTTCTACAAACCTGTGTGTCAAACCCCTTTGAGTATGCCACCACTGCACCTCTCATGATTTCTACAAAGCCGTGTATCTCTTATGCTCATAACAAGTTATACTTAGTACATTTGTGATAAGAAAGTGTTTGTTACCATGGTTACTTATTTAATCATCATTATTTGAACATTTAGACAGCCAAGAAAAAAAAATTATGTTGCTTTCAGATGCCCACCCTTGCAGAAAAACTAGCTTGTGGCAATTAAGCTAAAATAGCATAAACTTGTAAATACATTGTTTTATCTGCAATAATTCTCTAACAATTTTAAGGGAACATTAAAAGCAATTTTTAATCATTCTATTCTTTATTGCAGAGGCTTTCAAAATTTGTATACTTGTAGAATGTCAATAACATATATTTGCTTTTTTATAAGTGCAAAAATCCTAAATCAAGCTATGTTAAAATTGCATGCCAGAAGTTTTCATGGTTTTCAAATTTTCAGATACATTGACTTTTCTTCTGTGATTTCCTTCAACTGTCTCTTCTTTTTTCGTTCATCAAATATATTAATGTTTTACTCTGTTGCAATATGAGTCTAAAATGAATACAATTCAGTAATCCTTTTTTCATTGTTTATACATTAGAAGAAACAAGGTTGTTTCAACCTACCCATCAGATGGATATTGTTAACTTGTATATCTAGATCACTGGGAGTTTACATTTTAAACTGCTTAACTCCATTTGGATTATTGCATGCTTTTTTATTATTAAAACGATAGGTCAATTTCTTTAACCTATTTCAAAATTTCATGCAAAATAAAATATATGTTAGTTTAATTTTGCTCGCATTTTCCCAAAATCTTGGATCGTGGTTGGGAAAATTTCTCAAACAAAATTTGTGTTCCTTTTTTAATTAAAACTTACTGCTTGCAGACTTAACGAAAGATAATTTGAGTACAAAACACTTTCCTTAAGAATTTTCTTTCTTTTATTTTTGTAGGCCTGTTTATTTTATTTTTATTTCTTAATTTTCAATTTCATTTCCAGCTTTAGGAAATGATTACATTTTTGCAATTAGCTCTTATATCTGATGGTCCTGTAGGCCAGCAACTGAAAAGCGCCTCGCTCAATGTGTAAGGAATAATTTAGTGAAGACTAATGCTGGTATTGGATATGATTTACACAGTATTAGGACCAATTTACACAATTTATTTACCCATAAAAATCTTTACCATTATTTTGAAAGAGCCCAGTTGTATCTAAGAATTCATCAAGTAGCTTTATCATGCCACCAATATTATGGGAAAGATTTCAATATGTTATGCCCCGACATCTACGACATTATTATTAGCAGCGCCCTCACTAAATATTTCTTAAATAATGTACATGCTGTGTCATGCTTAAACTATTCCTGAAATAAACTGTTTGTACTTACAGTGTGTGTACTGTATTTATGAAGTGTGGGGGCAATGATGCATGGATTTTCAGTGGCCTTGATATGTTTGATTTTCCTACATATGGAATGTCATTAAAAACATCGCTGATGTAAGGGCGCAAATCTTTCATGACTGCTGAAGCACAAAAGTGATGAATTTCATAAATAAATTGAACATCTTGCTTTCACCTGGAGCAATTAGTTTAATCAGCCATAAGCAAAAATTAAGCTTCTCTAAAGAACTGGAAACTTATTTTCTTCAGGATGTGATTTTCTTTCATTCTAACATAGATTTGATCATTGTTACAAACACTTTAAGGAAGTTGTGAATATTCATATCATTTAGCCTATAAATATTCATACCATTAAGCCTCAGGAGAAGTATGAGCAAATTATGTCTGATTGGTGAATATCCCAAAGGGGAATAAACTGATTAATTGGAAAGACTGATTGAATTATTGAAGGTGCTCAATTCAAAAGGAAGTGCAATGACCCTTTTTGTACATACTGTTAACACATTGATTAAACTTTTATCCCCATCAGATAAATTTTACATAAAGGTGGTGAACCTAGCTACCAAGATAGGTCAAACCTTCTGCAACATTGGGTATGACCCAATATGCATTAACATTGAGATCTTACCCATCATTTTAACAGTGCATCACTATGGGAAGAAAGGGAGGAAGGGGGGGGGGAAGGTCACAAGTACTTAAAGAAAAAGGGGACACTAACCCTTGTGTTATACTTTTGTATGAATTTTTGCAAGGGGAGGGGGGAACATACCTTCACAGGAAAGGGGGACACAGCTCCATTCTGGCTATGGGCCTATTTGCATTTCAATCTTCAAAGTTAAAGGCTGAAAGTATACAATATGTTAAATCTAAAGGCAAAGCAATCAGTTGCTTTTTGCAGGATTAAAAAGAATAGTTGCCTAGGTGTCACACAAGCATATCTAGATGTGCACATGCATGTCTAGGTGTCACACATGCATGTCTAGGTGTAGCACATGCATGTCTAGGTGTCGCACATGCATGTCTAGGTGTCGCACATTCATGTCTAGGTGTCGCACGTGCATGTCTAGGTGTCACACATGCATGTCTAGGTGCAGTGCATGCATGTCTAGGTGTCGCGCAAGCATGTCTAGGTGTCGCACATGCTTGTCTATGTGTCGTGCATGCATGTCTAGGTGTCACACATGCATGTCTAGGTGTCACATATACATGTCTAGGTGTCACAGATGCATGTCTAGGTGTCACACATACATGTCTAGGTGTCACACATACATGTCTAGGTGTCACACATACATGTCCTTCTGTTATTTAAATCACAACAGATGGATCCTTGCCGTAATTCTTCTCTGAAGAAACTACTTATGATATTTTTTTTAAGTATTGCATCGAAGTTACTGGTGTAGAAAGCCTACTGAAGATTTGTAACACTAATTTCTTAAAAAGCGTTGATATTTGATACTCTCTTGAATATGTGATCTTCATATTTTCTACCCACATCTGAACTTTCTCTCTTATTTTTCCCTTAGATTTAACTTAATTTATCATTTAAATTCGTTAGAGGAAAACCATATGTTATCAAAGTAACTTCATTTTCAAAAATGGTACAGGTCACTTATTTGAAAATAAAGAGCAACACTGTCTAGGAGAGGTCAATTGCAGATAATTTGCCAATGACCAACATAAAATTTAATCAAGAAGCACTTATGAAAGAAATATAATCTTCCTCATGACTAATTTGAATTAACTTGATGCAATCAACTTTATTCCCAAGAATTTTCATTGAGATTTTGAAAAATTTGTATTTCTTGAAGAAATAATCAAAATAATGGCTTAGTGGTCAAGCGCATCAATCACATAGTGAACTTTTAAAGAAGAGAATGGGGAACAAAAAAATTCAATTAATTTTCATTAAAGGATTACGTCAGTGGTCAAGCAAGTCCATCTGATGTGAAAGAGGACTTCAGATGAAACAAAATGGTGAATTCAGCATTACAAAATCTTATTCCGTTACAGAGATATTTAAGTTTTGAAGTTGGTACTATTTGTGTAGAAAGGACTGAAATCAGATTAGTTGTGATCAGTCTTGATGTATTTTAATATATATTTTGTCCTTCAATTTTGTGGCTTACAAACCATTGGATATGTCAGGAAAGTAGTGAAACAGAATCTTGAAAGTATAATTATAATTCACTACCTGAAGAAAGTTTTAGGGAAACTAATTGAAATAGGACAAAAGTTATATAAAAAAAAATTGAAATACACAAGCAATTGTTAAGAATGTGAGAATAAAGGCACAATCCTTCCGCAGTAGACAATTAGTACACCAGGCATTTCTACAAAGATAAGACATATCACTTTAAACTTGAATATCTCCTTATCAGAATAAGATTTTTGAACAATTTTTGCACCATTTTGTTTGTTTTAAAGCCTTTTTTTCATATGGGATAAACTTGCTTGACCACTGAACTAATCTTTTAAAAGAATGTCACCAGAAGCATTTCTAGACCACTTTCAGTTGTGAGTGGGAAGGGGAAACAAATTTCTTTGACCGTTTAGAAACATAATGAGAAGCAGCACAAAAGAAATTGTAGTACAAATTTGGAAAACTTTGTGTCCCATCTGGTACTGTCTGTTGGTACTGAAAGAACAAGGATAGTAACAAAAGCCTGGGATTATTATTGCCATTAGGCCTATGCTGGTTCTCAATGCCATAGTATCCATTGTGCTTCAAAAACAACTGATTGTCATCAAACAAATTGAAATCCTCATTATTTGTCACCTTAAAGATATATCTCAAGAATGTAAAATTCTCATGCAGTTTGATCTGTTCCGGCTAATTTTCTCAAGATTACAGTAGCTTGGTCAGGAATCACAGCTCCCATACGGCTTAAGATGCCACTTGATGTGGCCTCAAGGATCTCAGACACGCCCTTAAAATCCTTTCCAGCTACCGGCACAGACTGATTAATATGTATGTAGCATAGAACACTAATAAACATTTAAATTGTATGTGTCATAAAAACAAAACAAATACCCACATGCATGGGTGGGGTTTGCTCATCGAAATTGGGGGTAAAATTCAAAAGTGTGTATGTGGGGGTGTGTATGGGGGGGGGGGGAAGAGGGGAAGGCAAAAACACACATTCATGCTAAGATGCCAAAAATCACTATACACAAGATATACATTTGGAAAGCCCCCTTCAAATCCCACCTACGTCCATACATATGATATGGATTGTCAATAAGAAATGCTAAATTTTCAAAGATTACCTTAACTTTACTTTTTCAATGTTTCACGATGTCTGTGTAATGAATAATGCAAAGGCAATCACGTATTTTCACATTCTTTCCTTCAATCATGCACAACTTAAAATTTTGTAGAGAAAAATGAAGACCGAAGATTTTAAGATGGCTTCCAACATTTAAAGAGCCTGAGGGGAAATAGAACTGCTTTCATAATCCAAGTAAAAAACAATTTCACTTTTAAAGAAATTAAATTTTCATTTCAACTTATAAGCAAAAAAATTCTAGCTGAGAATACGAGTATGTCTTCAACATTCAAGGTTTTTTAATGCAGTAACTTGTGATTGGAATAGCGAATCCATGGTTGATGGTAACAAACTTACTTCATAAAAAAATAATAAATAAATACAAAAACAAAAATTAAATATATAAAAAATCATTCAAATCAATTGTTTTTTGCCTCAAACCTCAAATTTTGAAGTTTGGGGCAAAGCAATCTCATTCCCCCACCCCCTACTGTCATCTTGACATAGCCAATGGATTTTAAGCCATAAAAGTATAAATGCTTTCATAATTTAAGTAAAAAACACTTCTCTTCTCTTTTAAAAAAATGAAATGTTTCTTTCTTCTTTGAGCTACAAAAAACAGCAAAAACTAAGCATTTCATTGCAAATAACATGATTCCTTTAGCCGAGAATATGAGTAAGTTTTTTCAATGCAGTAATTTGTGATCAGGGTAGTGAATCCCTGATTGATGGTAGCAAACTTACTTCATAAAATAACACTTGGTTCTATAAATCTACTATATTGTACAGCAGTCAAAAGATTTTATACATGCATCTTTTTGTCAAAACTGAGATCATATGTTATTGCATGACTGAGATATGTTATTGCATGACTGAGATATGTTATTGCATGACTGAGATATGTTATTGCATGACTGAGATATGTTATTGCATGACTGAGATATGTTATTGCATGATTGAGATATGTTATTGCATGACTGAGATATGCTATTGCATGACTGAGATATGTTATTGCATGACTGAGATTATGTTATTGCATGACTAAGATTATATGTTATTGCATGACTGAGATATGTTATTGCATGACTGAGATTATATGTTATTGCATGACTGAGATATTTTATTGCATGACTGAAATATGTTATTGCATGACTATATGTTATTGCATGACTGAGATTATGTTATTGCATGACTGAGATATGTTATTGCATGACTGAGATATGTTATTGCATGACTGAGATTATATGTTATTGCATGACTGAGATATGTTATTGCATGACTGAGATTATGTATTATTGCATGACTGAGATTATGTGTTATTGCATGACTGAGATTATATGTTATTGCATGACTGAGATATGTTATTGCATGACTGAGATATGTTATTGCATGACTGAGATTATATGTTATTGCATGACTGAGATATTTTATTGCATGACTGAAATATGTTATTGCATGACTGAGATATGTTATTGCATGACTGAGATTATGTTATTGCATGACTGAGATATGTTATTGCATGACTGAGATATGTTATTGCATGACTGAGATTGTGTTATTATGACTGAGATATGTTATTGCATGACTGAGATTATGTGTTATTGCATGACTGAGATTATGTGTTATTGCATGACTGAGATTATGTGTTATTGCATGACTGAGATATGTTATTGCATGACTGAGATATGTTATTGCATGACTGAGATTATGTGTTATTGCATGACTGAGATTATGTGTTATTGCATGACTGAGATTATGTGTTATTGCATGACTGAGATATGTTATTGCATGACTGAGATATGTTATTGCATGACTGAGATTATATGTTATTGCATGACAGAGATATGTTATTGCATGACTGAGATATGTTATTGCATGACTTATTGCATGACTGAGATTATATGTTATTGCATGACTGAGATTATGTTATTGCATGACTGATTATATGTTCTTACATGAATGAGATATGTTATTGCATGACTGAGATTATGTTATTGCATGACTGTTTCTGTGCCTCCTGTTAATGTTCTCCCATTAAATACAAACTGAGACATCTTAAATTTGATGTAAATATCGAGGACATTGCTTATGGAAGGCAATTTAGTTTACGTTGATAAACTTTCGGAAAAAAATGCATCAAGTTGAAAGATTCCAATTCCATTAAGAATAAAATTTGTTCATAAACCACTAGTTTGATCTACACGAATGTTTTTACTGCAGGCACAGAGAATGTCAATTGTGGAATACATGTTATGAAGATACATGGGGGCTATAAACACATCTGTTACATGGGAATAAAAGTCTTTGTTTCCTCCTGGATTGGGACAGATTTGTACCATTACATTTTTCTGCTATCCTACATTAACACATCCTAAAATGAGCAAGATTGAACCTTAAACACATGATTTGCTTTGTTCACCGCCCCTTCCCCTCCCCACACCCTGATACTAAGCTTAAGATAACTTATACCCTGTCTTGGCTAAATATTATAATATAAACTACTTAGATCAAAATGTAATTTCAAACTGAAAGTCTTAGGAACTTACAAGCAAGAATTTGGTAATATTTAGCCATCAAATTTGGATGTACATTAATGCTTTTATTGTAAGCAGAAAATAAATGTGAAATAAGTTTTCATTGTGGAAAACATTTGTAAAAGATTAAAGAACAGCACGTACTTACTCAGGTCATCAATGACTATTACAATCATTCAGATTCAGAGAAGCATATACTATACATTGTGTGTATGAAAATTAAGTCCATGCACCATAGCACATATGGTATGTATGTGTGGTAAAGTGACACGGCCAAGTTGAGCAGAGCTGTACAAATTCATAGTTTGTTTAAGCATGGAGCTATTTCATCCTCTACTTATAGAAGATCTCCCAGATTGACACTGATGGCTTGAAAAGAGGTGGAGACAATAATCAGACCCTAATCCCCTGGAAATGCAGCTGACTTAAACAGCTATTTCATACATACATGTTACAAAGGTACCCCCAATTTCCCAATCACAAGCAAATAAATACACTGGTAAATAAGTTCCCATCAAAAGTTGTGACTCAAATATCCTGCTAACTGTGAATAACACTTTTAGGTCTATTGTTTAAGCTTCAATTTTACCAATTTTGTTTTCAATTCTTTCAATAATATTCAAAATATTCCCCAACTGGAAAGAAAACATGAAGGAGAAAGATATTATTCTCTCAGAGAGGAATTTTTTCTGCTATATTATTTCCTGTGTATACCTTTGATCCCCTTCCACCCCTCTGACTTTTGTTGGTTTATCTCACATAAATAAACTTAATTACATCAAATGCTTTTCTTTTAGTACTTTTTTTTTCTCCCGTTCTTTTCAAACATTCTCCTTTTCCCTTTGCTACCTATAAGCATCTTTATAAGAACAAATTATACTTATAATATGAGAATAAATTATATCTATATGAGAACAAATTATATCTATATTATTGAAACAAATTATATCTATGTTATGAGAACAAATTATATCTATATTAGGAGAACAAATTATATCTATGAGAACAAATTACATCTATATGAGAACAAATTATATCTATATAATGAGAACAAATTATATCTATATCATGAGAACAAATTATATCTATATTATGAGAACAAATTATATCTATATAATGAGAACAAATTATATCTATATTATGAGAACAAATTATATCTATATAATGAGAACAAATTATATATATAGTATGAGAACAAATTATATCTATATTATGAGAACAAACAATTATTGAAACAAATTATATCTATATTATTGAAACAAAATTATTATCTATATAATGAGAACAAATTATATCTATATTATGAGAACAAATTATATCTATATAATGAGAACAAATTATATCTATATTATGAGAACAAATTATATCTATATTATGAGAACAAATTATATCTATATTATGATAACAAATCATATCTATATAATGAGAACAAATTATATCTATATGGAACAAATTATATCTATATTATGACAACAAATTATATCTATATTATGAGAACAAATTATATCTATATTATGAGAACAAATTATATCTATATGGAACAAATTATATCTACATTATGACAACAAATCATATCTATATAATGAGAACAAATTATATCTATATGGAACAAATTATATCTACATTATGACAACAAATTATATCTATATTATATCTATATTACTTCTGATGTTTACAATGTTTATTTTGTCAGGACTATATCTTTTTGTTTGAAAGTTGGAGAAGTAAAAAATGAATATTGAGGAGAGAAAAAATGGCTGGAAATAAGCCATCCAATTTGGATGGTCCACCTGCACAGAGTGCATGTAAGAGAGGTGGAATTGTCCTCTGAGAATCAAAGGTGCGATATCGGCATAAGGACATTCAGTTCTAATTTTTTGATTGGTGAAAATTTCCACACGCCTCTTTCGATCATATTTCGCACTATATTTATAACCAGCAACTATTTCAATTCAGCTATACTGTGGCCAAACGGATAAAGTGATGGGTTTCGAGCTATGTGCTTGTGTGCCAATTGTAAAGACTTCAAATCTCGTCAAGGCACAACTTTTTCTGTCTTTTTCCCTCATTTGAATTAAAGCATGGAGCTGTTAGCAGACTTAATTTTAATCAATAGCTCCTCTATTGAAACTAACAACAAATTTGTACAGCTCTGTTCAACCCGGCCATGTCATGTTACAACACATGCAACATGCATGTATCTAATCTCCATGCACACACTGTATATTCTATGCTTCTCTTGTAACACGTTGATGACATGTGTATAGTACATAGTATGTATTTAAGACTGACGTCTTTGCGATTTGTTTGAGATGACACCGCCTCTTTAAGGGTACCAAGTTTGGTACCAAAGCCATCAAATTCAGATGATCTACATGACCAGTTCCTAGTAAAATAAAATGAAAATATGATGGTTGTCATATTGGAATACATTTATAACTAACTATACAGAATTTCATACGAAAAGAGATTTAAAAAAAGGTATTTTACAAACTAAGGCTATAATCCTTTTAAGGCATACAGTATCTTAATCATCTGAAAAAGTATGATCAACCCTACTACATACAAGTATCAAAAAGTAAAATGCAAGATCTGGTGCTCTTACACAAAATTTTCATTAACAACTTTGATACCAATTACATGAGGTCCAAAGCATATATGTGCCACGTAACCATTCCTCCAGTGGGGGAAACAATGTTTTTCAAAAACTTACATTTCAAAATTCTGTCTGAAAGTGGGGAAGGAGAGTTAAGATTTATACATCACGAAAAAAGCGAATTCTTGGGTGATATGGCAAATAAAGCACTATATTCTTCTCATGGTTAGTGCTAATCAATGCTGATCAGCTGATTGTAAGATGCAAAACAATGCTGTCAGTGCCTCTTTTAAGGAATTTTCACTGGGTACCAAGTAGTCTCTTGGGTAGTGGGAGCCACCTCGCTAACATGCAACAAAATTTGTCTTGCCATTTATAGGTATGTAGCTGTTGTGTTTGGTTGAAAATGTTTTGCCATTACAAATATAAACAAGAGATTGCATTGGGGAAAATTGAACCAGAGTGGAGGCGACATGCTGATATTTATGATCTCAGTAACAACAATGAGTTTATTAAATTGTCACTGCGCCCTCTAATAATTTAAGTATAAAAAGGGGTTAAATTAATTTTTGCAAAACAAAGACCATGGTACCCAGTGCCCTCAAAATCAGCTCACTACATACCAAGTCTTTTCCACTGTGTACGCAGTCAAAAATGATGCAGTTGTATCGTAAGTTCATGCAAAATACAAGGCCATGAAAGTGTCCTATTTATCTTTAAAATGTTTTGCAGAAACTTAATCTTATTTTTCATTAACTGTGAATGGGTTAAAATCTGTACATCATTTGCCTACATTGAATCAAAGCCATATGCTTATATACAGCTCAGTTCTAAAATTTGTATTATCTTTATATACAGAATTTTGCGACAATTGAATTAAAACTTCCATAACTCATAAATTGGATTCAAATCTTTACATAAATTGTTCGCTTTGAATCAAACCGAATAAGTGACTCTATAAACTGCATCCTCTTGAAGTGCAGCTGCCATGTTCTAACATGCCTAATGGGAGAAGCTTGATTCCTGCATTGTATCAAGCGTAATTCCTGCATCACATCAAGTGTAATTCCTGCATCGCATCAAGTGTAATTCCTGCATCGCATCATGCCGAATTCCTGCATCGCATCAAGCCTAATTCCTGCATCGCATCAAGAGTAATTCCTGCATCGCATCAAGTCTAATTCCTGCATTGCATCAAGCCGTAATCCTGCATTGCATCAAGCCTAATTCCTGCATCGCATCAAACCTAACTTCTGCATCGCATCAAGCATAATTCCTGCATCGCATCAAGCATAATTCCTGCATCGCATCAAGAGTAATTCCTGCATCGCATCAAGCCTAATTCCTGCATTGCATCAAGCCGTAATCCTGCATCGCATCAAGCCTAATTCCTGCATTGCATCAACCCTAATTCCTGCTTCGCATCAAGCCTAATTCCTGCATTGCATCAAGCCTAATTCCTGCATCGCATCAAACCTAACTTCTGCATCACATCAAGCCTAATTCCTGCATTGCATCAAGCGTAATTCCTGCATCGCATCAAACCTAACTTCTGCATCGCATCAAACCTAATTCCTGCATCGCATCAAGCCTAATTCCTGCATCGCATCAAGCCTAATTCCTGCATTGCATCAAGCCTAATTCCTGCTTCGCATCAAGCCTAATTCCTGCATTGCATCAAGCCTAATTCCTGCATCGCATCAAACCTAACTTCTGCATCGCATCAAGCCTAATTCCTGCATCGCATCAAGCCTAATTCCTGCATCACATCAAGCCTAATTCCTGCATCGCATCAAGCCTAATTCCTGCATCGCATCAAGCAGAATTCCTGCATAGCATCAAGCAGAATTCCTGCATCGCATCAAGCAGAATTCCAGCATCGCATCAAGCAGAATTCCTGCATCGCATCAAGCATAATTCCTGCATTGCGTCAATCCTAATTGCTGCATCGCATCAATCCTAATTGCTGCATCACATATCTAGCCTAAATTCCTGCATCGTATCAAGCCTAATTCCTGCATCGCATCAAGCCTAATTCCTGCATCGCATCAAGCCTAATTCCTGCATCGCATCAAGCCTAATTCCTGCATCGCATCAAGAGTAATTCCTGCATCGCATCAAGCCTAATTCCTGCATTGCATCAGGCCTAATTCCTGCATCACATCAGGCCTAATTCCTGCATCACATATCAAGCCTAATTCCGGCATCGCAACAAGCCTAATTCCGGCATCGTATCAAGCCTAATTCCTGCATCGCATCAAACCTAATTTCTGCATCGCATCAAGCCTAATTCCTGCATCGCATCAGGCCTAATTCTTGCATTGCATCAAGCCTAATTCCTACATGGCATCAAGCCTAATTCCTGCATCGTATCAAGCTAAACTCATTTGACAATTCCTTATTATTGGTGTGAAATTTGTGAGGTATGATTCAGGTTAATGTACATTGGGATGAAAGTGTTCCTTTAAATAAAAATGTTTAAATTTTGCATATTTTTTTTATTTGGAATCAATCTCAAATACTTATACATGACTTTAATCTAAAAATTTCATCTTCTCTAAGTACAGCTGTTGTGTTCCAAAGGGAAAAAATCTAAACATCCTGTATCTCATCACGCCAAAAAACTTTGATCTAAAAACTTCATCTTCTTTAAGTACAGACGTTGTGTTCCAAAGGGATAAAATCTTAACGTCCTGTATCTCATCATGCTAAACAACTTTGATCTAAAAACTTCATATTCTTTTAGTACAGATGTCGTGTTCCAAAGGGAGAAAATCTAACATCCTGTATCTCATCATGCTAAACAACTTTGATCTAAAACCTTCATCGTTTTTAAGTACAGATGTTATGTTCCAAAGGGATAAAATCTTAACGTCGTGTATTTCAACACGCTAAACAACTTTGATCTAAAAACTTCAACTTCTTTAAGTTTAGCTGTCGTGTTCCAGAGGGAGAAAATCTTAACATCCTGTATCTCATCACGCTAAACAACTTTGATCTAAAAACTTCATCTTCTTTAAGTACAGATGTCGTGTTCCAAGGGGAGAAAATTTTAACATCCCGTTTCTCATCACGCTAACCAACTTTGATCTAAAAAATTCAACTTCTTAAAGTACAGCTGTCGTGTTCCAAGGGGAGAAAATCTTAACATCCTGTTCTTCTTCAAGTACAGCTGTCGTGTTCCAACACCTAAATTCGTACATCTTATCAAACAAGATTCATTTGGCAAATTCACTACCAAATTGATAAGGAATCAATTAATCAGGAGTGGTTTAGGTTTATATACATGTATGTATAAGTGTTTCTTTAATTATAGTATTTGTGCCAATCAAATTTTATTTTCTATCAATTCTAAATTTCAATTTCCATCAATTCTGAATTGGATTAAAATTTCACATAATTTGTGCACTTTGAATGAAGTTCAAATACTTCTATCTTCTTAAAGTACAGCTATTCTTACGAGAGTAAAAAAAACTTTATTCCCTCATATCATCAAGCTTAACTTACTTGAGAATTCACTGCCAAATCATAAATGATTAGTGTGCAATTCAGGAACGGTTCAAGCACAAGCCGGTCAATTCAGGAATGGTTTAAGCACAAGCCGGTCAATTCACGAATGGTTTAAGCACAAGCCTGTCAATTCAGGAATGGTTTAAGCACAAGCCGGTCAATTTACGAATGGTTTAAGCACAAGCCGGTCAATTCAGGAATGGTTTAAGCACAAGCCGGTCAATTCACGAATGGTTTAAGCACAAGCCTGTCAATTCAGGAATGGTTTAAGCACAAGCCGGTCAATTCAGGAATGGTTTAAGCACAAGCCGGTCAATTCACGAATGGTTTAAGCACAAGCCGGTCAATTCACGAATGGTTTAAGCACAAGCCGGTCAATTCACGAATGGTTTAAGCACAAGCCGGTCAATTCACGAATGGTTTAAGCACAAGCCGGTCAATTCACGAATGGTTTAAGCACAAGCCAGTCTGGGAGGGGTTCTGGGTGTTGGCACCCAAAAAAAAAAAGTTCCACAATTTTTCATTATTCAAAATACCATTTCATTTACTAATAGAAAACTATGCTGCAAATCAGTGGCGCTGGAAACGAGGGGCCAAGGAACTTTCCACTTTTTAGTAGGTTGAATTTTCCCCCTCCCCTATCCTGCCACTTTTGTGAAATTGCAAGTACTAACCAGAACCCCTTCCTTATGATTTTCCTACATCCATCCCTCTTTAGGTATGTACATTTAGACTTAAGTGTTACTTTAATTACCATATTTGTGCCAATTGAATTTTAATTTCCATTAATTCCAAATAGGATTCAAATATCTACATAATTTGTTCACTTTGCATCCAACCAAATACTTATAAACAATTTTGATTGAAAAACTTCATCCTTAGTTGTCAGGGTTTAATGAGAGAAAGGTTTAGTTGTCAGAGTATAATGGGAGAAAGGAACCTAATTCCTTCATCTCATCAAGCTGAATTCACTTGACAATTCAATACCAAATCCTCAAAATGGAATTAGTAAGACATGATTTAGGTTAATGTACTGTGCATTCGAGTTAAATATTCACAATTGTGATGATTTCTTCAAAGATTGATGGAGGTGGACTTTCTGAGTGACAACATTCTTGCATTTTAAAGAGAATGTTTCACATAAAAAAAATCACCCAATATAGAAGATGGCAAACATTTACACTTTTTAAAAAGAAACAGGAAGCATCAAATTTCAGTTAAGAGATTTTAGATTTATCATTAGTATTATTATTGAAAGGAATTTCTTAAAAGTTTTACTGAATAATTTACTCATAGTCAACCAAAGAAAATTTAAGAAATGTAAAGAAGAACAAATATATTATCCCTTCAAATATTAATGGGGCTAGGAAAGGTCTAATTCTAACAGATGGTAAAAGAGAAAACAAAATGACTGAAACTCTTTTTAGATTAAATGTGGCCCAATTTTGTAGCAAAAACTCTGACTGACTGTCCAGCAGTGGCGGTACCAGGCACCACTAGCTGGTGTGGGGAGGGGAGGGGGGAGGAGACAATTGGCCCAAAATGTTTTGTGGCAAAGTGAACTGATTGAATTGTGTCCCTGTCCCAATATCCATAAACAGCATAAGTGATTTTGCAATAACCTTTCAGTAGATCAATTCATACAGTTTCTCCTGGAATTTGGACGAATTAAAAATTCAATCTTGCCGAGAAATGGGAGGTCTTGTCACCCAGTTTCCCCATGGCGCCGCTATTGCTGTCATGGTCTTCCAACTACTGTAGGTCTATGTTCATCTGCCCATAATAAAATGCTGTACTTAGCCCCACCATTTCTTTATCTCTCCCAGTGGCGTAGCCAGAGGGGCCAGGAAGAATTCATTTCCCTCCCCCCTCAGATACATATTCTTTTCCCCAAAATTCCCAGTGATGTATATTAAAATGATAATTCCTACGTAGGAAGGAAACATAATTTATGAATTTGAATTTGGTTCTATAATGGCAAAGTTATAGCCTCATTTAAAATATCATATTTCAATCCAGTGTTCTTTGGTCATAAAATGGTAGTGCTGCCATTCGAAACCTTAATCAACTTGAGTGGAGGGTCAGAGGCATAGGAAGGGAAGAGGAAGGGGGGAATGGAGAAAAAACTTTTCCCTGAAAGGCTTTCACCTTCCCGGTTGGATTCTTTCTTGCAAGTTGGGAGGTAAAATTAAGAATCTATTCAAACAAATATTAAAAAATGGTAAAATTGGAGGAAAATGCACTAAAATTGAAGGAAAATTTGGTAAAATCAAAAAAACATTTGATAAAATTGAAGACAAATTTGGTAAAATTAAAGAAACATTTGGTAAAATTGAAGGATGTTAGGGTAAAATTTGGCAACATTTCCCATAAATTGAAGAAAATTTCCCGCAAAATGAAGAAAAATTCCCTAAAATGAAGGAAATTCCCAAAAGACAACGCAAATTTCCAAAAATTGAACAAGATTTCCTAATTAACAGCAAAGTGGAAAGTAATTTACTAGTGCAATTTTCCTACTTGTTGTTAACCAGGACATTTTTGGGGTTTTTGCCCCCTGAGAGGTGACCGACCCTTCCTACGCCTCAGGGGTAGTCCCACAAATTTAAGAAGATTTTCTACCTTCAAAGCTTTGCCCTCTAGCTTTGCCCCCTATAGAGGATTGTTTCCTCCTTAGCAATGCAATCCGGGCATCGCCACTGATCTCCCATACCATGTCCTTCTTGGTCTACCTCTTTTTCTCCTTCCTTCTGTCCTACCATCTAACAGCTGCCTTTGAAACCCCTTTCCTCAGATCATGTGACCCATGAACTGCATCTTCCTGCTTTTGATTTCTGGCACAAAGGTTCTCCTCTCATTCACTCTCTCAAAACCCTGCACATTACTGATCTTATCTGCATAAGAAACCCTTAGCATCTTTCTGTACAGCCACATTTCAAAAGCCTGCAGCTTATTTTGCATTTCTTGAGATAAGGTCCAAGTTTCAGAGGCATATACAGTAGGGTGGAGAGGACATAACATCTGACCATTCCCTTCTTTGTGGCTAGTTTAAGCTTTTAAATCTTAATGTGGCTAAGGGAAAATTCATGAAGTACAACTTTAAAAAAGGTATAATTCTATCAGATGGTAAAAGAGAGGACAATATGTCATCTTCTTAGATTAAATGTGGCCCCAATTTTCTAGCAGAAATCACAGAATAGTAAACAAAGAGAAGTGAAACAAAAAGTGAAACATATGAACAGATGTTGGAAATGGTGAATATACATTTCTGGGTCACATGACTAGGACAAGGTCAGTGAAGCAAGAAAACATGAAATGAGCAAATATTTATTTGTGAGAGAAGCAGACAAAAGTATGATTTGTTTGTTTGCAATGATAGCTGTGTTACAACCACCATTGTAATAACAACAGCTATTGTAATAGTTATTACAATAGCAGTTGCAGTGTGTGTTACATTATGCTTGACCCATTGCAACCACTATTGTAATAACAACTGCTATTGTAATAAACTTTTTCTCCAAACGATGGGACCATGTCCAACCCACTATTCACCAACATCAACGCCATCGCCATCATTATCATCACCATAACCATTAATATTAAACGTCATCATTTTGTACAGTTGACTTGGAAATGATGGAGTTACCTTGTATATATTATTTTCAATTAAAATTTTTAAGTTCTTTGGTATTCGCCCGCCATTGTAATAATTATTACAACAGCGGTTGCAGTGTTTGTTAATTTCTTGGGTATTCGCCCGCCATTGTAATAATTATTACAACAGCGGTTGCAGTGTTTGTTAAGTTCTTTGGTATTCGCCCGCCATTGTAATAATTATTACAACAGCGGTTGCAGTGTTTGTTAATTTCTTGGGTATTCGCCCGCCATTGTAATAATTATTACAACAGCGGTTGCAGTGCTTGTTAAGTTCTTTGGTATTTGCCCGCCATTGTAATAATTATTACAACAGCGGTTGCAGTGTTTGTTAAGTTGTTTGGTATTTGCCCGCCATTGTAATAATTATTACAATAGCAGTAGCAATGTTTGTTAAGCTCTTTGGTATTTGCCCGGAATTGTAATAATTATTACAATAGCGGTAGCAGTGTTTGTTAAGTTCTTTGGTATTCGCTCGCCATTGTAATAATTAGTACAATAGCGAATGCAGTGTTTGCTAAGTTCTTTGGTATTTGCCCGCCATTGTAATAATTATTACAATAGTGGTTGCAGTGTTTGTTAAGTTCTTTGGTATTTGCCCGCCATTGTAATAATTATTACAATAGCGGTAGCAGTGTTTGTTAAGTTCTTTGGTATTCGCTCGCCATCGTAATAATTAGTACAATAGCGGTTGCAGTGTTTGCTAAGTTCTTTGGTATTCGCCCGCCATTGTAATAATTATTACAATAGCGGTTGCAGTGTTTGTTAAGTTCTTTGGTATTTGCCTGCCATTGTAATAATTATTACAATAGCGGTAGCAGTGTTTGCTAAGTTCTTTGGTATTCGCCCGCCGTTGTAATAATCATTACAATAGCGGTTGCAGTGTTTGTTAAGTTCTTTGGTATTTACTTGCCATTGTAATAATTATAACAATAGAGCGCAGTGTTTGTTAAGTTCTTTGATATTCGCTCGCCATTGTAATAATTAATTGTAATAATTATTACAATAGCGGTTGCAGTGTTTGTTAAGTTCTTTGGTATTCGCTCGCCGTTGTAATAATTAATACAATAGCGGTAGCAGTGTTTGTTAAGTTCTTTGTTATTTGCCCGCCATTGTAATAATTATTACAATAGCGGTAGCAGTGTTTGTTAAGTTCTCTGGTATTCGCTCGCCATTGTAATAATTATTACAATAGCGGTAGCAGTGTTTGTTAAGTTCTTTGGTATTTGCCCGCCATTGTAATGATTATTACAATAGCGGTAGCAGTGTTTGTTAAGTTCTTTCGTATTCGCTCGCCATTGTAATAATTAATACAATAGCGGTAGCAGTGTTTATTAAGCTCTTTGGTATACGCTCGCCATTGTAATACTTATTACAATAGCGTTAGCAGTGTTTGTTAAGTTCTTTGGTATTCGCTCGCCATTGTAAAAATGATTACAATAGCGGTTGCAGTGTTTGTTACATTATGTTTGACCCATCCAGGTTGAGTTGGAGGGCCCATGAGTGTTCAACATTTCCTATAAGATGGCAGAGAACACAGTTGTGACATATTCTGGGAGGTTGTTGATGAACAGGAGGAATGTGAGTGTACCTATGACACTTCCTTGGGGTACACCTGACTTGACTAGGGTTGAGCTGGAGTATTCACCATTGAGGAGAACACACTGTTGGCTATCAGTCAGAAAATATTGTAGCCATTCAAGTGTTGGTCCTCTTATCTTATAGTACTGTGCTTTGTAGAGTAAGCTTTTGTGTGGAACTTTGTCGAAAGCCTTGGAGAAATCAAGGAGGATGAGGTCTACCTGGTCCTTGTTGTCGAAGTTCTTTGCAAGGTCTTGCATGGTGAGAATCAATTAAGACTCACAAGAACGTTTTCTCCTGAAGCCATGCTGAGCATCATTCAAAATGTTGTGTCTGTCAAGGTGATTCATGATGCAGCTACAGAGGATGTGTTCGAGAATCTTACAGGAAACAACAATTTGGGAAATCGGATGGTAGCTAGCAGCCCTGTAATGATCGCCTTTCTTGAAAATGGGTACATCAGCTTTTTTCCATCAAGGTGGATTACGCCTTGGTTGATCAAGGCCTGGAAGAAGGTGGTGAAGACCCCAGCAATTTGTGGAGCAGTTATCTTCAAGAGATGAGTTGGTCCAGATGCCTTACGGACATTGAGGCTACTCAGGAGTTTAAGAAATTGATTTTGATATAATCCTCAGGCATTGGTGGAAATGGACTAGGACCTTTATCCTTGATGGAGACTTGTCTTCATTGCTATGGAACACAGATGAGAACTGATCATTAACATGTTAGCTTCATCCAAAGTTGCTTGCACTTACCAATTCTCTCGATGTTGATTGCAACTCGACCTGTTGTCATGTATATAAGTGTCAGTTTAAAGAGGGAGGCTCGTCTCAGTAAAATACGGTAAAAATGGAGGATACTTTATTTTGACGTCACTTCCGGTTGTGAAGGCAAGATCTAATCCTCTGTCTGTTTGTACCACACAGTACAGCCAGACACTAGCATGTACGTTGTGTGTGCAGAATTACGTACACAGCGCATTACGTTACTGTGACTAGAAACTTATTTGTTTTTTTTCAATGCTTTTTTGTCAGAAAGCGAAAGTGAAATTTTAGTATTATAATTCTACAATGATAGTCACCAAATGAAAATTACTGAGAAAAAAGAAGAAGATGAAAGCAAAAAGTCAAAATAAACGATTCTACCGGGGCTTGAACTCACGGCATGATTTGAAGAAAAAAAAACGTTACCTGCGATTGCCGCATACATCTGGGCCATCTTGTGTGGTGACCTTGAAGGCGTTTTAAATAAGTATATACCTTGCAATACGAGACAACAAATCGCGCAGCAAAATTTAAACCAATCAAAAAATTTGAAAGGAATTCTAAATATTGTGCACATATGACGTAAATATTGTGCACATATGACGATATCGCCTCTTCAAGCGATTTGATGTGTTTTTAGTGCAGTTTTGCACCATATTTGTACGATGGTTTTAGTGATAGTTCTCTATTTACAGGGATCATCCATCAGTCTGTTAGTGTACTTACTACCAGTGTTAGGTTACAATGCACACAGTGTATGTTGTTGCCAGGGTGGGTCAAACTTGAGATGATGTCATGTAATGATTTTTCATGAGATCTCATTCACAACTTTGGGTTTGTTTACATGTGACATCATAGTAGTAAGTTAAAATGCCCGTAATATAAGTTTTATATTGAAATTATAATGTTTTGGGCGTAATAACAAAAACGTTAAAGGCAATAATAATATAATAAACAGTTTAAGGACTTGTGTGTATGTTTGAAAGAGAGAAGCTTCTGGACTGTGGTGGGGTGAGGATGTGTGTTGCAGGGTGTGAATAATTGTAAGCTAAACATTTCTTATTGGCCAATAAATTTAGTTAGTTTATAGCAAGGAATACTTATTGTAAGTGTTGATTGATATTATTAAGTCAAGGACTATTTTCATGCTTGTGGTTTATTGAATTTAATATCCTGTTGGTGATATTTTCCAGTCTGATTGAATTAAGCTTCGAATTGATTAAATTGATATGTGGAACTATGTTAGTTTCTCTGTGCCTTATGTTCTTACCTATGGAATTGGCAATTAATCGGCCTATTTGGGATCATCATATCTGTAATTAGGTGGGTCTCATTTTTAGTCCTAGTTACCCAAACTGTTATAATATCTCCAATAATACCTGGAGGTTTACAATTGGTAGTAGAGGTGGGGCAGTCTGTAGAGGTGGGGCAGTCTGTAGAGGCGGGGCAGTCTGTAGAGGCGGGGCAGCCTGTAGAGGCGGGGCAGCCTGTAGAGGCGGGCAGTCTGTAGAGGCGGGCAGTCTGTAGAGGCGGGGCAGTCTGTAGAGGCGGGCAGTCTGTAGAGGCGGGGCAGTCTGTAGAGGCGGGGCAGTCTGTAGAGGCGGGCAGGCGGGCAGCCTGTAGAGGCGGGCAGCCTGTAGAGGCGGGGCAGCCTGTAGAGGCGGGGCAGCCTGTAGAGGCTGTGGGGGCAGCCTGTAGAGGCGGGGCAGCCTGTAGAGGCGGGGCAGCCTGTAGAGGCGGGGCAGCCTGTGGAGGCGGGGCAGCCTGTGGAGGCGGGGCAGCCTGTGGAGGCGGGGCAGCCTGTGGAGGCAGCCTGTGGGGCAGCCTGTGGAGGGCAGTCTGTAGAGGGGCAGCCTGTAGAGGCGGGGCAGCCTGTAGAGGCGGGGCAGCCTGTAGAGGCGGGGCAGCCTGTAGAGGCGGGGCAGTCTGTAGAGGCGGGGCAGTCTGTAGAGGCGGGGCAGTCTGTAGAGGCGGGGCAGTCTGTAGAGGTGGGGGCAGTCTGTAGAGGCGGGGCAGTCTGTAGAGGCGGGGCAGCCTGTAGAGGCGGGGCAGTCTGTAGAGGCGGGGCAGTCTGTAGAGGCGGGGCAGTCTGTAGAGGCGGGGCAGTCTGGAGGCGGGGCAGTCTGTAGAGGTGGGGGCAGTCGGGGCAGTCTGTAGAGGCGGGGCAGTCTGTAGAGGCGGGCAGTCTGTAGAGGCGGGGCAGTCTGTAGAGGCGGGGCAGTCTGTAGAGGTGGGGGCAGTCTGTAGAGGCGGGCAGTCTGTAGAGGCGGGGCAGTCTGTAGAGGCGGGGCAGTCTGTAGAGGGGCAGTCTGTAGAGGCGGGCAGTCTGTAGAGGCGGGGCAGTCTGTAGAGGCGGGGCAGTCTGTAGAGGCGGGGCAGTCTGTAGGGCAGTCTGTAGAGGCGGGGGCAGTCTGTAGAGGCGGGGCAGTCTGTAGAGGCGGGGCAGTCTGTAGAGGCGGGGCAGTCTGTAGAGGCGGGGCAGTCTGTAGAGGCGGGGCAGTCTAAAGTAAGATCTAGATTGATTGTTGATGTTCTAGGTAGAGATTACAGACAATAATTGGTGAATTTATAGCATATTTTTTAAGCAGAAGTGCATGCATATCATTGTTTTAATTTATCTTTTCTCTTGGAACGAATTTGAATTATGTTTAGGAACTGCAAGCTTCAGATATGTTAATTATGTTCATTTGTTGTAAATGAAACATTGGAGGGAGAACTAAATGTACCAATAGCGGGGTAGGGGATTCAAACATTCGACCAATGATGCCCATTTCCTATTTTCCCATAGATTTACAAATCCCAATGTTCTCAGGTGTGTGAATATCACCCAATGATCCATCTTGTTTCATGTGGAAATGTGAAGTTCTTTGTGTCTTTAACTAGTAAGTAGTATGAGTTAAGAAATTAAATTAGAAAGTAGCTTAAAGATCATGTAGTTAATGACTACTTACCATTCAAGATTGTTTTTCTAATATTTACCAATTATTAGTTGTAACAATTGCTTTATGAAACTGTTGAAAAGTATGAAATTCCAAATGAATTCCAATTGTTCATGCAGAAGAGAATTTTTTTGGTGAGAAAACATATGAACATGAAAAATCAGTGCTTATAGTATAAACACATTCGTTAAGAAACCTAGGCATATGTCAAATCTAAAACATGCATCAGAATTTACAATGGTAATGTCAAATGATAAAATGGTAGAATTCATGCGGACGTTATTATCATATATATTTCTTCATAATCAAAAAGTGTGGTACCCTGTGCATATCATAGTTATATGGCATGCAAAATGAGGCCTGCTGTTTAACAGGTGCTTAGTCAGTAACTGTTTTGGAATGGAAAAATTTACAGTGAGACCTGCTGTCAAATAGGGGCTTAATGGACCTGCTGTCAAATAGGGGCTCAATGGACCTGCTGTCAAATAGGGGCTTAATGGACCTGCTGTCAAATAGGGGCTTAATGGACCTGCTGTCAAATAGGATATTAATGGACCTGCTGTCAAATAGGATATTAATGGACCTGCTGTCGAATAAGGGCTTATTGGAGTCACTGTTTTGATAAGATGTTCTAATTACTCTAATCAGTCTACAGTGTATGTATGCATTGTGTATACACACGATGTATGAAATTCCAGTGAAGCCTGCTGTAAGACAGAAAGTGCTCAGTGTATGCATTGTGTATTAATACGATGTATGAAATTGCAGTGAAGCCTGATGTGAGATAAGTGCCCAGTGAAGTACTTTTCTGAATGGCAATAATATACAGTGAGACCTGCTGTGAAACCAGAAGTGTTCCAATTATTGTTCAATCAAGTGCAGTGTAAATTACACAGTGATACTTACATAGTATACTAAATTTTGAATATGAATATAGTGCTATATTAAGTATATTGGTGACTTATGCAAAGATAGTGAAAATTAGTACAAAGAACATTGTCAACAAAAAGGACATTCAACTTGCAAAGAGTGGAATTATACCTAAATCAGTGGAATTCTGCCAGATTAACAAAGTAAATTTGTTTATCACTTTAATACTTGACAGATTTTTTTTTGAAGAGGAAAAGAAAAGAGAGAGATAAACTTATTTTATCTCTTTAAATAGTCATTTTTCATTAAGAATTTTTGGCTACGGTAACATTAAGTTTACCATTGTAGCTTAGGCTTCATGTTCATCTTCATGGATTCAAAATGGAGGGGAAAGATGTAATAGGCCATAGTGCAGGCCATTGGCTTTGCAGTCAGACAGTACTAACTTTATTGTTAGGCTACGGTAACATGAAGCTTACCATTGTAGCTAAGGCTTCATGCAAAGTTGCTTGCACTTATCAGTGTCCCCGATGTTGATTGCAACTCCACCTGATGTCATGTATAAATAAGTGTCAGTTTAAAGGAATATTTTCATGGTTTTTTGCAAAATTGTATTTGAAAGTGCATAATTTTAGAGCTAATTTGGTACAAAAATCAGGTTGATATCATATTTTCTTCTAAAGATATGGATTTTTAAAGAATTCCCAAATGCATTTTAAAGTTTTTGTACAGTACGATGAATTTGTGTTTGATGATGTCATAGAGACAATTCCATTGCAAATGTTTATGTATTTCTTTAAATGTTAATTTGTTGTTTTTGTATGATTAAAAACAATTTTCCAAAAGTTATTGAAGTAGGGTATATTTGGCAACGTATATAAATACCTAACTTTCATCAATTCATTTTTCTAGCAGGTTTTACTAATAAAAAGGAAAAATAGATTTGAGTGAAATCAACTTTGTAGGAGAATGTGTTGCTGTGTATTAACATGAAAATGAAAATAGGAACGCTTCTGATTGGTAAAAATATTTAAAATCACTGACAAGGCAATCAATTAAACTAAACCGCCATGAAAGAAATGTAATGATATGAATGATCACGCAATTTTCTTGACACGAGATTCCTTCTATATCTACTCCATGGTTTATATCTTTTAAACAAATTCTGACATTTGACTGACTGAATAATTCCATGACTGAATGAATAGGAAGGTCACAATTTATTCAAAAGGAGGAAATTTGCCTCACATCCATAAAATAAAAACACCCATTCTTTTTAAAAGCTAATCCTTCTGGCAATAAAGTTGTATTTTCTTTGAATTTTAGACAAAGTTCATAAGTGGAGGCCTACTGTTGAAGTATTAAGATTTTTTATTTCTCAGGAGTATCTATAATGACCAGTTTAATTTTGGCAAAAAGCATATTTCTGAAGGCCATTGAAGTGTTTAATGACCATATGCCCGTCATGTAAAAGAATTGACGTTCTTTGATAGCCTAGAGATCTAACAATCTGATAACTCAAATTTCACTGTAAGATTATCAGCAATTAAGTTATACACATGTCAGAAAATAAAGGCGTAATTTGCTTTCAGGCAGTTTATACAGAGGTGACAATCTATCAATCCAGCAGAAACCTTCAGTGGTGAAGCATGTCCATCTTGTATGAAAGAGAACTTCATTAGAAACACAATGGTGAAGAAAGCATTCAAAAATCTTATTCCGTTTCGGAGATATTCAAGTTAAAATATGTCTTATTGTGTAGAAATGACTGGTGTTGTTAGAGTAACTATCGAAGTTTGGTGCCTTCATCCTCACTTCCTAACAATTGTTAATGTAATCTAACGAAAATGTAGTAATCTTTTTTACTATTTGCATGACTTGTCCTTCTCCTAAAAAATTTGTTCCAGCAAATCTTAAGCACAAACTTACTGTAGCAAATAGTGAGACCACTTTATCTCAATCAAAATAACCACACAATAAGGACTTCATCCATTGCTAATATGATACTCAGCACCAACTTCCACAACAACTAAGGTTTTTAGAATATAGAAAATAAAGAGGAAATATCTGACCCGACCTGGTTATGTATCAGGTCGGGTCTGACTGTTTGAAACTTTAAGGAGCAGATCAACTAATGGAATAATTTTTCCTCAGATTTTTTTCAGGAGGTAAATACCCATACAAGATTCTGTTTGACTACTTTACTGACATATCCAATGATTTTTAAGCCACAAAATCGCAGGACAAAATATAATAGAATACATAAAGACTTTCAAGAATCTGAGGCTGTGACAACACAACTAGTCTGATTTCAGTCGTTTCTACACAAATTATACCAAACATAAAACTTGAATTTCTCCTTAACAGAATAAGATTTTTGAATGCTTTCTTCATCATTTTGATTTAAAGCTAATCCTCTTTCATTTAAATAAATTTGCTTGACCACTGAACTAATCCTTTGTCTCGTCCTCTTTCATATAAGACAAACTTGCTTGACCACTGAACTAATCCTTTATGGCCCGTCCTATTTCTTATAAGATAAACTTGCTTGACCACTGAACTAATCCTTTATGTTTCGTCCTCTTTCTTATAAGATAAACTTGCTTGACCACTGAACTAATCCTTTATGGCTCGTCCTCTTTCTTATAAGATAAACATGCTTGACCACCAGGGTTCTAGCTACGGTGGGCGGCGCTGGGCGGGCCCGCCCAGGACTCAAAAATCCCGCCAACCACTCGGCTCTAAGATTCACTCTTCTGCCCAGCACTCAAAAGTGCAATTCGGCTAAACAATTAAGTGTTTAAACAGATCTCCTTTTAATCTCACTCTATTTATGTCATCCGCTGATTTACACACATAACATAATATACATTACGCACATTAAATTCCAATCAAAGCAACTGAAGTATAAGAATTTAATGCAATTGAACGTACATATTATCATAAAATCACCAATACACGGAAGCTCTTAGCATAAGCGTACGTACATGCACACACTTCAGGTTCATGTGTTAATCCTTGTGAATCACTGCTGGCAGCTTGCCAAGTCTGTCACTTACCATACAAACAAACTTTAACAAAGTAAAAATTACACCCTCCCCCCTAAGACGTGCTTATAGACCAGTCCAAATGTAAGTAACCTATCACATTTGTTATAAATCCCATACATGCACTTAACATTATGATGGACTAATCGATATTCTTTTGATTTGTGGGGGATTTTATATTGATAAAAGTTGTTGCGTAGTTTATAGGAACATGTGCCGCTTGGCTTTCGTCGAACGATACTGGGACGAAAATAAAAGCGTAAAAGTTTGGGCAAGATGAATAACAATGGGAAATGAGAGAAGAGTTTCCGGCATATGTTTGTACTTTTTGGGTGGGGGGAGAGAGAGGGCACTTTGACAGATGAATATTTATTGTATTTTGAATATCCATTGTACATAACAAATATTTTACAAATTCTTCTACCATTCGGATTAAAAAAAAAACTTTTTCATTGTTATTTTGTCAATAGAAGTGGACTAAATTTGAACAGCTCTTCATGGGAGGGGGGTCTAGGTGGTCACCTTGGATTATCACTGGAACCCAACACTCAAACTTGTTTAGCTAGAACCCTGTTGACCACTGAACTAATCCTTTATGTCTCGTTCTCTTTCTTATAAGATAAACTTGCTTGACCACTGAACTAATCCCTTATGTCTCGTCCTCTTTCTTAAAGGATAAACTTGCTTGACCACTGAACTAATCCTTTGTCTCGTCCTCTTTTTATAAGATAAACTTGCTTGACCACTGAACTAATCCTTTATGTCTCGTCCTCTTTCTTATAAGATAAACTTGCTTGACCACTGAACAAATCATTTATGTTTCGTCCTTTCTTATAAGATAAACTTGCTTGACGTCACTGAACTAATCCTTTATGTCTCATCCTCTTTCTTATAAGATAAACTTGCTTGACCACTGAACTAATCCTTTGTCTCGTCCTCTTTCTTATAAGATAAACTTGCTTGACCACTCACTGAACTAATCCTTTAAGTCTCGTCCTATTTCTTATAAGATAAACTTGCTTGACCACTGAACAAATCATTTATGTCTCATCCTCTTTCTTATAAGATAAACTTGCTTGACCACTGAACAAATCATTTATGTTTCGTCCTTTCTTATAAGATAAACTTGCTTGACCACTGAACTAATCCTTTATGTCTCGTCCTCTTTATTATAAGATAAACTTGCTTGACCACTGAACAAATCCTTTATGTCTCGTCCTCTTTCATATAAGACAAACTTGCTTGACCACTGAACTAATCCTTTGTCTCGCCCCTCTTTCTTATAAGATAAACTTGTTTGACCACTGAACAAATCATTTATGTTTCGTCCTTTCTTATAAGATAAACTTGCTTGACGTCACTGAACTAATCCTTTATGTCTCATCCTCTTTCTTATAAGATAAACTTGCTTGACCACTGAACTAATCCTTTGTCTCGTCCTCTTTCTTATAAGATAAACTTGCTTGACCACTCACTGAACTAATCCTTTAAGTCTCGTCCTATTTCTTATAAGATAAACTTGCTTGACCACTGAACAAATCATTTATGTTTCGTCCTCTTTCTTATAAGATAAACTTGCTTGACTACTGAACTAATCCTTTGTCTCATCCTCTTTCTTATAAGATAAACTTGCTTGACCACTGAACAAATCCTTTATGTCTCGTCATTTCTTATAAGATAAACTTGCTTGACCACTGAACAAATCCTTTGTCTTGTCCTATTTCTTATAAGATAAACTTGCTTGACCACTGAACTAATCCTTTGTCTCGTCCTATTTCTTATAAGATAAACTTGCTTGACCACTGAACTAATCCTTTATGTCTCGTCCTCTTTCTTATAAGATAAACTTGCTTGACCACTGAACAAATCCTTTATGTCTCGTCCTATTTCTTATAAGATAAACTTGCTTGACCACTGAACAAATCCTTTATGTCTCGTCCTTTCTTATAAGATAAACTTGCTTGACTCGCCCTTTCTTATAAGATAAACTGACCACTGAACAAATCCTTTGTCTTGTCCTATTTCTTATAAGATAAACTTGCTTGACCACTGAACGAATCCTTTATGTCTCGTCCTTTTTCATATAAGACAAACTTGCTTGACCACTGAACTAATCCTTTGTCTCGTCCTCTTTCTTATAAGATAAACTTGCTTGACCACTGAACTAATCCTTTATGTCTCGGCCCTTTCTTATAAGATAAACTTGCTTGACCACTGAACAAATCCTTTCTTTTATGTCTCAAATCCTTTGTCTATTTCTTATAAGATAAACTTGCTTGACCACTGAACAAATCCTTTATGTCTCGTCCTTTCTTATAAGATAAACTTGCTTGACCACTGAACAAATCCTTTGTCTTGTCCTATTTCTTATAAGATAAACTTGCTTGACCACTGAACGAATCCTTTATGTCTCGTCCTTTTTCATATAAGACAAACTTGCTTGACCACTGAACTAATCCTTTGTCTCGTCCTCTTTCTTATAAGATAAATTTGCTTGACCACTGAACAAATCCTTTATGTCTCGTCCTATTTCTTATAAGATAAACTTGCTTGACCACTGAACAAATCCTTTATGTCTCGTCCTTTCTTATAAGATAAACTTGCTTGACCACTGAACAAATCCTTTGTCTTGTCCTATTTCTTATAAGATAAACTTGCTTGACCACTGAACTAATCCTTTATGTCTCGTCCTTTTTCATATAAGACAAACTTGCTTGACCACTGAACTAATCCTTTGTCTCGTCCTCTTTCTTATAAGATAAATTTGCTTGACCACTGAACTAATCCTTTATGTTTCATCCTTTCTTATAAGATAAACTTGCTTGACCACTGAACAAATCATTTATGTTTCGTCCTTTCTTATAAGATAAACTTGCTTGACCACTGAACAAATCCTTTATGTCTCGTCCTTTCTTATAAGATAAACTTGCTTGACCACTGAACAAATCCTTTGTCTTGTCCTATTTCTTATAAGATAAACTTGCTTGACCACTGAACGAATCCTTTATGTCTCGTCCTTTTTCATATAAGACAAACTTGCTTGACCACTGAACTAATCCTTTGTCTCGTCCTCTTTATTATAAGATAAACTTGCTTGACCACTGAACAAATCCTTTATGTCTCGTCCTCTTTCATATAAGACAAACTTGCTTGACCACTGAACTAATCCTTTGTCTCGTCCTCTTTCTTATAAGATAAACTTGCTTGACCACTGAACAAATCATTTATGTTTCGTCCTTTCTTATAAGATAAACTTGCTTGACGTCACTGAACTAATCCTTTATGTCTCATCCTCTTTCTTATAAGATAAACTTGCTTGACCACTGAACTAATCCTTTGTCTCGTCCTCTTTCTTATAAGATAAACTTGCTTGACCACTCACTGAACTAATCCTTTAAGTCTCGTCCTATTTCTTATAAGATAAACTTGCTTGACCACTGAACAAATCATTTATGTTTCGTCCTCTTTCTTATAAGATAAACTTGCTTGACTACTGAACTAATCCTTTGTCTCATCCTCTTTCTTATAAGATAAACTTGCTTGACCACTCACTGAACTAATCCTTTAAGTCTCGTCCTATTTCTTATAAGATAAACTTGCTTGACCACTGAACAAATCCTTTGTCTTGTCCTATTTCTTATAAGATAAACTTGCTTGACCACTGAACTAATCCTTTGTCTCGTCCTATTTCTTGTAAGATAAACTTGCTTGACCACTGAACTAATCCTTTATGTCTCGTCCTCTTTCTTATAAGATAAACTTGCTTGACCAATGAACAAATCCTTTATGTCTCGTCCTATTTCTTATAAGATAAACTTGCTTGACCACTGAACAAATCCTTTATGTCTCGTCCTATTTCTTATAAGATAAACTTGCTTGACCACTGAACAAATCTATTTTTATGTCTCGTCCTTTCTTAATAAGATAAACTTGCTTGACCACTGAACAAATCCTTTGTCTTGTCCTATTTCTTATAAGATAAACTTGCTTGACCACTGAACGAATCCTTTATGTCTCGTCCTTTTTCATATAAGACAAACTTGCTTGACCACTGAACTAATCCTTTGTCTCGTCCTCTTTCTTATAAGATAAATTTGCTTGACCACTGAACTAATCCTTTATGTCTCGTCCTCTTATAAGATAGACTTGCTTGACCACTAAACTAATCCTTTAATTTGAAGGATCATCCTTAAAAACAACTACTTTTAATGCAATAGACAACATTACCCACAATGCATCATAGCTCCTCTAGAAGACCTACTATAACTTTGAAGGTGAGCTGCAAAAGTTGGTAGAAATTGCCAAATTTTTGGATTTGCTGAAATAAAGGTGAACACTTTTGGCATGATACAAAACACTAATGCAAGCCAGGGGTTAACATCACCATCTGGATATTAAGGAAATAATGATTCAATAGTTACATTTTTTTCGAGGGAATTCTCTGTCTTTTGATGTACAGATTTATCAATGCAAATATCTACATGCAAAACTAAGATACAACCAGTAAATACAGAAAAAAACAAAAAAAAGTGTGTGCAGGGGCGTAGGAGCCGGGCGAAGGTCCCCCAATAATTTCATTGTGGGGGGAGGGGGGGGGGTGAAGGGGCAAAAATCATTTTTGCTCCACCAATGATAAATGTCTCACGATTCCCTTTACATCTTTTCTTTCTTTTCTTATTCCAAAGAGAGCATTATTCCAATTTTCCGGGAATGAATTCACTTTCATTACATTTGCTTCAATTTTCTATTGTAGAGGTCACTGTAAGTAACCTGAGCCCTGCGAGTGATTAGGAAACCTAGGATAACTTGTAAAAGAAACACTGTGACTGTACTTAAATGCATGTTGGTATCTTTCTTACAATACCATTTACCATCATGCATATATTCAGACTGCAATATATAGACATGCTTGAATTGTTATTTTGAAAACTTTGCCCTACTGTCATGTCGTAGATGTCGGGGCACAATATTGGCATAATCTGTCATGATCTTCTCTGTGAAAAGACAATATATCAATGTGCATAGCAGATCCCCAAAAGCTAGGCTCTTTAAAACCCCAAGAAGTTGTTATCTCCAGTATTGCAGGGGCCTTCTCTGGGACTAAAGCTATTACATCTGTATATCTCTAGAGTTTAATGATGTGTGTATTTTCATTTCTCATAAGATATTTGAGGTGTTTATTACACGTCTTCCCGTTCTTGTGAAAATGTTCCTGCCCATAAAAAAAAAGATCAACCAGCCTGAGAAGCCAATAATCATTAATGTAAGACTAACAAATGTTTCCAGAAATAAAGCAGTGTACAATAAAAGACTGGAGGTTAATTGTGCGACAACGAATGAGTTTATCGATCTTAATGCCTAAGGGAAAAAACAACAACACTGCATTTAAATTGCAAGAAACTTTTAATGCTACAGCTAGTACTAGACTGTAACAAATTACAGCTGAATGATTTCACAAAAAAGTATGTCTAAATGTTCAAGTGAACTAAATGCTTGAAATCAACAAATACATGAGAACTTTTCTACAAAAACTGTGTGACAGATTATGCCAATATTGTGCCCCGACATCTACGACATTGCCACTCGCAGCACCCTAACTCAATATTTTTTCAATAGTGTACACGCTGTATCACACTATACCCATTCTTAAAATGTAGTCATACGTACATACAGTGTATATAATTGTACACTATATGTATGGAGTGTGGGAGCAGTCATGCATACATTTTTGGTGGCCTTGAGAGCATCGCTGATGTAAGGGGGTGAATCTTTCATGGAGCTGCTCACAGAAATTAATACCACCACACAAGTCTCAAGAGATTGTGAAGGGAAAGCATAGACCCTCAGGGTTTCATCAGTATGGATCATTTTAAGGATCACTAAATCAAAAGGAAAAAACACTTTTCCCGATGCCCCTACGTTTGTCACTATATCAAAGCAGGGACAATATGAAAAAAATATCTTAAAATATGCGATGAATAGATCAGATATGCGATACTGGAACTCACCAAAATATCGTGGGGTAGTTCGTGAAACTTTGTAGACCATAGAGGGCAACATTTACTTATGATTGAAGTAAAACAAATACTTTTGACAGGATTTTATTAAACAAACAAAATACTTAGTTTATATTTTATTAAATACATTATGATTTGTCATGTAATAATGCATTTTGGTTTTAAAAAAATGTATTTGATGTATTTTTGACAACTTGATCTTTGTCCTAGCTATTCAGAGAGGTCATCTGGGTTTATAAATATGTTTATTAGATTCACTGGGTCATGTTTCTATTCACCTCTAATACACTTATTGGGCTGAGAGCGAATAGTTTTAGAGATAATTGACCTCAAAATTGCAAAAATGGTGGCCATTTTGAAATTATGCAAATAAGATAAATTTTCGGTTGAAAACTGTGTCCCATTTTGGATGTCATCAAGAACTATCTAATAAACAAGAATCAACAATAAAACAAACTGTTGCAATTTGTTTGACTCGAGGCCCAATTTTGTTGTGAATTCCGCTCGTCTAATGTAAAAATGTCTATATCTGCTGTGTCCGCTCGTGCCCCCAAATGCCACATACGTTGTACTTCAAAGACTTGCAAAGAAATTTGCAATCATGACATTTCCTACTCTACAAAAAAATAGACATGATTTAATCTTGTATTTTACTTCACAAAAACATTCAAAATATTGTTCACCTGCGACTCCTCAAGTTATATTTTTTGTTTCTTCCCAATTCTGATGTGAAAATGTTGCTGAAGGAAAATAATCTAGATTGATTAGATTAGTCTGACAGGATGTCTAAACATTTTAACATACAAATTCTGCAAGGAAATTTCTTGCCTGTCAAGACCCTGCTTTAGAAAACATCTTATATATTACTATGCAATTTCATGCATACACAATGTTTCAGGGATTTGTATACAAAAAGTGTATTGAGCATTGTATCCTAAACAATTTTTCTCTGACCTTAGAAATAATATTGCTTGGACTCAAACACAACCATGAATTCTAGCTCTAAGATGTACATAATCTTTGAAATATAATTTGATTAATATAAAAGGGTGAACATGGCACATTGCTACTGATCAAATTTGCTAGACTGAAAAGTAAATACATAATAATCCTGTGTTCAAAATCTGACAAATATTCCCAGCACCCTCAACTCCACAGCTGCTGTAATGTTTTGGAAAACTGCATTTTTTTAGTTATTCAATACTTTTATTCTGCTTTAGATACTAAAGTACGAAATATTATTCAGCAATCACTTCCATTAGCTATTAGTTTCTTTAATGGTCTTCCATAAGCTATTAGTTACTTTAATGGTCTTCCATTGGCTATTAGTTACTTTAATGGTCTTCCATTGGCTATTAGTTACTTTAATGGTCTTCCATTGGCTATTAGTTACTTTAATGGTCTTCCATTGGCTATTAGTTACTTTGAGTCTTCCATTGACTATTAGTTACTCTAATGGTCTTCCATTGGCTATTAGTTACTGTAATGGTCTTCCATTGGCTATTAATTACTTTAATGGTCTTCCATTGGCTATTAGTTACTTTAATGGTCTTCTATTGGCTATTAGTTACTGTAATGGTCTTCCATTGGCTATTAGTTACTTTAATGGTCTTCCATTGGCTATTAGTTACTTTAATGGTCTTCCATTGGCTATTAGTTACTTTAATGGTCTTCCATTAGCTATTAGTTACTTTAATGGTCTTCCATTGGCTATTAGTTACTTTAATGGTCTTCCATTAGCTATTAGTTACTTTAATGGTCTGCCATTGGCTATTAGTTACTTTAATGGTCTTCTATTGGCTATTAGTTACTTTAATGGTCTTCCATTGACTATTAGTTACTTTAATGGTCTTCCATGGCTATTAGTTACTTTAATGGTCTTCCATTGGCTATTAATTACTTTAATGGTCTTTCATTGGTATTAATTACTTTAATGGTCTTCCATTGGCTATTAGTTACTGTAATGGTCTTCCATGGCTATTAGTTACTTTAATGGTTTTTCATTGGTATTAATTACTTTAATGGTCTTTCATTGGTATTAATTACTTTAATGGTCTTCCATTGACTATTAGTTACTTTAATGGTCTTCCATTGGCTATTAGTTACTTTAATGGTTTTTCATTGGTATTAATTACTTTAATGGTTTTTCATTGGTATTAATTACTTTAATGGTCTTTCATTGGTATTAATTACTTTAATGGTCTTCCATTAGCTATTAGTTACTTTAATGGTCTTCCATTGGCTATTACTTACTTTAATGGTCTTCCATTGGCTATTAGTTACTTTAATGGTCTTCTATTGGCTATTAGTTACTTTAATGGTCTTCCATTGGCTATTAGTTACTTTAATGGTCTTCCATTGGCTATTAGTTACTTTAATGGTCTTCCATTGACTATTAGTTACTTTAATGGTCTTATATTGGCTATTAGTTACTTTAATGGTCTTCCATTGGCTATTAGTTACTTTAATGGTCTTCCATTAGCTATTAGTTACTTTAATGGTCTTCCATTGGCTATTAGTTACTTTAATGGTCTTCCATTGACTATTAGTTACTTTAATGGTCTGCCATTGACTATTAGTTACTTTAATGGTCTTCCATTGGCTATTAGTTACTTTAATGGTTTTTCATTGACTATTAATTACTTTAATGGTTTTCATTGGTATTAATTACTTTAATGGTCTTTCATTGGTATTAATTACTTTAATGGTCTTCCATTAGCTATTAGTTACTTTAATGGTTTTCATTGGTATTAATTACTTTAATGGTTTTCATTGGCTATTAATTACTTTAATGGTCTTCATTGGCTATTAGTTACTTTAATGGTCTTCCATTGACTATTAGTTACTTTAATGGTCTTATATTGGCTATTAGTTACTTTAATGGTCTTCCATTGGCTATTAGTTACTTTAATGGTCTTATATTGGCTATTAGTTACTTTAATGGTCTGCCATTGGCTATTAGTTACTTTAATGGTCTTCCATTAGCTATTAGTTACTTTGGCTATTAGTTACTTTAATGGTCTTCTATTGGCTATTAGTTACTTTAATGGTCTTCCATTGGCTATTAGTTACTTTAATGGTCTTCCATTAGCTATTAGTTACTTTAATGGTCTTCCATTGGTTATTAGTTACTTTAATGATGGTGAATTACTTTTGTAATTTTCAGTCTTTTCATGGCCAATGTGTAAAACCCAGGTAAACGTAAAAAGTACATTTCCTGCACCTATAATCTCAGGTGTCAGTCACGGTGCAAACACTAGTATGATTATCAAGGACAAATGCAAATTTTGAGAAATCTAATGTCATGCACTTTTACAAGACAGCTGGACACAAAGACTGATTTTAATTCTCTATAATTCACAGCTAAGTCCATTATTTAATCCTTCATTATGGAAATTACATTAAGTTGGAAAAATACAACAACAAAAATTTAATTGCAGCCCATAAAAAAGAATGAAAAGTATAATTATTTGAGCTTGTTAGTTTTTATGATTGTCATGCACTCACACAACAATCTGGTCTTATTTTTGGGGGATAGAATTAATCATACTGTTTGTCCAATTTCTGATTTCCATTTTAATTCTAGCTCAATTAGACATGCAACTTGATTTAAATTGGTATCTTCAAATGGCCTGCTGACAATGCACATATAGCAAGCATTTTCCAAAATCCTTTTGAGACAGCTTCCATACGTATGATATTCTGTTTTCTTTAACGTACTCAATTAGACACTTACATACAGTAGTATACACTATTTTAAAATTACAAACAACAATAAATAGCAGAAAATAACAAAAAAAGCATCATGATTTTTTTGTAGATAATTAATTTACCAAAATAGTTCCTTGCAAATTAAACAAGGAATTCTTGGTGTCCAAAGAGTCTTCTTTCAAGGTCTCAATATACAAAGTTAGAGACAATTCAATTAGCAAACAAGCCCTCAAAAATTTTTAAATACCGTATTTTCTCTAATAAACGCCCCCCTCTAATAAACCCCTGTCATTTTTCATACTTTTAGGATGTAACAACGTACATTTAACTTATTGAATGTGACTTGAAAAGGCTGTAAGTCGAACGTAACCAAGCAGTAAATATGCAAAGAGTATATTACATTAATAATCTATGCACAATAATGCTAAAAACACAAAAAAAGCTTGAAGAACTAATACCATAGGCCTAAAAGGAATTGCCGTATTTTTGTAAGTTACATTTTTTTCTTCATACTTTACCCTCTAATAAACGCCCCCCTGTTTTCCAAATGCAACGCCTCGGGGGCGTTTATTAGAGAAAATACGGTAGGTTCTTTTTTATGTTTTCACCCGATGGCCATGCATTGGCGCACTCAATTTTTATGTTTTCACCCGATGACCATGCATTGGCGCACTTAACATTTGTGTGTCTGCATTCCCATCAAAACTGCACAAAACTACTATTTCACAGATTTTTCAAGTCATGATATATGCACATTTCATGCAAATGTTTGATTAACAAACTTGTCATCTGCAATTGTTTTTCATATTGCTGTCACAATTCTTTACAATTAGAGAAAAGCTGTATTTCTCTTAAAATGTTCTTTGAATATCTGACAAACACCAACTGAAAAAGTATATTTAAATGACTAAAATTTAGCACAAAAAAAGTTCATTTTTTGTTAGCTGTTTTCTCTTTTAAGCATTCTAAAGTTTGCAAATATTCAAAAATCATTAAAATTGTAATTGCAATAACTCAAAAACCATGTTTTTAACCAAAAGTAATCTTAAGCTAATAAGATTACCTTCACATAAAAGACCTTTAAACATTGAGTGATTGACCTTCTAATTGACCTTCGTGAACACACCTGATGGATACAGCAGGTTGCAGGTCAGGGAACTGCAATTAACACTTTCAAACTTGCTCATCATATTTCAAATAAAGAATAGTGACAATGAAAACCTCCCCTCAGCTGCTCAGCAGATCTGTATAATGTAGGTGTTCGATGTCAACATCTTAAAGAAGACATCAAGTCCAATATTCTAGCTTGGTATGTCACAGAGAAAAACAAAATATTTAAAACACAACAAAAACCAATATCTTATTTCATTCTAAAGTTATCCAAGTTTAAATTTGTAACATGGACACTGCCAGCTTGTTTAATTGTGTTGAAATGATGCCAATGATGACATAATCTTCATTAATGATATTGATGTTTCCCTTCTTGGCTCCAGGATTTGTCAATTTACTGATGACACTAAGCTGTACAGCATTGTTGATGATGCTAGGGATTCTTCACTGTTGCAAACTGATCTGGATAAGTTGGTTTCTTGGTCCTAAACGTGGCAGATGTCATTCAATGTTGATAAATGCAAAGTTATTAATTTTGGTCAGAGCAATTTGGCTTTTGATTAGAGCATGAATGGTTCAATCTTGGTTGTGTTGATCAAAAAAGAGATCTAGGTGTTGTCATTACTAGCCATCTAGAGCCTTCTTAACAGTGTGCTTTAGCAGCTGCAACGGCAAATAGGATGCTTGGTTTGATTAGAACAATTTTTTGCTCTCTTGTTAGAGAAGTTGTTCTTAATTTGTATAAAAAGTTAGTCATGCCCTCACCTTGAGTATGCTATTCAGACTTGGAGTCCTGTTTATGAGAAGAATAAGTTCATTTTGGAGTAGCTTCAGTGAAGAGCCACTAGACTTATTCCCGAAGTAGGGAATCTCTTATGAATCTAGGTTGCAAATTCTTAATTTGACCATGCTTGAGTTGAGAAAAGTACATAACGATATGAATCAGGTTTTTAAATTCCTATCTGGTACAGTACTGATACTTTGATTTCCTGTAATTTCCTGCATGTTTCAGCTAATGAACTATGCAAAACTGTTATAAGCTCATTTTTTGGTGTCATGCCCTTTTTAAAATAATATACAGATAAAAAATCATAGACCCATGCATGCAAAGGAAAATGATTTCTTAGAAGTTGAAAAATGTAAAATAGATTATAAAGATATAGAAAGATATATATAATGTGTGCCAGGTGTATGACATCATTATTCACAGCAGGGCGTATGAACAAAATGACTGCTACATTAAAAGTTTATGTTGACAGAATTAATGTTTGAATAAATTTGAGAAAGTATGCTAAATTGTTTTGTACGATGTGAAATTTCTTCAGATTACTTATAATTATTACTCATATCATATTAAATGAAGGCCAAAAAACAACTTTATGCCCCCTTTACAGTTTGATTTCATCAGGTTGTATTTGACTTAAATAGTAATACATTTTTGATGACTCTAAGTAGAAATGAATTTGAAGGAGAAACTAAGAGGGGAAGTTATTTTGTTACAAGAAAGAAACTCACAGCTAAGAACCATTTTAAGGTCACTTTTATTCCCAAAGGATAAGTTTTGGCGTTAAGCTTGGATGGAAGCTAGAGGAACTTAAAGGCAACAAAGTGGCCAATGAGGTATTTATGTAGGAATGACAGGTTTGAGGTGACTGCCCTTACAGAAATATAAGCTTGCAGCGTCGCTTGGGACAAGCAATTTTTAACTTCAGCAAGCATGCTCCAAGAATGCTACAAGCTCTCTGCAAGTGTGCTGCAAACTAATATTTGGAAAAAAGATCAGCTTGGAAGATTATGCAACCTAACATAATCTTAAGCAAGCTAGCATAAACTATCTATTAGCTGGAGCAAGCTTGCAGAAAGATTTTGCTAGCTTGCGCAAGCTAGCAGTTCCAAATACTAGCTTGTAGCAAGCTTGCCACAAGCCTTCAGCATGCTTGCCTATGCTCAAAATTGTTAGCTTGTTGCAAGCATGCTGCAAGTTAAAATTTCTGTAAGGATGGTTAAAATGACTGGTTGAATGACGGGTTTTGTAATTTTAAATACTTAACATCAGGTTGTGAGGTAATTTACAATTGTGGAATTTTTAAAACAAAATTGGAAAAGTGGTAAAATTACTCAGTAAAATGTTCTGCATAAAAAGTTAAACTAAGAAAGCTACTCTGTGAAAAATGATTTTCCTGATGAGCAATGTTTGGTGGAAATATAAGTTACCATTAAAACTATACAGAAAAATCTAGCCTGCAGGCCGCAGCTTGAAGCCAGCTTACAGTATCCAGCTTGTGCAATGTTAGCTTGTCACAATTGACTGCAGCAGTAAGTTTGAATTCTCACCCTTTATTTCTTGACCCTTGATAGGCGACCCTTCCTAAACCCTTAGACAAGCCTCAATATATTTCTGCATGTGAAAGGTGCATCTGTAGCGGATTGTAGTCTTAATGCCCGATTGTAGCATATAGTCATATGCATTGTTAAAGCACCCCCTCTATATTTTTGTACAAAAAATATGCTTGTATATAAAAACTGTTTTATAAAAAGGAAACCCTCTTTTCCTAAGCTATTCTTAGTCCCAGCAGGACCTTGTGCAATGTATATGTAACTCTTCCTTTGATGTACACATGTACCAACTTATCATCGAGGATTTTGTGTGTGGATGTGTATATATATGGATAACTTATTATTTGATAAACTGAACCAAAATGATAACGTATAGCAACGCACAGAGCGGAGCCTAGAGTTTCATCAAACAACCATGCTAGTTTCTACCTAAGGATTCACATAGCTGGACACTTTTCAGAATGCTTGTTGTGAGCTCATCAATACTTAGATAAGCTTGTCGCGAGCTCATTAAGATATTGACATGCGAGCTTGTCCGTACTTAGATGAGATCGTAGTGAGCTCATCAATACTTAAAGAAGGTTGTCAAAGCTTAGACAAGCCCGCCGATGCTTAGATGAGCTCGTCAAAACTTAAAAAAGCTCGCGGTGAGCTCGTCTACACTTAGACGAGCTCACCACGAGCTTGTCAAAACTTAGAGCTCCCTGTGAGCTCATCAAAACATACACATGCTCTTGGCGAGCTTGTCAATACTTAGATGAGCTTGCCAATACTAAGACGAGATCATCGCGAGCTCATCAGTACTTAGACGAGCTCGTTAATTCTTAGACGAGCTCGTCAAAACTTAGACGAGCTTGTCAAAGCTTAGACGAGCTTGTCAAAGCTTAGACAAGCTCATCAAAACTCAGACAAGCTTGTAGCGAGCTCGTCGATTCTTAGACGAGCTAGTCAATACTTAGACAAGATCGTTGCGAGCTCGTCAAAACTTGAACGAGCTTGTCAAAGCTTAGACGAGCTCATCAGTACTTAGACGAGCTCATCAAAACTTAGACAAGCTTGCAGCGAGCTCGTCAAAATTTTGACGAGCTTGCCACGAGCTTGTCAATATTTATAAGAGCTCATCTAATATTGACAAGCTCATCGCTATCTTGTCTAAATGTCGACAAGCTCGTCAAAATATTGTTGAATAGAAGAGCTCATTTGTCATCATATAGAAACAAGGTTATTGCAAAAACAGTTCTAATATTAATAAGTACGTCAAAACTAAGCTTGCACAAGTTAACATTACTTTTTTGTTAGGTTGATAATGTAAGCCAACATGGAATTTGCAAGCTTGCCCAAGCTACTAGTCTCTTAGACTGCTGGAAGCAAAGCAATTATCTGTATGGTTTGTTCATTGTAAATTCTGATGGAACAATTACATTCAATTACCTGACACAAACAAATGTAAATAAGAAATCAATAGAATATTAGCAGGTAACTGTCATTATCTAAAATGATAGCTCCCTGGTATTAGCTTGTACTCTTACAGATTACATGATCATATTAACCCCCTGACCATTAATCCTATTAAAGAGAAGCAATTACAGGAACTAGGCAATTACTTCCTACATTGTTAAGTATGTGAACCTCTGTCATTTTTAGTTATTCCCCTAAATTTGTACTGACCATATCGGCCTAAATATGATATGATATATGAGAGAAAAATAGATCAAGATCATTTTCAATATTTGTACTACTATTTTCACTGGTTGCCATTGTGTTTGTTCATCACTTACACTCAATTTAGTACTTACATCACTATCAAAATATTGCATTTGCACTGCACAGTCTTCTTTTGCCCTAAAAACAGACCTTTTAAAGTTTTAGAAACTGAATCCATTTCCATGCCTCTATGTACTGTGCAATGCACCATGGCCTCTTTAATTCCTCGATGAACACTTCAGTCTTTTACTTGCAGCTTATAAATGTTAACATTTCCTCCATTCAACCTTTGTATAATTTTAAAAATACCCATTGTTTGTGGTCATCTATATTAAAATTGACATTATATGTGTTGTACCTTCCTGACCAGTTTCTCAGCAGGGAATTGCAGTGGAGTGATGAATACATGATATTACAACCAATTGCAAGCTTCCACTGGAAATGAGTTTGAAATTTGAAAAGGGCAGTTTAGTTTAGTTTGCTCTTCAAGCAAGATAAAGGATTTTAAGTAGGCTACATGTAAGTGAGATTTCATTCTTTTTATTCTCAATTATTCAAGACTGTTCACAAGGAATTTCTCCATTATGTTTTAATGATTGCCAATCTTATCCAAATAATTTAAGGGAAGATTGTTTGTTTTGTAACAAATTGTTTTAATCTATTATCACTAGGACTCACAATGCATTAGTGCTTCAAAGATGTTTAGTAGTTTAGTTGATTTATTTATTGCAGTAATTTAATGAAGAGTTGGTAATCGACTTAAATGATTTATGACCTGTTAGCTATGGCATGTTAAGCAGTGGTTGTATAGCAAAGTTTTGAATACATGTAAGTTCAAAAATGGATTAAAAGAAGTTGACATGAGTTGAATTGAGGGTTCCTCAGAAGGCATATTTTGGGGCCTACCTGCATTTTGAAGTAATCTGCCTCCTTCATACAGAAGGAAAATGTATAATCAATTGAATTTCCAGGTGTAAACTTTTAAGAAGTATTGCCATCGAACTATTTGTTGGAAAGATAATGAAGAAAATTGTTTTATTTGTGCAAAAATATCTTAGAGTATACAATAAAGGATGACCTGTTAGCTATGGTATATGTTAAAAGCAGTGTTTAATGAATTATCAACTGAATAAGTTCAAAAATATACTACTATTGACCTAATTTTGTATTTAGCATTGACCCTATTTTTTATTGTGATACAGGCGGCCTTATTTTTGAGCTTATAGACCTAGAGTTTTTTGTGTATATTTCCTTCGTGCTTTTTTTCCAGAGTGAAAACTTACAGAGATATTCAAGAAAAATGTATTTGAGAAAGATATTTTTTTCGGAAAAGTATGTTTTAAAGAGTCACAAGTGATATGATGATTTCCTTGTCAGCATAACAGTGCAAACTCATTCTGCCTAAAGGATGCATTTCATTCTGCCACTTGGAAGAAACTTTTTTTTATGTTGGACATGGAATATACAATATTCATACTTTCGAATTTGCAAGCTCAGAGTCGCTGACGAGCTTGTGGCAAGCGTGTTTCCCTGACGAGCTGCAAGCTTGTTTCCCTGACGAGCTTGTGGCAAGCTTGTTTCCCTGATAAGCTTGTGGCAAACTTGTTTCCCTGACAAGCTGGTGGCAAGCTTGTTTCCCTGACGAGCTTGTGTCAAGCTTGTTTCCATGACGAGCTTGAGCTTGTGGTCATTTTTCCTGAATACTTTGGCGGCCCCGCCACTTTGGCGGCCCCGCCACTTTGGCGGCCCCGCCACTTTGGCGGCCCCGCCACTTTGGCGGCCCCGCCACTTTGGCGGCCCCGCCACTTTGGCGGCCCCGCCACTTTGGCGGCCCCGCCACTTTGGCGGCCCCGCCACTTTGGCGGCCCCGCCACTTTGGCGGCCCCGCCACTTTGGCGGCCCCGCCACTTTGGCGGCCCCGCCACTTTGGCGGCCCCGCCACTTTGGCGGCACTTTGGGCTCCCGCCACTTTGGCGGCCTCCACTTTGGCGGCCCGCCTTTGGCGGCCCCACTTTGGCGGCCCGCCACTTTGGCGGCCCGCTTTGGCGGCTCCCGCCACTTTGGCGGCCCGCCACTTTGGCGGCCCGCCACTTTGGCGCCCTCCACTTTGGCGGCCCGCCACTTTGGCGGCTCGCCACTTTGGCCCCGCCACTTTGGCGGCCCGCCCGCCACTTTGGCGGCCCCGCCACTTTGGCCCGCCACTTTGGCGGCCCGCCACTTTGGCGGCCCCGCCACTTTGGCGGCCCCGCCACGTTGGCGACCCCGCCACTTTGGCGACCCCGCCACTTTGGCGACCCCGCCACTTTGGCGACCCCGCCACTTTGGCGACCTCGCCACTTTGGCGACCTCACCATTTTGGCGCTCTCACCACTTTGGCGACCTCACCACTTTGGAGACCTCGGCACTTTGGAGACCTCGGCACCACCGTCACAAACCTTTGCGCCACCTAGCTCTCGTTTTAAGAATATTCATATGGACATTGTATGTCCTTTACCTCCATCGGATCGTTTTACATACATTTTAACCATCGTTGATTGCTTTACAAGATGGCCGGAAGCTATTACTATTCCAAATATTCTTGCAGAAACAGTCGCAAAAGCTTTTCCAGCATTGGATTTGTATGTTTGGTGTACCTGTTACTATAACGACTGACAGAGCCCAGTTGAATCCAATCTGTTCCAGAACTTTAACAAACTACTTGGCTCTACACGCATCAGAACCAAATCTTATCATCCACAGGCAAATGGCCTCGTGGAGCGTTTCCATCAGCAAATGAAAACTGCTATCAAGGCTCGTGCAGATAATATGCATTGGACAGAAGTGTTGCCATTAGTTCTTCTAGGCATTCGCTTCGCAGTTAAGTGTGATTCTCAGTCTTCATCCACTGAAATGATTTTCGGAACTCCTTTAGCCTTGCCAGGTCAGCTCATTGTTCCAAAACATTGTACTGCATTAGATTCATCTCAGTACGTTGATCGTCATAAAGATTTCATGTGCAAGGTTAGTCCTCTTCAGACAAAAACAGTCAACACTGAGGGCTAGTTATTTAGACAAGGATCTACAATCTTGTAGGCACATCTGGTTATGCAAAGATGCAGTTCGCAAACCTTTGCAACCATGTTATCACTGTCCATTCAAAGTTATCAAGTGTGGAGATCAAAGTTTTTCAAATCGATATGCAAGCTAGGTGGCAAGGAATCCGTTTCAATTAATAGAATCAAGCCAGCTTACCTCGCTGATACTCCATCTCCTCCGCTATGCCCACTCCACGTCACATGGATATTATTTTAGCTTCTCATGTCAAGCCAACAGCAGCCATTAGACTACATCTTCAGGTCCCCAGGTCCATTGGCCTATTAATGTCTCTTGAGCGGTGTGACTTGGAAGTTTTTGTTCTGTATATATATATATATATATATATATATATATATATATATATATATATATATATATATATATATATATATATATATATATATATATATATATATATATATATATATATATATATATATATATATATATATATGGTGCATCGATTATTTCTAATAATCTGTAGAGGAGGGGGATGAGCTATGTACGGCTTGTAGTTTGAAAGCCTGGTTGTAGCATATAGCCATATGCATTGTTAAATTACTCCCTCTATATTTTTGTACAAAGGATATGTTTGTATATAAACTGTTTTATAAAAAGGAAACCCTCTTTTTCTAAGCTATTCTTAGTCCCAGCAGGACCTTGTGCAATGTATATGTAACTCTTCCTTTGATGTACACATGTACCAACTTATCATCGAGGATTTTGTGTGTGGATGTGTATATATATGGATAACTTATTATTTAATAAACTGAACCTAAATAATAACGTATAGCAACCCACAGAGAGAACTCTAGAGTTTCATCAAACCACCATTCTATTTTCTAATAGATTCACATAGCTGGATATGTAAGTAACATTTAACATAACAAGATGATGGGCCAAGAAGGGTGAATCATCCCATAAAAAGCCCATGCTAACACAACCACCATCACAAAATAATAATAATAAAAATATATCAATGAATAAATATCAAAGATGCCCAGACCTAAATTTATCAACCTTGACTTTAAAATTGTGAACAGAATTGGAGCTAACTGGCAAACCATTTCACTCATTAACAACTCTTTGCAAAAAGCTAAAACGCTGTATATCTATCCATGAGAACTCTTTGGTCAACTTCAAACCGTTACCACATGAGTATTAGCCGAAACATGCAAGAATTAACAGGAAGTCAAAGCATCACTACCAGATAGAAATCTAAAAACCTGAATGATATTGCCATGTACTCTTCTCAACTCAAGCATGGACAAACCAAGAATTTGCAACCTAGATTCATAAGAGGTTCCTTACTCCGGGAATAAGTCTAGTGGCTCTCCGCTCGAACCTGCTCCAAAATGAACTTGTCCTTCTCAGAAAAAGGACTCCAAGCCTGTATAGCATACTCAAAATGTTAGCATACTCAAAGTGAGGCCTGGCTTACTGCTTATACAAATTAAGAACAACCTCTCTACCAAAAAGCTTAAATTTCTACTAATCAAACCAAGCATCCTATTTGCCCTTGCAGCTGCTAAAGCACACTGTTTAGAAGGCTTCAGATTGCTAGTAATGACAACACCTAGATTCCTTTCTAGAGCAACACAACCAAGATCTGAACCATTCATGCTGTAATCAAAGCCAAATTGCTTTGACCAAAATGAATAACTTCGAACTTATCAACAATGAGTGACATCTGCCACATTTAAGACCAAGAAACCAACTTACTCAAATCATTTTGCAATTAACAGTGAAGAATCCCTAGCATCATCAACAATCCTGTATAATTTAGTGTCATCAGCAAATTTACAAATCCTGGAGCCAAGGAAAACATTAATATCATTAATGAAGATTAAAAAAAGAAGCGACCCAATACAGAACCCTGAGGAACACCACTTGTAACCTTCTTCCAGGAGATACTTCACCATTAACAACAACTTTTTGTGACTGACCTATCAATTGAGCAACAGTTGTGACCTCAACAACTTATCATTGTTACAAATTGTTTCTCACAACAGGTGCAATCACCACCAATTGTGCTGCAATGGCACCTACTGTACAATGATTCTTGTCTGCTATAGCTATCATTCACACACTAATTAATTATAAGATAAAAGGAATTGATGTACTATACTCTGCAACCCCTGTTTATCAAGAGCTTGAAGACCTACTGTAGGTATAGGAGATTTTGCATGGAATATGTTACGCTACAAGCATGTGAGTGAGGAATAAATAAAATAGCTGAAATGTATTTGCATACAAATGCTGAACTTAGTTATTCTAAACCGAGCACATTACATGAGGTGTTGCCTGAATCAAAACGGCTAAAGGGCCCCTGGTGGGGGAATTACGGCTACAAAGCTCGAAAAATGGATAAATTTGTGTTTTCTCGGGCAAGAAATATGGCCTGATATAGTACTAATACTATTTGGTACAAAAAGAAAAGAAAAAGAAGGAAAACTTAATAATCCGCGAAATCGTCACGATAATGATTGAAATAGCAACAATCCACTAAATAGCAGAGGTCTCCCATGCCTGAAGTTATAGCTGATGTTTTGGTGTCATAGAACAAGCAAAAATTATGCACAGATTATGTAGCGCACAATTCTATTGATTTTTTTTATTTTATATTATTCACCTTTTTATTTTCATTGCATCTTAAGCAAAATAGATTTAACGGCATTGATGTAAGGAGCTGAAAATTTCCCCTGGTAGTAAACATGCTACTTAAGAGTACTTGAATAGCATCTTGTGATTAACCTCTTGAACTTGAAAGAAGGAATGCTTTTTTACCATTTTTGGTAATAAAAATGGCCAAAGAGGATAAAGTCCCTTCTACCTAGAATTGTATGAGACAAATTACTGTTAAGTACAGGTTATTGAGTGACCTCTCTATAGTAAAGGTTCTTGAGAGCCATCTTATTCAAGGTGAGAGATTTGATCTGTTTAAGGAAGGTTACAAATGGCATCCATACTTAAGGACAAGCAATTATTTTACGGTTTGCTATATTTTAGTAAGAAATGTTATGAATGGGCAATGATGTCACTTTGACACCATCTGTTTACCTCTGAGGTCACAATAGTAGTAGTCTGTAGAAAACAAGTATTTCCCTGTAAGTTTTATGATATTTTAGAGACGGGAATTTCTTGTTTCATGTTTGATAAACTCTTAGAATAATTTTAAGCCCTGTCAAAATGTTTTAGATATCACTGATTTTGGATATATTGGTCAGAAGAACTTAAATGACCAAGTACAACAATCTGTTGAGACTAGGAACTCAAACAGCCAAGTACAACGTCTGTTGAAAGAAGAACTCAAACAGCCAAGTACAACATCTGTTGAGAGAAGAACTCAAACAGCCAACTAAGTACAACATCTGTTGACAGAAGAACTCAAACAGCCAACCAAGTACAACATCTCTTGAGAGAAAAACTCAAACAGCCAACTAAGTACAACATCTGTTGACAGAACTCAAACGACCAACCAAGTACAACATCTGTTGACAGAAGAACTCAAACAGCCAACCAAGTACAACATCTGGTGACAGAAGAACTCAAACAGCCAACCAAGTACAACATCTGTTGACAGAAGAAGTCAAACGACCAACCAAGTACAACATCTGTTGACAGAACTCAAACGACCAACCAAGTACAACATCTGTTGACAGAAGAACTCAAACGACCAACCAAGTACAACATCTGTTGACAGAAGAAGTCAAACGACCAACCAAATACAACATCTGTTGACAGAAGAACTCAAACAGCCAACCAAGTACAATATCTGTTGAGAGAAGAACTTAAACGACCAAGTACAACATCTGTTGACAGAAGAAGTCAAACGACCAACCAAGTACAACATCTGTTGAGAGAAGAACTCAAACAGCCAACCAAGTACAACATCTGTTGACAGAACTCAAACGACCAACCAAGTACAACATCTGGTGACAGAAGAACTCAAACAGCCAACTAAGTACAACATCTGTTGAGAGAAGAACTCAAACGACCAACCAAGTACAACATCTGTTGAGAGAAGAACTCAAACGACCAAGTACAACATCTGGTGACAGAAGAACTCAAACAGCCAACCAAGTACAACATCTGTTGACAGAAGAACTCAAACGACCAACCAAGTACAACATCTGTTGACAGAAGAACTCAAACGACCAACCAAGTACAACATCTGTTGAGAGAAGAACTCAATCGACCAAGTACAACATCTGGTGACAGAAGAACTCAAACAGCCAACCAAGTGCAACATCTGTTGACAGAAGAACTCAAATGACCAACCAAGTACAACATCTGTTGAGAGAAGAACTCAAACAGCCAACCAAGTACAATATCTGTTGAGAGAAAACCTCAAACAACCAAGTACAACATCTGTTGACAGAAGAAGTCAAACGACCAACCAAGTACAACATCTGTTGAGAGAAGAACTTAAACGACCAACCAAGTACAACATCTATTGAGAGAACTCAAACGACCAAGTACAACATCTGTTGAGAGAAGAACTCAAACGACCAGCCAAGTACAACATCTGTTGAGAGAAGAACTCAAACGACCATGTACAACATCTGTTGAGAGAAGAACTCAAACGACCAACCAAGTACAACATCTGTTGAGAGAAGAACTCAATCGACCAAGTACAACATCTGGTGACAGAAGAACTCAAACAGCCAACCAAGTACAACATCAGTTGAGAGAAGAACTCAAACGACCAACAAAGTACAACATCTGTTGAGAGAAGAACTCAAACGACCAAGTACAACATCTGGTGACAGAAGAAGTCAAACAGCCAACCTAGTACAACATCTGTTGAGAGAAGAACTCAAACGACCAACCAAGTACAACATCTGTTGAGAGAAGAACTCAAACGACCAAGTACAACATCTGGTGACAGAAGAACTCAAACGACCAACCAAGTACAACATCTGTTGAGAGAAGAACTCAAACGGCCAACCAAGTACAACATCTGTTGAGAGAAGAACTCAAACGACCAAGTGCAACATCTGGTGACAGAAGAACTCAAACAGCCAACCAAGTGCAACATCTGTTGACAGAAGAACTCAAAGAGCCAACCAAGTACAACATCTGTTGAGAGAAGAACTCAAACGACCAACCAAGTAAAACATCTGTTGAGAGAAGAACTCAAACGACCAAGTGCAACATCTGGTGACAGAAGAACTCAAACGACCAACCAAGTACAACATCTGGTGACAGAAGAACTCAAACGACCAACCAAGTACAACATCTGTCGAGAGAAGAACTCATACGACCAACCAAGTACAACATCTGGTGACAGAAGAACTCAAACGACCAACCAAGTACAACATCTGTTGAGAGAAGAACTCATACGACCAACCAAGTACAACATCTGGTGACAGAAGAACTCATACGACCAACCAAGTACAACATCTGGTGACAGAAGAACTCAAACGACCAACCAAGTACAACATCTGGTGACAGAAGAACTCAAACAGCCAACCAAGTACAACATCTGGTGACAGAAGAACTCATACGACCAACCAAGTACAACATCTGTTGAGAAAAGAACTCATACGACCAACCAAGTACAACATCTGTTGAGAGAAGAACTCAAACGACCAACCAAGTACAACATCTGTTGAGAGAAGAACTCAAACGACCAACCAAGTACAACATCTGGTGACAGAAGAACTCAAACGACCAACCAAGTACAACATCTGTTGAGAGAAGAACTCAAACGACCAACCAAGTACAACATCTGGTGACAGAAGAACTCAAACGACCAACCAAGTACAACATATGTTGAGAGAAGAACTCATACGACCAACCAAGTACAACATCTGGTGACAGAAGAACTCAAACGACCAACCAAGTACAACATCTGTTGAGAGAAGAACTCATACGACCAACCAAGTACACCATCTGGTGACAGAAGAACTCAAACAGCCAACCAAGTACAACATCTATTGACAGAAGAACTCAATCGACCAAGTACAACATCTGTTGACAGAAGAACTCAAACAGCCAACCAAGTGCAACATCTGGTGACAGAAGAACTCAATCGACCAAGTACAACATCTGTTGACAGAAGAACTCAAACAGCCAACCAAGTACAACATCTGGTGACAGAAGAACTCCAACGACCAACCAAGTACAACATCTGTTGAGAGAAGAACTCATACGACCAACCAAGTGCAACATCTGCTGAGAGAAGAACTCAAACGGCCAAGTACAACATCTGGTGAGAGAAGAACTCATACGACCAAGTACAACATCTGTTGAGAGAAGAACTCAAACGACCAACCAAGTACAACATCTGTTGAGAGAAGAACTCATACGACCAACCAAGTACAACATCTGGTGACAGAAGAACTCAAACAGCCAACCAAGTACAACATCTGTTGACAGAAGAACTCAATCGACCAAGTACAACATCTGGTGACAGAAGAACTCAAACGACCAACCAAGTACAACATCTGTTGAGAGAAGAACTCAAACGACCAACCAAGTACAACATCTGGTGACAGAAGAACTCATACGACCAACCAAGTACAACATCTGGTGACAGAAGAACTCATACGACCAACCAAGTACAACATCTGGTGAGAGAAGAACTCAAACGACCAACCAAGTACAACATCTGGTGACAGAAGAACTCAAACGACCAACCAAGTACAACATCTGTTGAGAGAAGAACTCATACGACCAACCAAGTACAACATCTGGTGACAGAAGAACTCAAACGACCAACCAAGTACAACATCTGGTGACAGAAGAACTCATACGACCAAGTACAACATCTGTTGACAGAAGAACTCAAACAGCCAACCAAGTACAACATATGTTGAGAGAAGAACTCATACGACCAACCAAGTACAACATCTGTTGAGAGAAGAACTCAAACGACCAACCAAGTACAACATCTGTTGACAGAAGAACTCAAACGACCAACCAAGTACAACATCTGGTGACAGAAGAACTCAAACGACCAACCAAGTACAACATCTGGTGACAGAAGAACTCATAACAGCCAACCAAGTACAACATCTGTTGAGAGAAGAACTCAAACTACCAACCAAGTACAACATCTGTAGACAGATGAACTCAAACAGCCAACCAAGTACAACATCTGTTGAGAGAAGAACTCAAACAGCCAACCAAGTACAACATCTGGTGAGAGAAGAACTCAAACGACCAACCAAGTACAACATCCGGTGACAGAAGAACTCATAACAGCCAACTTTGCAAGTACAACATCTGTTGACAGAAGAACTCAAACGACCAACCAAGTACAACATCTGTTGACAGAAGAACTCAAACAGCCAACCAAGTACAACATCTGTTGACAGGAGAACTCAAACAGCCAACCAAGTACAACATCTGTTAACAGAAGAACTCATACGACCAACCAAGTACAACATCTGTTGAGAGAAGAACTCATACGACCAAGTACAACATCTGGTGACAGAAGAAATTATCGAGAAGTCTAACCAGTCTTGTTCCAGACAATATTCATTCAAACATTTCTGCAGCTTGGGAATTTGAAATATTTTGTTCAACTTGAACATATTGCTACTCTGCAATTCATGGGCAAAAACTTTAAATAATTGTTTTTTGAATTAATCCATCACCATCTTGTGAGAAGTCAGAATTTGTAAACTACTGTACTGAAGCAGGACATTGAAAAGCATCAGAAATAAACCTATTTTCATACTCTGATCATTACTCATCGTTCCAGAGACTGAAACTGTTATTTTGATTACTTGCCACTTACAAACTTTGTGCAAAAATGAACATATTCTGTATTCCTTTATTTCAACGACAGAGAAGAAATTTCAATCTAGACGTCCACCATCCAAGTGTATTCAAGTGGAACCTTTCTCAGATGAACTCTATATTTTTTAACTTTTAAGTGTGCACACAGGTTTCACAGTTATTGGATCCAAATCTGTTATCTTAAACTTATAATTTGTATTGATATTGCTACATAACTATCAGATCACATTATTATTGCTATTCTATTACTCAAAAGATTTCCGGTATCCTCATATATTGGTTTTCTGTGTTTTATTGAATGCTCGCTCACAATTTTTCCCTTTTTGTGGTGAACTTTTAATTTATTAGTTCGTAGAGGAGGAGGGGTTGTTTTATCCTGATTTGAGAAATTGGTGTCTTTGAAATTGAAAATGTATTTATCGGTGTGAATGAAAAGAAGCCCCCGCCTTACATTGATACTTTCATAACATTAGCATAAGAAATAAGTTACAACAATAGAAAATAAATGAACAAGAATGAAACAGCATTATGCTTTAATGCCTGCAGTGGAAAAGACCTAAACAAAGCTGTAGTAAAAGGTTTATTATTTATGAGTCTAGCTTGGTACTGTATGGGAGATTTGCGGAGAGAAATGACAGTAGCGTCACTAAGGGGAAGAAATGTCAGAAGCGTCACTAAGGGAGCGAAATGTCAGTAGCGTCACTAAGGGGGAGAAATGTCAGTAGCGTCACTAAGGTAGAGAAATGTCAGTAGTGTCACTAAGGGGGAGAAATGTCAGTAGCGTCACTAAGGGAGAGAAATGTCAGTAGTGTCACTAAGGGGGAGAAATGTCAGTAGCGTCACTAAGGGGGATTGAGCACAGGGGCATGTGACCACTATAAACTTGGGATACAATACTGTGTTCTTATATAACACACAATCAGGCCACGCAATTAAGTTGGATGCTCAAAGCAGTTAGAATCGAACAAGGGGCACACAAGCCAGAATCAAACAAGGGGCACACAAGCCAGAATCGAACAAGGGGCACACAAGCCAGAATCGAACAAGGGGAACACAAGCCAGAATCGAACAAGGGGCACACAAGCCAGAATCGAACAAGGGGCACACAAGCCAGAATCGAACAAGGGGCACACAAGCCAGAATCGAACAAGGGGCACACAAGCCAGAATCAAACAAGGGGCACACAAGCCAGAATCAAACAAGGGGCACACAAGCCAGAATCGAACAAGGGGCACACAAGCCAGAATCGAACAAGGGGCACACAAGCCAGAATCGAACAAGGGGCACACAAGCCAGAATCGAACAAGGGGAACACAAGCCAGAATCGAACAAGGGGCACACAAGCCAGAATCGAACAAGGGGAACACAAGCCAGAATCGAACAAGGGGCACACAAGCCAGAATCAAACAAGGGGCACACAAGCCAGAATCGAACAAGGGGCACACAAGCCAGAATCGAACAAGGGGCACACAAGCCAGAATCGAACAAGGGGCACACAAGCCAGAATCAAACAAGGGGAACACAAGCCAGAATCAAACAAGGGGAACACAAGCCAGAATCAAACCAGAATCAAACAAAAGGGAACACAAGCCAGAATCGAACAAGGGGAACACAAGCCAGAATCGAACAAGGGGAACACAAGCCAGAATCGAACAAGAGGCACACAAGCCAGAATCGAACAAGGGGCACACAAGCCAGAATCGAACAAGGGGCACACAAGCCAGAATCGAACAAGGGGCACACAAGCCAGAATCGAACAAGGGGCACACAAGCCAGAATCGAACAAGGGGCACACAAGCCAGAATCGAACAAGGGGCACACAAGCCAGAATCGAACAAGGGGCACACAAGCCAGAATCAAACAAGGGGCACACAAGCCAGAATCAAACAAGGGGAACACAAGCCAGAATCAAACAAGGGGAACACAAGCCAGAATCAAACAAGGCACACACAAGCCTGAATATCATCAACCTGCTCCGATCCCTTTTGCTGAGCACAGAGGGCAGCAGGTACCATTTTGCAAGTTTTTGGTATGACTATTGACAGATTAAACCCACAAACTTTCGGCTGGAAAGCAGGTGATTGAGCTAACCATGCAGTCAGTCAATGCCCCTGGCTATATGCATGCAGTCAGTCAATGCCCCTGACTAACCATGCAGTCAGTCAATACCCCTGGCTATGCACGCCCCAGCATGCCATGTCCCTTTATGAAATTTCACTAGCAGCTAATTGAAATTTCATCAGATCGAAAGAAATTATATCTCCATCTTATATTGTCCCAAAAAATTTGTAGGTAGAAAAAACTTTATTGCATATTTTCAATTTAATTTTTACAGTACCTCCTTATAAACTTAATAAAAGATTGATTCATACAAAACAGTCGATGCTATTTAATGGAATTTTACTTTCAGGCTTTTAAGTTTTAGGACAACGTAAATGATGTACTTTCCGTCAAATTAAAATTTGATTTCATTAAGCAGTTAAGGCCTCTATTTCAAAAGAAATATCAAAATTCCTACCAATTTGGTCTTTATTTGACTGCCTGTGAGCATACAAATTGATTAACATACATACATTGGACAAAGATTGTCCTTTGTGACATTATATGGGAATGTTTGATTCGTACACTTACGATAATCTCCTTAAGTGTGCAAAGCACTTAAACACAAATTGTACATCTTTTGCACTTCAAACGTTATAACTAAAGAGTCTAAAAATGTTGTTCTACTTCTACTTCAAATGGTACAGAGAACTTTGAATTCATCATTTGATTATTTTTTTTTAAGTATCTTACTTTGTAAACTATGAAATGAGTTTTTTTTTTTCCAATGAGAAAAATCACAAGGTCACCGCGGTTTTGACCTTTGTAACTTATGAATGAAAGTACTTGGAAGTACATTTCACATGGCTTGACAAATAACATATACCTATTTACCATATATATAAAATCCAATGTGATTGGTGCAAAAAAAGGCCTGTAACTTTCCAACAAATCAAAATCAATGATAGAAATCTTTGACGTTCACTTATGTTATCCTTTTATTTTAATTCTGATGTAATTATCCTAGCACACCACTGCTGCGTGGACTGTACATTAGTGTACAGAGGGTTTCCTGTTGTTTGTGGAGAGGCAAATAAGCGTTCTCCAATGTCGGATTTTGGCTGATTTTCTTCCATTTTTAACAGTTTTCTTGTATACTTTGTTACACTAGAGATATATTTCTTATTATATGACTGTATTCATCAGAAATTAAAACTTTATTTGGCTGAAATATTATCGACAACAATCATGAACAAAGAAGTGCAAGAGCGAGGCATAACGACACTGTTAGGGTGCATGATTATGATAACAAAAAATTAAGAACTATGCTATTTATTAAACTTTTTGTATGAATTAATTTATATTTATAATATTCTTGAATAAAGTTACTTAATATCTTTTCTTATCACCGCATTCTTAAAAATTGTTTTTTATCCAGCACATGTAGTTTGTCATACATTTGTTTAAGTAAAATGCGTTTAAAAAGTTTTTCAACAGTATCGCCTTGTTTACTAAACATTTGAAGTGAAGTTGTGTGTGCGTTAAATTAATCAAATTTGTTTGCTTCAAAGATGTTTCATTGGAACAGGCTAGTTGTTAAATACAATGTTGTCTAAAGTTCCATTCCACATGCGGCATGTCATGCATGCCATCAAACATAGCACGCAATCCCACCCACTCCCACATGCAACCCCACCAACTCCTACATGCAATCCCACCCTCTCCCACATGCCGTCCCAGCCTCTCCCACATGCCATCCCACATGTCATCGCACCTTCTCTTACATGCCATCCCACTCTCCCACAGGCCGTCCCACCCTCTCCCACATGCCATCGCACCCTCTCCCACATGTCATCGCACCCACTCACACATGCTGTGCCGCCCGCTCCCATATGCCATCTCAGCTTCTTGTCACTGGTATTATCAAGAGTGACATGCTGGCAATGCATAACCACGCTATGCATAAACACTCTCAAATCTGAGAACCACTTAATACTTTTGTATAACAAATATACAATGGGCGTTGATAAATCCATAATTCTTTTGCCCTGAAAGAACATTTTAACTCAACAAACTTGGCCTCCACTGCGTGGAACTAAAAGTATTCAACGACTTCATTCTTAAAACCAACCCACATAATAATGGTACAATCCAAGTACCTAACAAGTTTATTTTTAGCTTTTCATAACACATCACAGCTAGTTTCACGAATTTTTTCCTAAAGTGGTTTTGATGTAAAATATTCCCATATGGACCTAGTAAATGAATACAATTAAGTTTAATCTAAAAATATCTTATCCTTTTGATAAATGATTATCTTCAAAACCATAGCTATTTCCTTGATACAAATTAAAGCATACATCATTATATCTCCCAAAGTACAGTATAACTTGGATTTCCCTTGGTGAACTGTCAAATCTTCATTTAGCCACACAATTCCCTGATAAACTGGGTCAATATCTGAATACATTTAGGCTATATTTACAGCTCCCCCATGGGTAATTCATGTCTGTTTCATAATATATTCATCTTGCTCTATCATAAATTTTCCTGAAGGACATCTTTGTAGATCCCAGGGCATTTTGTTCCAAAACAAATGAGAATGATATAAAAACTGTTTTATCTGTATACTTTTACAGCTATAGAGTATCAAAACAAATGGATACTTATTTAAAACAATAACTACCCAGTGAAGAAGTCACATCCTGATCTGTGTATTCTATTCATTGCAACAATTTAAATAATCTCAACATATTTTTAAAAAACCGTTCCAAGAAAACATGATATAAGAGTAGAGGAAATAAAGAGGGAATGAGTGGCAGCACCAGGATTTTGGTCATTGGAGGAGAAGGGAGGGGGGGAGGGACAATTCTCATGAGGGGGCAAGAGCCTATAAATCTGACAAAATGTCACTTTCCAAAATGTATATATATATATATATATATATATATATATATATATATATATATATATATATATATATATATATATATATATATATATATATATATATATATATATATACATATGTGTGTATATATATATACATACTTTTTGGGAAAATTTGGCAAAATCATTGGAAATTGTAGTCTGTTTGTAAAATTTGGCATCATTTCAAAATAATTAATAAAAATTACCAACAATCAAAGAAAAACTGCCCAAAAGTGAAGGAAATTTTCCGAAAATTAACACGAGAATGTAAGAAATTTCTCGAATATTGAAAGTGATTTTCCAAACATTAAATGAAATTCCCTGAAAATTGAAGTTATTTACCAAAAATAGACGAAAAGTTGCCCCAAAATAAAGGAAATTTTCCGATAATTGCAGGATAATGAAAAAAAATTCTGAAACATTAAAAGGGATATCACAAACATAGAAGGAAATTTCCCGAAAATTGAAGAAAATTACACGAGAATGAAAGAAATTTGTTTTACATTTTTCACATTACATTCAATGAAATTTCCCAAAATTCAAATTAATTAACCAAAAATCAAAGAAAAATTGTCCTAAATTGAAGGAAAATTTCTGAAAATTGCAGGAGAATTAAGAAAATTATCCAAAATTGAAAGAAACAACCCAAACATTGAAGAAAATGCCACAAAAAAAAAAGACAAAAAAAATTGAGTCAAAAATTGAAAAAGAATAATGAAGGAAATTTTCCAAAATTTAGGATTTACTGAAAATCAAAGAAAATTGCCCCAAATTAAAGGAATTTTTCCGAAAATTGCATGAGAATTAAGAAAATTTCCAAAAAAATGCTAAAGATTGAAAGAAATTTGCATGAAATTTACTGAAAATTGAAGGAAATTTACAAGCAGGGGGTTCTAGTTATTATTGCAGTAATGAAAAATGTTGGAATTTTTTTTTTTTTTTTTTTTTTGGGGTCAAATGCCCAGAACATCCCCTCTAGATCCACCCTTGCTGATTGATAATTGATTTGTAAGTTTTGTAGCAACTGTCATGTCATTGCATATCATGGAATATTTGTTCCATGATATACATTAATAAGCCACACCCACCATGTAGATCAATAAAAATGTTGCCAATAGCATTTTGCACAATAATTAACAACATTATCATAGCAAGTATAATGCAAAAACGATTCGCCACCCACTCTGTAAATTCATGACATCACTACCACAATGTTAGAACACAGACAGACCATAACTCATCCGTGTACCACATATGACATAAATCCGATATACCATTCATGAGATATGGTGTTTATATCATTTAGCACTTTCACATATGATTAAGCCACGCTCACCATGCATATTAATGATATTTTGATAACATACATGTAGGCTTATTTTGATAACATACATGTAGGCATGTACACAATAACCAACAATATTAGCATGCCCAGTATGATGCAAAACAGACATACACTTGCTCACTTATCACTTTTTTTTAAATGTTCTCATTAAGCCCCGCCCACTTATTAATATGCATGACATCACCACCAAAAACAATAAGGTACATCTAGAGACCATGAGCTATCTGTGTACATGACGTGAATCCAGTTCATAGTTCATGAGATATCATGATTACAAGCTTTTTGTTTACAAAATCATATTAAGCACCGCCCACTATGCATATTAATAAAAGTCAATGTTTTTATACCATGAACCCGTGCACATATAGCTAATATCAATATTAGACCACATATGAAAGCAAAACAGACATGTGATTGTTAAAATATCAGCATTTCCAGATTTATACATTATTAATATGCATGACATCACCACCAAAAACAATAGGGCAAATCTACCGACCATGGGCTATCTTTGTACTAAAATGAATCTAGTTCATGATGAAATAATCATCCTTATGAGGAATGGTCCATCAATTATTCATGGGTTTTGCACAAAGTCCTCCCAAGCAGATGATGTATATCTATATTTAGGCTCAGCCAAGGACTAATCTGATTTGCATCACTGAACAGCAATTATGTTGCTTGAGCCCCAGATGAATGACCTATTGTGTACAGTGTAACAGTAGCTGGTTGCTAACAAGTGAACTGTGGATAGACTATGAAGATCATGTCAGTTAAGAAGGTATAGATTACCCCTGTGTTGTGTGTGTTGTAATCATAGCTGGTTGCTAATCAATGATTTGTGAAGTGTCTCTTGGGTTGAATGGTGTGTATTACCCCTGATTTTGAGAAAATGGAGGGTGTGTTACCATTCTTGAGATACCATGTTTACGAGCTCTTTTCAGCAAAATCATATTAAGCACACCGTCCACTATGCATATTAATGAAATTCAACATTTCTACGAAATGAACATATACACACGAAATAACATCATAATTGTATTAAATAGGAAACGAAACTGACATGTGATTGGTAAAATATGAGTATTTTCAGATTTTTACATTAAGCCACACCTACATATTAATATGTATGACATCACCATCAAAAACAATAGGTCACATCTACTGACCATGGGCTATACGTGTACAACATATGTATGCTATTAATCCAGTGTACCTTTCTTGAAATATCGCATTTACAAACTGGCCGTCGCAAACATACACAAAAATATACATGCCATTATGACCGCATAGGTTCCAGATGCATACACATGCCATCACGACCGCATAGGCTCCTGATACATACACATGCCATCATGACCGCATAGGCTCCTGATACATACACATGCCATCATGACCGCATAGGCTCCTGATGCACACACATGCCATCATGACCGCATAGGTTCCTGATGACACACATGCCATCATGACCGCATAGGTTCCTGATACATACACATGACATCATGACCGCATAGGTTCCTGATGCATACACATGCCATCATGACCGTATAGGTTCCTGATGCACACACATGCCATCATGACCGCATAGGTTACTGATGCACACACATGCCATTATGACCGCATAGGTTCCTGATGCACACACATGCCATCATGACCGCATAGGTTCATGATACATACACATGCCATCATGTCCGCATAGGTTCCAGATGCATACACATGCCATCATGACCGCATAGGTTCCTGATGCATACACATGCCATCATGACCACATAGGTTCCTGATGCATACACATGCCATGTCCGCATAGGTTCCTGATGCATACACATGCCATCATGAACGCATAGGTTCCTGATGCATACACATACCATCATGTCCGCATAGGTTCCTGATGCATGCACATGCCATCATGTCCGCATTGGTTCCAGATGCATACACATGCCATCATGACCGCATAGGTTCCAGATGCATACACATGCCATCATGACCGCATAGGTTTCTGATGCATCCACATGCCATCATGACCGTATAGGTTCCTGATACATACACATGCCATCATGACCGCATAGGTTCCTGATACATACACATGCCACCATGACCGCAGAGGTTCCTGATGCATACACATGCCATCATGACCGTATAGGTTCCTGATGCACACACATGCCATCATGACCGCAGAGGTTCCTGATGCACACTTGCCATCATGACCGTATAGGTTCCTGATGCACACACATGCCATCATGACCGCAGAGGTTACTGATACATACACATGCCATCATGACCGTATAGGTTCCTGATGCATACTATACACATGCCATCATGACCACATAGGTTCCTGATGCATACACATGCCATCATGACCACATAGGTTCCTGATACATACACATGCCATCATGACCGCATAGGTTCCTGATACATACACATGCCACCATGACCGCAGAGGTTCCTGATGCATACACATGCCATCATGACCACATAGGTTCCTGATGCACACACATGCCATCATGACCGCATAGGTTCCTGATGCACACACTTGCCATCATGACCGTATAGGTTACTGATACATACACATGACATCATGACTGCATAGGTTTCTGATGCACACACATGCCATCATGACCACATAGGTTCCTGATGCTCACACATGCCATCATGTCCGCATAGGTTCCTGATGCATACACATTCCATCATGACCGTATAGGTTCCTGATGCACACACATTCCATCATGACCGTATAGGTTCCTGATGCATACACATGCCATCATGACCACATGGGTTCCTGCAGGATGCACACACATGCCATCATGACCGCATAGGTTCCTGATGCATACACGTGCCATCATAACCGCATAGGTTCCTGATGCTATCGCTTTGGAACCAAAAAAGCACAGTAACTAAATATTCCAGATAGGACTTTACAAACACAAATTCTTATATTATATTTTTGATAATATAATCTTTTTTAATATTCATCCATTTTCAAGCCGAAAATTACATTACATATATTACATTGCATGCATCTGAAGGTTACTCCCGATGACAATATTGTCTTCTGCCAAGCTTTGCTGAAATTAGAAGTCATGTGGAATTATTTCTCTTTATAAAAGACATTGATTATGTGTGAATCATATCTTAAAGGGTTATGTTCAGGGGTCAAGCAAGTTCATCTTATATGAAAGAGGACTTCAATAGAAACACAATGGTGTCTAAAACTACTTCACTATCTAAGCTAATATGTGTAGAAATGACTGGTGAAGTAAGTCTACTATGGAGGATTGGTGACCTCTGTTGACTGAGAGCTGGAGGATTATGTTCAAGGGTCAAGCAAGTTCATCTTATATGAAAGAGGACTTAAAAAAAAGAATGGTGAAGAAACTACTTCACTATTTAAGCTAATATGTGTAGAGATGACTGGTGAAGTAAGTCTACTATGGAGGGTTGGGGACCTCTGTTGACTGAGAGCAAGGGTCAAGCAAGTTCATCTTATATGAAAGAGGATTTCAAAAGAAATACAATGGTGAAGAAAGCATGCAGTCAGAAATCTGTTTCCATAAAGGAGATATTTCAGTTTAAAGTTTGGTATCATGTGCAGGAACAACTGAAATCATACTAGTTGTGACGTCACACCCTTGGATTCTCCAGTCTTAATGTATTCTGTATTTTGTCCTGCAATTTTGTGGCTTAAAAACCATTGAATATGTCAGGAACGTTGGAAAACAGAATCTTGTAAGGGTAATTATAATTTGACACCTGAAGAAAGTTCAAGGGAGAATAATTCAAGTAGTAGAAAAGTTAATAAGACTTTTTTATAAATGCATTAAGAAGAAATGTGAGGACTAGGGCGCTGCAACCTTTCATAGTAGACTTACTACACCAGTCATTTTTACACAGATAAGACAGAGCATTAAACTTGAATATCTCCTTAACGGAATAAGATTTTGGGCTGCTTTCTTCACCATTTTGCTTCTTTTAAAGTCCTACATAAGATAAACTTGCTTTACCACCCAATAAATTCCCTAAACAAAAATGTATTACCTGTAGCCAAAGGTGGAAGGAATTACTTAAAAAGATGTGATGAAACCAGCTCATGCAGTATTTATGACCAAAAATGATTATTCTTCATGCACAACATGAAATATAAATACAACATAATCTAATGAGAAACTGGTCATACTTTGAAAATGATGATCTTTCTTTCAGAGAATTGATATCCAAATTCATCTGAAACTGAGCTGTATACTCTAATGACATTGACAAGGTCACAAAGAACATTCTTTGATAATCTTTTTGTACACAAGATATGCTTTGGACTCTTTTGAAATTCTTTGTAATCGAACATCTCCAGATGGCCTCGTAAGGTTCCAATATTACTGTTTTAAGCATTCATTGATTTGAAGGTTATTGATCTGCTAAGCATCTTCATGAAATGTAAACATTCTTCAGGGTTTTCCCCGGGAATGTCTAAAATGGATTTCCATTGTAATTCTGAATAACATATTCCATCCACCCTTTTACTCAAGAGGTGCAGTGGCTGCAGTTAATATTCATGAAGCAATATCTTTCCGTAGGAGAAATGGTCTGCCAATCATTCACAGTTATTGCACATTATTACCTCAGGCATTATGATACACAGCTATTTTTATCACCAGTTTACAAACAAACTTCTCCTAAATAGTATCTTCATGCTCCCACTAAGACACCTAACACGGATGAGTGATTTCAATCATAAAAAGGCCGTTATTATTCAGTTCTGGCTTTGTATACTTTTATACACACAAATAGCCTTGGGCTACTTGGCTGTGGTGTGCATGGGAATGGCAGATAAACAATCATTGTTTGGAGTGGAAACACAATACACTGAACAGGAAGTCGAATTGGTAAATGCCATACCTGAGTTTTCAGGATTAACTCAGGTGTCCGGTGCAGGTAGGCTTAAAGAGAAACTTTTTGGCACGTTAAATATATTTTCCTTTCAGGGCAAGAAGCAAAAGATAAAATATGAATACTCAAAAGGATGATTAATTCAGCTCATCTAATTTGAATGAAGCTAGGGATGATTCAAATTTCAACTGATGAAAATATCAGAAAATTGTCACACCTAAAAGTGTTTATATTTCTTTCAGAGAATTAATATCCAAATTATTTTTGGGCTTACACCTGAAAGCAAAAACTGGGCAATACACTGTAATGCTATGACAAGACTACGAAAAAAAACGTTTTTTTTTTTTTTTTTATAATCCTATTGCACACAAGATGATGCTTTCAAATTATAACTCTTTTAAAATTCTTTGTAATCAAATATCTCCAGACAGTCTGAGCAAGTTTCACAGTCACTGTTTCATTCATGGATTTGAAGGTTACACTCTAGAAGATGAACGGTTAAATATCTGACCACTGTGCATGGTCAGCTTAAATTTGTTCTGATCTTACCAGTGTAGTCAAATATCTCACAGTTATATAGTCGTAACGCTGACCATCGTGCGTGGTCAGATCATGTATGCATTTTTATTGGTTGAAATGAAATGACCACAATGACCTGACAGTTCGACCAAATCGCCATCTTTAAAACCAGTACAGTTGCAAACTCGCGTGAATCGGATCCAAAATTAAAGCAGACTTATCACAATGAAGGAAGATTTTTCTGCAAAAACACTTTAGGAGTGGAATTTAGATGCACTAAAAAAAAAGTTTTCTGGTGAGTTGTTTGTTGAATTCATGCCCAGTTTTGTCAGTTTTGATGCCCAGTTTTTCAGTATTGATTCCCAGTATGCCTAGTGTTATTTTTCAAGTATAGGGTTTAAATTTTACCCCGTAAGGATATGTTAAGGCTTTATCATGAGTGTTTGTCTTTGAAACACTTTTCTGGAAAGGTACTGGTGAACGCAGTAGCATTAAGGCCAATTCAGCACTCTCTGGCATTGCAACTTTAATTTTCTCGTATTCTGCTTTTTATTTTGGGCAAGGATAATCAAATTAATGCGACCCTGACCTTAACCCTTACTCCACCAGGGCTTTGAAAAAAGCGACCCCAATTTTCGTAACTTTTTTTTCATATGCATTTTTGACAACTTTCCTTTTATTTTCTTTCGTTACAATTTTGGTTGAAATAGATGATACTAAGATATTTATCTTTTGAGTAATTAAAACCAATTTAGGAAATATTGGACGAAATTATGCAAATTAAGCAATTTTTGGCTAAATTTGGTCAACAAATGGTCAATCTTTGCAGAAGTATAACTTCTTGTCAGTATTGAAAACAGAGATTTGTGTTACATATTTAGATTCTTTTTGAAATTTCCATTCCAATGATACTCATTAATAATTTTTAGAAAGAAAGGAAAGATGAAAAGACATCAAAAATGATAAAAGTCAAACGTCCCCTGCCTGAAAGCTGCAGCAGAAAAATAATTACTCAGTGGTCATGGTGAGACTCGAACTCGGAGCGCTCGCATGCTTGCCGCTTACATTCCCTCTGCATCAAGTAGTCATTCAAATTGGAGAGGTGTAATATATTTCTTATTGGACAGGTTCTAAATAGAGGGGGCATGCCTTTATTTATATATCAAATGGAAGGAAATTTGAAGGGCTTTTGAACGGCGGTTCAATGAAGCATGTGTGATGTACGGTTTGGGTACACAATTTTTTGAAGAAAAAACGGGTCAAAAATGGCAGAAATTCATGAAATTTAAAACAAAATTATCCAGAACAAAAGATTGCATGTAGGGATTATAAAAATTATACCAGAAACCAATACTATCATGTCTTAGGACTTGAGTGTTTGATTTTGAAGCAAAAATGTGATCTTGAAGTTGATGTAAGATTTAAAAGAAAAAAAAAAGAAAATTGTAAATTGTTTAGCAATTTTTGAATTTTACCCTTTTTCGATGTACTTTTTCTAAAAATTAGGCAATATGACCCCTATGAAAAAGTTTCATTTTGTGAAAGAAATATCCGAGTACTTTGAAATGATACCAAGATTACTCTTATAGGACTGTGGTAAAGTCCCGATTTTTTTTTTTTTAAAAGGTGGTTTGAAAATGGCGATAGTATCGCCCGCGTGGTAGAGTAAGGGTAAAGTAATGATGAATTTGGACACTGTGCTGAGCTGCCTAAGTGCTAGAAACATTTGGGATTTTAGCCACAGCTGTAGTAGGGTGTTTGACCATGTTGATCTTAATAATAATTCTTGTAACATTAACACTTTTTAGAAGATTCCTATAGACCTACTGAAAAATAATTATAAAACAAATTTTAACCTGCACTTTAAGGGCATTTAAAAATAATGATGATGATGATGATGGTGGTGATGACGATGATGATGTAATAATACTAATGTAGAGCTTTCAATAAGTTTTAACAAATTTAAGTTTAACGTGATGAAAAAATATTTGGCTTAATTGCAGTATACCCCGCAACTCTGTGGAGCTGGCTCCACTCTAAAACATTACAAAACAATATAGATAAATCCTTAAATGAAACGCTACAGGTACATGTATATTTGCCAAATTAAATTACCTGTATGGGTCATTAATAAAATAACAATTCCTGTGATAAGCATGAAGCCACCGGAGCCGCTCCAGGATGCATTTATGAACATATGAACAATTTCTATCGCAAGCGTGAAGCCAAGGGGTCACTTCGGCGGTATCAAGGGGATTTAATTGAAATGATTTCTTTTAAACACTTCGTGTAGCCGAACCAGGGGGTATTGACGGAACTTGGATATGGACCATTTTATCTCTTCAAAATCTTTCATCATAATTATACTTCATGAAAGTCTATGGAGCCGGCTATGTGTACTATGCAATCACTTTAGATTTTATTATTTTGAAGATTAAGACAATACAATTTTGAGGGATTAGTTAGATGCCACCAGCAACGTGCACATGGAAAGGGATTCCGTGAAAAACAGAGGTATAAACTGCACTGGTAGAACTAAGTTTGAGACAGGTTAATATTTTCATTAAGATCATGGGTTGAGATCATTGTTATTGTGAGCCATTGGAACAATATAAAAAGGTAACCGATGTCCTCTCAACTGTGTTGTAATCAAAAGTCTGTTCTTACATGAAATAATGATATTGACATTTGTACTGACATTGCTGGAATAGTATCGCATGTGGGAGCTCTATTGGCCTACCATCACTTAATTGACACAGGTATTTTAGTATGCCTACAAACTACTTTTCATACATGCTTTCTTCAAGTGTGGGAACTTTGTGTATTGTTTTGTATCATAAGCATGGGCGTGTCATTTGTTGTTTATTCTAACGATAACAGTAGGCTAGGCAACAACTGTTATTGTTGTCACTTCACTGGATATAAGTCGGCAACCGGAAAGTTAGGCTACAGTAACTTCTCCTAGCACTGTTGCCATTGCCAAATTTTAGTTTTAGTTTCAAATTGTCTATTTTAATGTTTTAATATAAAATTGAAACTAAGAAGATTCAAACTGCAAAACAACTGGAATGGTGTATGGAATATTACCCCATATTTGTTCATTTAGGCCTAGTTTTTGTTCTGTTGAGGTGCAGTGGCTCAGTGGTTACGGTGGTTATGAAGAAAAATGCATGTATTAAAAACTTAAGGTTCTGGGTTTCCTTCTTGAGCGCTGCATTGTGTCTAGCAAAGCATTTTACTCGACTTGCTTCAATCCACTAGCTCTGTAAAATAAGTACCAGCACTGCATGCTGGGGAGTTGATCTGCGATGGAATGGTGTCACACCCAAGGGGAAACATGTACTTTTATCCGCTTGCGCAATGGAAATTGGGGATAAACACTGGCCATGAGTATGACAATGACACAATTTACTTCTAGCAAATAATACATGACTTGTCCTTCTCCTTAAAAAATTGTTCCAGCAAATTATAGCCACAAACTTAATGTAGCAAATAATGAGACTACTTATATTAATTAAAATAACCACTCAAGCACACGATAAAGACTTCATCTATTGCTAATTGTATACTCAACACCAACTTCCACAACAACCCAGGACGAAATGGAGAACTAGTACAATGGAGCCATTGATAAGGGAAATTTGATCCTAATTGCTTGTGGGTTTTCAGAATAAAGAACATAAGGAGGAAAAGTCTGACCCGACCTGCTTATATATCAGATCGGGTCTGACTGTTTAAAATTTTAAGGAGCACAACAACTAATGAATACATATGTGTAACTGACAAATTATATACATTTTCAAATTAACATCTAATCTGTAAATTATTGCATAGAAAAGAAGAAAACTGAAGTGTAATACTTATAAAATATTTCCCCTAAAACATTATTTTCAACAGTGCATGGGGAAAATTTGTGATACAACAACATAAATGTGTAAAACAAGATACCATAAGAAAAACCTTTGAGAACAAAAAGAAAATGATAATTAAAAGAAAATGAAAAGAAAGAAGAAAATTATAAGTATGAGCCTATGGCTCGCATGCATGGACTTAGCTAACTTTGTTCATTTACATACAAGGTTTTTCAAGTATGAGATAGACCTAATATTTGTTTTGTGGTGTTTAAACTTATTTCATTAGTCTTTCTTCATTTGCCAGGAATATAAAAAAAAAAAAAAAAAAACTTTAACCTTTATAATTTAGGTGTATTAAAACCCTTCAAAATATGTTGCAGGGCTTACATACATTTGGGTGACAAAATATGCAAGGATGTAGCCAACAGTGATGTGCCCCCTTTCCCCTCAAAAAAAAAAAAAAATTGTCAAAAAAAGAAGGTAACGTTAAAGTGTTAAAGCAGTAAAGTTACACATTGCAAATACAGATTTCAGATGATTTAATACTTTTTGTGGAATTTCCTTTATTTTCAAACAATTTTCTTCAATTTCTAAAAAAGTTTCTTTAATTCTAAAAAGTTTCTTCAATTTTCAGGAAATTTCTATTTTTTTTTTTTTTTTTTTTTTTTTGAGGATATTTTCTTTAATTTTTGGGAAATGCCTCTTATTTTTTTAATTTTCCAGAATTTTCTTCAATTTTACAAAATTTTGGTTTAATTTCTATCATTTTCTGGAAATTTTCTGAAATATTCAGAAAAACATTTCATTTTTGGGCAAATTTCTTTAAAATTAGGAATTTTTTTTTTTAATTTTTGGCATTTTTTTTTTAAATTTCTGGGAAATGTTAAATTTAACCAAATTGTTTTTATTTGATCTAATTTCTCTGAAGTTTGACCTAATTTGTCAATTTGATGTTAAGAATTTCCCGATTTCACCTCCCAATCAGGATGAAAGTATTCGGTCCATGTACCGCAGCTTAAAAAACAATATATCTTTTCTCTTTGGCAGCTAATTGCATCGATAGAAAAGTTATCTATTTTGATGGGGGCTGGACTGCAGGAATCTTTTCCAACTTCCAATTGATGAATATTTCAGGTATGCACTTGTTCACGTGTTCATCTCCATTGCAATACATATCTGTGGATAGACTTGGAAGTTGTAACGAACAAAGAGGTACATACTATACATTATTACATAACATGAACTCAGGATTTATTTATAGGCCAACTTGAGCTACAGAAAAATAAATCTCTTCACAAGTAGCCCTCAGAGGAGAACAATTTTAAATCCTTACATACTGTGATCAATGGTGGACTATTTAGCACTTATCATTATCATTGAAGGTGGTCAAGAGGCATGTAGAACCACAGAAGTCCAAAAGAGATCGTATTTGCCACATTATCACCTGTTTTCTGATGGACCAATTCATGGACCATCGATCCGATGAAATATTTCAGGATTTTATAGCAGAAATGTATATATACAAGCACCAGAAGAGTATTAATCATGATACAATACGTTTATCTATCCATGTTTATTTTCAATATGCATTTACAGGTATTCCAGTCTTAGCACTGACAATCATTTGGTAGTTATCTTAAACAACAACTTGGAACTTGCAGAATGGTATGGGCAGACATCACACCAGGTATTAACCCTTACTCTACCACACAGCGACAAGGGTGCCCTGCCTTTGATTCCATCTTCCAGGCGGATTTTCAAAAATGTGCTGGTAGAGTAGGGTTAATCAACCCGCGACAAGTGCACCAACTCAAAAATATATGCAACATGGACCCGGTGGGCGGCCTACAGGGTCACTGAAGCAGAACAAGCCCGACTCTGCTGTTGGGAGACGGAGAACCCTTCAATGATTAGCCTATGATAATTCCTTACTTTACCATGTGGCGTTATTATCGCCATTTTGGGTGCCCCGCCTTTGACTCTGCCTCCCAGGCGCATTTTCAATAAAGTGCTGGTTGAGGAAGGGTTAAACACATGTTAAAATATATGTTTACAATTGCATATGCCACATATATCCTTCTAGCTTTTATCATGGTGGACAAGCGTGTATGTCATTCAGGCCATTTCAAGCCATGCAGACATGCAGTGGATTTATATCTATGTAGTGGATGCCTTAAGATGCCAGATGAGGAAGAATGAGATGGGAGTAAAGGACAACAAGTTCATGAAAAGTTTCCTATTTATTCACTTGGTTGGTGCCATGTCACATACGGGAGGTGACGTCATTTTTTGGAGTGAAAACAAATCTTTGCGCAATACACGTGGGAAAGTGCATATGCTTTACTGTGTGCAGTACGTATGGCATGTGAACAAACACATTACAGAATCCGCCCCTTGAACGCTACTCCATCCTTGTTTTCTGTGCCTGTGGCATTCTAGTAACCACAGGAAAGATAAGGTGACATTGACATCCAGGTCTTAGAAAAGTTTTGAATTTTCTATTTCATTTCCACAAAATGTGTGCTCTTAGTGTATGAAATATGTGAAATTTGTTTTACTTGTGCAAATTATTAGAGAATTAAACCTTTCAAAAACGAAATTGATGCTATATTTCGTATTTTGTGGTAAATCATTTCTAACTTTTGAAATCATGAAGAGCATTCTATCCAAAAGCCTTTCTCCCCATCTTAACTGGGTTCACCCAATATCACACTAGGGGTTATTTTATTTAAATAAAATTATAATATGTATTATGTCTTTTTAGCAAACGAAACTTGGTTAGAACATTTCTTGTTATAACCATGATTAACAAAAAATATAATAAGATTCATATTTAATGAAACATTAACTTAGTTTATGGGGTTGAGGATCACGTAAACATTGATAATGGTACGATCCTAGGAACACGTGCAAATTTGCAGGCCTACAACATCATAACAATAACATGCATGACCGACATTGCCAGCAGCGCTGTGGTAAACCATGGAGCTATTAACTCAGTTAGTAGCTCTATGGGTGAACGGAAATGGAAAAACCGCACTGTTTGAATAGTTTATCAAAAGTTCCTTCTGTTCTGTGTATTACCATGGAGCTTTAGATAGCAGGTCTCTAATTTTACTACCGATTTACTCTCATTCCCGATTTTTGTTGTGTGAAGGAATTGGTCTGAGAATGTTTTGTTGTAACGTCTTGCATTCCAATGCCGCGTTCTTAACTTAATCGTTAGTGAAAATCCGAAACGAAAAAGAACGAACGTTAAAGAAATTCTTTTAATTTATAGATTAGAGCATTGACGTATATACAAGAGAAACATCTTAATGAATAATGAGCATTAAATTAAGCAGCACCAATATGAAAAGCATTCAGAAGTCATGTCACATCAGAAACAAATAGATCAGGGGAGGAAGTTACACTGGTGGATCGGCAAGATTTTCAAATTCGTCTTAATACCGGGCTACAAAAAGCTTACGTAATACCTGAGCTGTGTCCTCGAAATGGGAAAAATCTGCCACTGGCAGATTTAACCCGTCGTGGTTTCAAGGGGCGCTTTCTTCATATGACAGCTAATCGCTTTATTTTTATTCCAATGCGCGTGTCTGCTGTGCGGTCTGATAACCTCAGGCCACATTTCCGACCAAGTGAATAAGATGGAAAGTTTGTAGAAAATTTGTGTCACTTAAAAAAAGTCAGCATGACTTTAAAAGTAATTTATAAATGGTAGTAGTTACTCTATTGTCAAATTTTAATGCTTTCAATCTTGATATGGCAAAAGGTCTAACCATGGTGCTAAGTCAATACATGGCAAGACCTTAACCATTTCTCTTAAATTAATCAAATACCATTTATTGGTGCCAATTTGCACGTATGGAAAAAGAAAACAATACAAGAAAGGAACAGGCCTTTTATAAAAATGTATTTGATATCAATTTTTTATTTTTATTTTGAAAGGAGCACTTTTAGTTTTAAAGATACAGTTGATCAAAGCTTGATCAGTTTTTGAATTGATGCTCAAATTCTTTATGTAATTCTTTTCAATTTCTTTCCTAAATTCTAGTTACTGAAAGTGATAGAAAAGTTTATTTCCTTGGAGACATGGTAAAGACTCATTAACATTTTTTATCAGAATTTGCTATACCACTCCAAAGAATTACAATACACACTTAATCCAACAAAAGGATTTATAAAAGAAAATTCCATGGTAGCTAGCCTAGTATTAAATTAAAAGAATTGCATAAATATGCAAATTGATGACATATTTAAAAACACTGTAAAATGGTTCACCAATCTTGATGATAATATTAGCTCCTACAGTATAATGGATTTTAAAATAATCTTTAGCACGTTTGGTGATGTTGCCTCTACACATCCATAGACCTTCATTTCATTAATGATTTTTAATTATTCTAATTATTTATTGTCATTTCTTTATTATTTTAAACAGATGCTGATCTAGCCTAGCCTATGAAATACCACAACAGCTCCAAAGAATGCAATGAAGGGTAGACCAACAGTGGTCATTAGAATGGAGTGGATGCTTGACGCTGGAGTAACCCATTACTGAGTGGAGGCTTGACGGTGGAGTAACACTTTACTGAGTGGACGCTAGAGTAACCCATTACTGAGTGGAGGCTTGACGGTGGAGTAACACATTACTGAGTGGACGCTAGAGTAACCCATTACTGAGTGGACGCTTGATGCTAGAGTAACCCATTACTAAGTGGATGCTTGACGCCAGAGTAACCCATTACTGAGTGGATGCTTGATGCTAGAGTAACCCATTACTGAGTGGATGCTTGACGCTAGAGTAACCCATTACTGAGTGGACGTTGACGCTAGAGTAACCCATTACTGAGTAAACGCTTGATGCTAGAGTAACCCATACTGAGTGGATGCTTGACGCTAGAGTAACCCATTACTGAGTGGATGCTTGATGCTAGAGTAACCCATTACTGAGTGGATGCTTGACGCTAGAGTAACCTATACTGAGTGGATGCTTGATGCTAGAGTAACCCATTACTGAGTGGACGCTTGATGCTAGAGTAACCCATTACTGAGTAGACGCTTGGCGGTAGAGTAACCCATTACTGAGTGGATGCTTGCCGCTAGAGTAACCCCATTACTGAGTGGACACTTGACGCTAGAGTAACCCATTACTGAGTGGATGCTTGATGCTAGAGTAACCCATTATCGAATGGATGCTTGATGCTAGAGTAACCCAACTGAGTGGACACTTGACGCTAGAGTAACCCATTACTGAGTGGATGCTTGACGCTAAAGTAACCCATTACTGAGTGGACCCTTGATGCCAGAGTAACCCATTTCTGAGTGGGCGCTTGAACCTAGAGTAACCCATTACTGAGTGGATGCTTGACGCTAGAGTAGCCCATTACTGAAGGTACTCAGAGGTTTGTCCTAAGGACATTAGGGATTGATGCAATTTGTATTGGAAAAACTTTCATGTATTATTAAAGAATTTTAGCTGAATAAGTTTAAGATCCACTGTAAATGCATAGAAACAAAATTCCCATTTAAAATTTTGCAGGTGTATGAAAAAAAAAAAAAAAAACGTTAACTAAATTGTTTTTTAGTACAAATTCTTACAAAATCAATACAGAAATTGACCGTTTTACAGCTTTTTGAATTTTCAGGCATAAATACTGTATATCAATTTTTATAGCTATAGGTAATTTGTGATGTATTGGTGTCCTTGGTATTTTCTTATCATTCTTTTTTATTTCTTTAGTATTAGTCTTTTGTAAAGGTTGCAGTAAATTTGAGTGCTTACCATACACATGCCATACCTTATCTTCAATCAAATTCTTTACAGGAATAGGCTTCTAATAATCTAAATGGACAATAAAGCAGGAAATTAACTGAAAGAATTATACATAGATTTTGTAATGTTGGACTGGGTGGACGGTGGACTGTTTCCAAACAGTAAAAAAAGCTCCAAAACTTTGTGCGTTTCAAAATGAACAAACACTGATGTGCTAAGATTTTAAAGCTATTTTAATCAGTATACAAATTGCTATGCATCGGTAGACCTTAAAGATCTTTTAATGTTTTAGTATTAATATGCAAATTTGTATGTAAGCCTGTATGTACAGTATGACCAGGGAGATCCACATATTAAGTAAGTCCAGTGGTTTTTATCCTCTGCCATGCACAGGCCCTTTCAGTCATTTGAAACAATTTTAATCTTTATGAGAGTCAAATTGTTTCATGTGTAAAAAATCAATTCAAAACATTTATTATCTGTTAATCCAGAACTAAAGGTGTTAGCTTGGAAAGTATAAAGATTGAACTGCTGAGATTTTTGCATGTTCATTTAATCACATAGAAATTGATATGTATGTGTCCAGACAGTTTTTTTTTTTAAGGGTACAATTTCACAGAAAATGAAGTCTTTCTTAGTAGGTGATGTCAATTACAGAAAAACTTAATTGTCTTTTTAGGAAGATACTGATTAGCTTGATACGTTATAGAAATGGAAACCGACAATTTTATACATGAGAGTAACCTAACTTATAATTTGAATAATTTTGTTGTTCTGTGTTGACATCTCAATGTGTAGAGGCAATATTATAAAAGTACACTAAAATCTATTAAATTCATGAAATTTATTAAATTCATGAAATACCAATATGATTTAACTTGAGGCCAGTGTATTGCAACCAATTATGTTGGTGCAGGATATTTCTTTACTGCATTTTAAAGATATTGTAAGATAAGTTAGAATATAAACTTTGGTTTGATGTTTGAATCATAGTTTTTGGCCAGTTGATTTAGGTTTCCTTATAGTCCAATTAACTCATTTGTTAAAGGAACATTATCACCAGTTATTGATCTAAAGGTTACTAATCATTTCCGATGCTGACAACTTGACATGCTCATGTGCCTTGAATTTCAGGTTCAAGGGAGTAAGATTTTAATTTGCAAATCTTTTAAAGTAAATGTAGTAATATTTTCATTTCTCTGTTATCTGTATTATAGAGAAAACCATTATTGTATCATTAACGGCTACCCAGGAATGCTATGAAATTAAACAATTCCAAACTAAAACATTGTATTGTTACTGTTTTTTTTATTTTTTTGTAGAACAGGATTTTAATTTGACCAAGGATTTAGTCAACTGGAGCCATTTTTGCAGTCAATTTGACCACAAAATGCTTAGAAGGTTTGACCATTGTCAAGAGATTGATCAACTGCAAATGGTAATATTTGACCAAGTGAGTGAATTATGTACCGAACCAAATGTGATCAATTTGACCAAGTGGGCATGGTCAAAAATATTGGCCATGCTAACTTGGTCAAATTTGACAACATATGGTTTGCTGCATAATTCACTTCTCACTTGAGTCAAATTTTGACCATATTCTGGTTAGATTTGATCTTCTTTTTTTTTATAGTGTATTGATGTACTGATCATCTTCATGAAATGTTAATTTCTGAATAAGATATTCTCTTAATCCTTTTACTCAGATACGTTTATATATTTTTATTTTCAGGGCAAGAAGCAAAAAATTAAATATAAATACTTAAAAGGATGATTACATCAGCTCATCTAATTTTAACTAAGCTAGGAATGATTCAAATTTCAACTGATAAAAACATCAGAAAATGTTTATACTTGAAATTGTATCTTTCTTTCAGAGAATTAATATCCAAATTCTCTTTGAGCTGACATCTGAAAGCTGAAACTGAGCTGTATACTCTAATGCCATTGCCAAGACTACAAAGAACATTTAAAAAATCATACTGCATAAAAGATGATCATCTTATAATTCCTTGCAATTAGAATATTTCCAGACAGCCTCGAAAAATTTTGCTTTCACTCTTTCATGCATTCAAGGATTTCAAGGTCATTGATACAGCATCTTCATGAAATGTTAACATTCTTCACAAAGCGATGATTTCCAGGGCTCATCTAAATTACATGACTATTGTGATTCTGAATAACATTTTCTCTCAACCCTTTATTAATGCAAGTTTAATTTTTTTTTAGGGCAAACATAATGATTATTATCAGAGAAAACTTTTGAAGCAAGCCCCTTTGGGTTTGTTCATCTAAAATGGATGCCCATTAATTGTATTCACTCAACCCACTCAGTCACAGTTCTAGAATTTATCAAGGTAAATATATCAAGAATTTATCGAGGTAAATATATCAAGAATTCACAAGGTAAATATATCAAGAGTTTATCAAAGTAAATATATCAAGAATTTATCAAGGTAAATATATCAAGAATTTACAAGGTAAATATATCAAGAATTTATCAAGGTAAATATATCAAGAATTTATCAAAGTAATTATATCAAGAATTTATAAAGGTAAAGATATCAAGAATTTATCAAGGTAAATATATCAAGAATTTATCAAGGTAAATATATCAAGAATTTATAAAGGTAACTATATCAAGAATTTATCAAGGTAAATATATCGAGAATTTATCAAGGTAAGTATATCAAGATTTTATCAAGGTAAATATATCAAAATTTACAAGGTAAATATATCAAGAATTTATCAAAGTAAATATATCAAGAATTTATCAAAGTAATTATATCAAGAATTTATAAAGGTAAATATATCAAGAATTTTTTAAGGTAAATATATCAAAAATTTATCAAGGTAAATATATCAAGAATTCATCAAGGTAAATATATCAAGAATTTATCAAGGTAAATATATCAAGAATTTATCAAGGTAAATATATCAAGAATTTATCAAGGTTGATATATCAAGAATTTATCAAGGTAAGTATATCAAGAATTGATCAAGGTAAAGTATATCAAGAATTTATAAAGGTAAATATATCAAGAATTTATCAAAGGTAAATATATCAAGAATTTATCAAGGTAAATATATCAAGAATTTATCAAGGTAAATATATCAAGAATTTATCAAAGGTAAATATATCAAGAATTTATCAAGGTAAATATATCAAGAATTTATCAAGGTAAATATATCAAGAATTTATCAAGGTTGATATATCAAGAATTTATCAAGGTAAGTATATCAAGAATTTATCAGGTAAATAAATCAAGAATTTATCAAGGTTGATATATCAAGAATTTATCAAGGTAAGTATATCAAGAATTTATCAGGGTAAATATATCAAGAATTTATCAAGGTAAATATATCAAGAAATTATCAGGGTAAATATATCAAGAATTTATCAAAGGTAAATGTATAAAGATCAGCATGAACTATGGTCAAAGCAAATTATTAATTTAGCATCTAATTTGAATGAAGCTTCAAGAAGGATCATAAATCAACAAATCATGAAAATATGAGATAAATTTCAATATTATAATTGCTATCTTTATTCTAAGCAATTAAAATCCATTTAGACTGCATGCAGTCTCAAAAATGTACACTGTAATGCCACTGAAAACAATTCAAATAAGTTTGCTATCATGTACATAAAATGGATGTTTTAGCTTAGTATTTTATTTTTTTAAACTCTTTTAATAAAAATATTAAAGCAATATTCTGAGAGCTTCCTTCTCAGTATAAGGTGTTCCTGTAGGTGCATTCATGAAAATTAAGGTTAAAGATTATTTGCTGCAGCTTCTCCAAGGGAGTAGCGATATTTTTATTTTGGGATGGGTGAATCTGCCAGCTGTAGGTCTAGGGGCCCGCCTTAGCTATGTGTTTTGGTGGGCTTGAAGGTGCCTATTAATTGTCCAATATTGTATTAGATCACCACTGTCAATGACTACTCATTTTTTTCTTTTTGACATTGGTGGTGGGGGTGGGGAGAGGGGGGAACCGTTTCATTACCCCTCCTTTCTACGTACCTTAGCTTCTCTGTGAACTGTCAAAGTTCCTCAATGCAATGATCTCCAGGATTCACCAAAAATAGATGTCTATTTCATTCTGAATTAATTATTCTCTCACTCTGCAGTCTGTACATTCACATTATGTTTCAGGACAAAACACAAAACACTGCAGGAGTTCATCAACAGAGGGATTTCATCACGTGACTCTAACTTAAGTGGCAGACAGTTTGCATGGAAAGAGTCATTGTGTTTCACGCATCTTCACACAGCTCAGTCACAGCACATGTAGATCAAACATACTGCATGCTAACCTACCTACCAGTTCAGTGAATTTTACTGGTTGCAGTTTTGTTTTTATTTGCTTCCAATTTTACTTCATATTTTCCTTAAGTTTTATATTATTCAGCGAGTATTCAAATAGTAGCTTTTACGTCAACGCCAGCTGATTCTTCGTTGTACTCAGACAAAGTCTACATACCTAATATAAAGTGCTCACTGAAAATCCTAGTGTGAACCATAGGTTGAAAATTGTTGCATCGTACAGCAGAAACCCACTTCGAACGTCAATCAGGATTAGATGGAAATCGAAAAAACGTGTTGTTATTCACCGGCACATGTCCATTAGTGAAACTATGGTATGGTATTTCAGCTGACATCATGAGGTCACATGACATGTTTACATCGCCATTTTGTAGGGTGAGAACACTGTCCTCTGCTGTACACTTAATAAGACTTACAAATATTTGCATGTTGTTATATAAAATTATTTCTGTGAGATAATTATGGATTTATGCCGGAATCTTGCTGTGCATATAAAAATCTGAATGAATATATGCTTAAATGAATAATTAATTCAGCTCATCTAATTTGAATGAAGCTTACAAACTTGTTTCCTGTATAGCGCATTCATGATTTAAGGGATATCGACCATAAACTAAAAGCAAAACATTATGAAATGCTTGACCTCATGAGAGCAATAACATTTTCCTACATTTATACAAAATTGCTGAATGTCATGAAAATCTGAAGAGAACGTAAGGGGCGGGAGGGGGGGAGGGGGAAAGGAGGGGAAGGGGGTGTTCACTTTATACTAATAAAAGTGGTAGGGGTGTGCAGCTCATCAACCAAAAACCATACCCACAGTATGACAGATTTTTGCTGGAACAGATTTGATACCCACAGTATGAAAGAAGACAATTTTGATAAGTACCGGTATACAGCAAAGATATTGCAATAAGAACCAAAAGGTTTTGTGGTTCCGATGCTTTGTCATAAGCTTATTTGCAAAATTTGTATTAACTGTCATGTAATTGCATATCATAAAATATTTGTTCCATATTTATTCATAAGCATTCACTATGCAGATCAATAAAAATGTTGACAACATTAGCACTTGCATAATAATTAAAATCATCAAACCAAGTATGATGCAAAAATGATTGCTCATTTATCCTTTTTCAAGAATTTGTCAGCAATCCCCACCTCTCACTAGCATTCATGACATCACTACCACAACATTAGAACATATGTACAGACCATGACACATCTGGGTACCACATATAACATAAATCTGATATACCATTTATGGTGTTTACATCATTTAGCATTTTCACATTAAGCCACACCCATCATGCATATTAATGACACTTGTTGATAACATACGCATGTACACAACCAACAAAATTATTATGCCCAATATGACGCAAAACAGACATACAGTTGCTCATTTATAACTTTTTTTTCCAAATTTTTACTTTAAGCCCCACCCACTTATCAATATGCATGAATCACCACCACAAACACTAGGCCATATCTGCAGACCATGGGCTATCTGTGTACCATATAATATGGTACCACAGTTTACTGTTATACAGTGTTTACAAGCTCTTTTACGCAAAATCATATCAAGCCCCACTCACTATGTATATATCAACGTTTTTACTTCATGAACATGTACACACCCAGCTAACATCATAATTATACCAAACATGAAACAAAACAGACATGTTGTTAAAAAAATTAACATTTCAAGATTTTCACTTTAAGCCCCGCCTACTCATTAATATGCATGACATCATCAAAACAATAGGGCACATCTACCCACCATGGGCTATCTTTGTACCATATATATCATATAACATTACTCCAGTTAATTATTCTTGAGATATCGTGTTTACAAGCTATTTTCAACAAAATCTTATTAAGCCCTGCCCACTATACATATTAATGAAATTCAACATTTTTACACCATAAACATGTACACACCAGCTAACATCATAACTAGGGCACATCATGGGCTATCAGTGTATTGAATATACCATGAATCCAATTTATCGTTCTTGAGATATCGTGTTTACAATGTTTTTTTCAGCAAAATACTATTAGGCCTCGCCCACTAGGCACATTATTGAAATTTAACGTTTTTACATCATGAACGTGTAAACACCAGCTAACATCATAAGTACAGTACAACAAATATGAAACAAAATAGACAAGCGGTTGTTAAAATATGCACATTTCAAGGTTTTTACATAAATCCCTGCCAACTCATTAATATGCATGACATCACAATAAAAAACAATAGGGTACATATAGTCCATGGGCTATCTGTGTACCGCATATGACATGAATCCAGTTCACTGTTTTTGAGATATCACGCTTACGAGCTGGCCATCACACACACATACACACACATCTATACACATGCCATCATGACCACATAGGTTCCGGCCGGATGCTATCGCATCAGAATCAAAAAGGTAAAGTGTCTGAATAAATCACTCATAAAGGACAATGAACTTTGATCATCCAGATAAATGACACCAAAAACTTTGGAAGTTAGCAATCACAACATCTATGAAATACAAAATCTTTATCTTTGAAAATGTTTATCTTAGGTTATGTAGTAATCATTAAGAGTCTCATTGGATACTCAGGCTGAAATGAGACACCTGGAAGAGCTAGCAGAAATTTAGAGGTTTATATTTTTGGGAAATTTTCTTCAATTTTTGGGAAATTTTCTTCAATTTTAGGGAAATGTTGCCAAATTTTACCAATATTTTCAATAATTTTACAATCCCCCAACAAATAGTTTTTGGACCATGATAAAAGACTCATTGAAGTATTACTGAAAGTCTCATTGGATAGCAGGCTGAAAGGAGATATTTGGAAGAACTTGCAGAAAGCTAGAGATTTTAATGCCAAGGTCCAAAACTTGTTCTAGAGAACACAAGGTTTGAGTCATATGGTGACTGGGTTTATGATTACATGAAATTTGCCAAGGGACACAAGAAATGGGCCAAAGCTTTGGCATTGTATGCTAGAGGGGTCAGTGAGTAGGAAACAATGGCCTCACTGTGAATGTCCACCATGCCATGCAATTCCCAACTTATTAAAGCATCAACTGTTGTAACTTGGCTTTAACACTTTAAAGGGTAACACTTTTCCGTCTCTAAATTGTGATCTGCTACTGAGCCCAACTCGGCAAACGGGTACCAATATCTTACACCCTGAAGCCATATTTTCCTACCATCAACATCTTTGAAAAGAGAACAAATTGATGGACCTCCTGTAATCCTGCCTATGGTAACAATGCTAGATTAATCATTTCGGGGCCATTCAAAAGGCTCAAAAATATTTCATTCAGTGCCTTGGTAGGGTGGGTGTTTAGGTGCCGTAGTCTTTTTATTATCATAGGCAGCCATACTGACCTGGTTTCAGCATGCATATTCATATTTCACACCTCTAACTGGTTGCTATGGGAGCCTGATGTCACCTTGCCATGGCTCCCCTGCTGAGGTTTCTTATCAGTTAACATAGCTTTGCCTATCCAGGAGCATTCTAGTTCATCTAACCCCCATCTTCACATAGCTTTGCCTATGCAGGAGCATTCTAGTTCATCTAACCCCCATCTTGATGGGGGGTCATGTTGAGATTTTTAGAGTAAAATAGAGCTTAACATGACTAATTTTCATATTTTCACCCCAATTTCCCAAAAATTGATAAATATTCAGGATGAATTTTCAACTTTATTTTTGGTCAAAGTCATCCATGAATATTAAATACTGTAATTCTAATCAAATTTCGTCAAAACCAATCACAAATTTGAAATTGTTGGGCATTTTACACTGTTATTTATCATTTTTGGTCCATTTTGAAGCAACATTTTCAAAACAATCTAGCTCTTGAGTGGAAAATCAAAATGGAATGTTTGTTTTTTTCTGCCATCTTATAGACCTTGCAGCCAGCTTTCAAATAAGCTACTATGTTAATGCATGGTCCCCTCACAAAAAAGAGACAATACCAATGCACAGCATTTCATACATTTCTACAGTAAATAATATGAGTATATTTTACTTATTTTACGAATAAATCGACTATTTTGGGTGAGAATATACTGTATATACTTGAAGAATGAAGTTTCTTGGTCATGAAACTCTTTTTTAAAAGAAAATGAATAAAAGTTGGGTGATATTTGCATTTTTCCAAGCATGAATTCATTCTCATATTTTATTTTATTCCTTACTTTAAGATAATTTGAGTATTTATTAGTATGCAAAATATGATAAACAACCTTAAGAATAATATACAATTGATTTTCAACAATTTCAAAACAAAAAATAAAACTTCATTTTCCGGTTATAGCTTTCACACAGTATTGTAAAAATTGATAATAATGGGTCATGATAGGTCAAAATGTAACATTAAGAACTAATTTGCATATTCCAATTGTTCGTACTTCTAAAAACATTGTGAGTGGTATCATTGAAAAGAACTTTTCATCAATTTTATCAAAAATGCCACAACTGCTTACCACAAGAGTACTTAAGCACAAAGATAAACAGTTTTGTTCACTGGGCATGCATATTAAATGAGCTAGTTTGCACACATTTGCATATTCCAGTGTAAAATTATGTGGGCCATTGTAAAGATTATCTTTCAGTTAACAAATACTTATAATGATAGCAAAGGAAAGGAAAATGTGGAAAACAAGCATTATCTAAAAGTTTCCCCAAAATACATATTTTAAATGGGAGGCTCAGGTGTTTAAAGTGGTCCCCAAAAAAATTAAATCTCAACTCAAAGAAATTAATCATTTATTGCTTGCTCCAGAAAAAGAAAAAAAAAGTTGAAAGGGATTTGTGACATCATAACAGTTTGATACATCATGTTAGGGATTGTAAACAATGCATCATACACATACTAACCATGTACAAAATATTGTCTGATTACGGAAGTTTTTCGGGCTGTTCAGATTTATAATTCAAGCTATGATAAAAATGATTTGGAAATCAATAAAGAACGTTCTCATAATAAAAGGGATTGTCGTTCCTATTTAATTTGAGCCACTTGCAGACGAGACAGAAGGATATCAGGCTTACAACCCTTACACGGTCCCTTACATGGCCCTACAGTACAAAGCTTGCATAGTCGGCATGAAGTTCTTACTGTTTCAAAAGTAATATTTTGTTAAATATAATCAAATTGAAGTGTTGGCAACAACATCTACCTCTTTTTTTTACATCTAATGGAAATATAAAGTTTTATTTGTTCAATGTTCAAGTCTCTGTCTCTTGATGTCAACAGGCCTATGTGAACTGAATAGTTAATTCACAAAAATCTGTTTGCGTTTTTGCACTTGAATAGAAAGTTTTTGAAGAAATTGTGAAAATTGTATTAGCCTAATTTTTGATGCTGAAAGGGATGGTTTGGCATATGGACACAATAATTACAATTCAGTTCTAATCTATTGATTTTTCTTCCTTCAATTATATTCCACAGTATATATAAAATAATTCATAGCAGCTTCAAGTGTTTAAGTAGCCCAGTCGTTATGGCCTTGTCATTTAAGCGAGAGATTATGAGTTTGAATCTCATCGAGTCTTTTATTTTTTTCCTTTCTCTGTTTGTCTCATTTGAATTTGTACTACTCGTGAAACAGTAAAAAGTGATGCGGTCAAGCTATTGTTCAAATTGAACAGAGCAGGGGTAGCAATCTGGTGTGAGCTGAATATGACACTGTACCCAGCCATGGTAAGATTCTAAAACTCGGTTTATGCAAAGTGCACAAAACACGTCCAGAATTGTCTCGTTTTGTTGACTTTTGCCATTGATAAACAACTTTTAGCTCGAGAATTTATATTACTAAATCCTCCAACTACACAAAGCTGCAGAATTTTGATTAATATTTACTTGGAAAATATTCACATTGAAAAACAAAACAAAGGAAGATGGGTGATAAATGACACTAGTTGCGAAACTTCAACGGTGTACAAAACAAAATGTGTCAGCTACGACTTACAGGGAGTCCCTAAAGTGACGTCATTGCGTATGAAGCCCAATTCTGGTGGGGTGTAGAGCAGAAAAAACATCTTTTTTTTTTTCAAATCAAATATTTAAAATATCATATTTGTCAATAGTTCCAACACCCATGGCAGGACCACTTTAAGGGTTAAGGGCTAACCCTGAGGGTGCCAGGGCTGAGTTGGTTAAGAATTAAGGATTAGGGAATATTGCTGGCCCCTCCCTTGGAGGGATCTATTTCGTCACCTCTTGGGCTTGTTCCTAAATCAGTCACAGTGATTTATGCAGGGTTAATTGCTTCCTTCAATCACGCAGTGTCCTTGATTCAGGCAGCTGGCAGTGGTGCTTTCCTAGCAAAGGCAGACATTAAGTCGACTTTTCGGTTGTTGCCCGCTCATTCTGATGATTTCCATTTGCTAGGTTTTCAGTTTGACAGGTTATTTTACTATGACATGTAGGAACCCATGAGTTGTTCTATTTCATGCTCACTTTTTGAGACTTTTAGCTCCTTTTTATAATTTGTTTGTTAAAAAGGGGGCTCTTCATTGAATGGAGGGTCAGTTACTCATTACTTGGATGATTTTCCATTTGTTGGGGACAGGTTGGATTCTGTACTGCAGTGATAGGAAGCTTTCATGAGCTGGGAGTGCCTCTGAGGGTCCTGCCCAGTGCCTTTCTTACTTGGGTTTAGAAATTGGGGCAGACTTTGGCTTGGTTCAGGTTCCCCTTGCAAAGATCTTACTTTTAAGGGCTGAGTTGGCTACTGCCTTAAACAAGACTAAGCTGATGCTTAGGGAGTTGCGGAGGTTAATTGGCTTGTTGAATTTTGTTTGCAAGGCTGTTTCTCCTGGTGAGCTTTCTTGACCTTACTATTAGGGTGTCTTAAGCCCACCATAAGATTAGGATTGGTAAAGGAGCTCGGGCTGATTTATTGGCCTGGTCACATTGTTTAGCCAGTTTCAATGGTGTTTCTCTTTTTTTTACCACAACAGTGGTGGGATAGTCCCAGATTTGCAATTGTTTACTGATGCTGCAGCCAGTATCGGGTTTGGTGCACATATCAGAGGTAAATGGTTTCAAGGGAAGTGGCCAGCAGCATTTGTTGCAAAGTCCCCTTCGATTGCTGCTTGTGAGTTGGTCCCTGTGGTAGTGGTTAAACTGGTGTGGGCCTGCTTTCTAGTAGGTGAAAAAGTGCTTTTTTGTTCAAACAATTAGACAGTGGTTTCGGTTGTCAATAGGCAGACATCCAAGTGCCCTCTTATTATGCCCATGGTCAGGCTTATGGTTTGGCAGTGTTTAAAATTTAACATTTTGCTTAAGACTAATTATGTGCCACAGGTGGACAATGGCATCGCAGATGCTCTATTTCGATATCAGATGGGGGCTTTTAAGCATCGGGCGTCTAAGTTTGACCCCATTATGACCAGTTGGCAATCCCTTGATTGGTTATGCTACACTGTAACCTTTTTGTACTTCATAAGTTTTTTTATACTTTTTATTATTATTTCACTATTATTCTCCTTTTCAGATGATCACTACCCTGTGACAGCTGGAGGGTCCTTAGGTTTTCAGATGCTCACTACCCTGTGGCTGCTAGTGGGTCCTTTGGTTTTCAGATGCTCACTACCCTGTGGCCGCTGGCGGGTTCATTGGTTTTCAGATGCTCACTACCCTGTGGCTGCTGGGGAGTACTTTGGTTTGCAGATGCTCACTACCCTGTGGCCACTGGCGGATCCATTGGTATTCAGATGCTCACTAACCTGTGGCCACTGGCGGGTCCATTGGTATTCAGATGCTCACTACCCTGTGGCCACTGGCGGGTCCATTGGTTTTCAGATGCTCACTACCCTGTGGCCGCTGGGGAGTACTTTGGTATTCAGATGCTCACTACCCTGTGGCTGCTGGGGAGTATTTTGGTTTGCAGATGCTCACTACCCTGTGGCCACTGGCGGGTCCATTGGTATTCAGATGCTCACTACCCTGTGGCCACTAGTGGGTCCTTTGGTTTTCAGATGCTCACTACCCTGTGGCTACTGGCGGGTCCATTGGTATTCAGATGCTCACTACCCTGTGGCCACTGGCGGGTCCATTGGTTTGCAGATTCTCACTACCCTGTGGCCGCTGGGGAGTACTTTGGTATTCAGATGCTCATTACCCTGTGGCCGCTGGGGAGTACTTTGGTTTGCAGATGCTCACTACCCTGTGGCCGCTGGAGGGTCCTGTTGTTTTCAGATGCTCACTACCCTGTGGCCTCTGGCGGGTCCTTTGGTTTTCAGATGCTCACTACCCTGTGGCCGCTGGTGGGTCCCTTGGTTTTCAGATGCTCACTACCCTGTGGCCGCTGGTGGGTCCCTTGGTTTTCAGATGCTCACTACCCTGTGGCCGCTGGTGGGTCCCTTGGTTTTCAGATGCTCACTACCCTGTGGCCGCTGGTGGGTCCCTTGGTTTTCAGATGCTCACTTTCCTGTTGCCGCTGGGGAGTACTTTGGTATTCAGATGCTCACTACCCTGTGGCCGCTGGTGGGTCCTTTGGTATTCAGATGCTCACTACCCTGTGGCCGCTGGTGGGTCCTCTTGTTTTCAGATGCTCACTACCCCGTGGCCGCTGGCGGGTCCTTTGGTTTTCAGATGCTCACTACTCTGTGGCTGCTGGTGGGTCCTGTTGTTTTCAGATGCTCACTACCCTGTGGCCTCTGGCGGGTCCTTTGGTTTTCAGATGCTCACTACCCTGTGGCCGCTGGTGGGTCCCTTGGTTTTCAGATGCTCACTACCCTGTGGCCGCTGGTGGGTCCCTTGGTTTTCAGATGCTCACTTTCCTGTTGCCGCTGGTGGGTTCTTTTGTTTCCTATTGCCCATCCTCATAAATGAGGTGGACAGGTTGTTGGGTTTGTCAGTGGCTAAAGGTACCATGGCCACTTATGCTCAGGCATTACGTGCCTTACAATTTTAGGGTTAGCACTGGTTCTAGGGGCTCTGGTCCCCTCCCCCCCACTTCCTCATCCGGGGAGGTTAAAAACTTTCTTGCTTACGTATCCTTGAGGCGCCTTTCCCTTTCTTTGGTTACTACTTACCAGTCAGCTAGGCCTGGCATTTTACCTTAAGGTGGGTAGTAAGCCTAAGTTTACTGAGAAATTTGTTGTTCGCAAGCTGGTGGAGGGGATGAGGAGACAGAGACCCCAGTGTGATTCCCGGCAGCCCATCACTTTACCACTGTTAGCAGGGATTGTGGGTGTGTTGCCTGTGGTTTGTAAGTCCAATTTTGAATGCCAATTATTTTGGGCGGCTTTTTTTCTTGTCTTTTTTGAGAGTGGGTAAGGTTGTTTCTGTGTCTGGTTCAGGGAGCCATGTTATTCAGTTATGTGGTGGTTACTTTACAGGGTTTATGAATTCATGATGATGTTACCTTATTTTTGCATAGTTCCAAGACCAATCAGCTTCGTCTGGGGTCATGCATTATTTTGAAACCTGCTGCAGGCTGCAGTATTTGCCTTGCGTAGTTCCAAGACCGATCAGTTTCGTCTGGGGTCATGCATTATTTTGACACCTACTGCAGGCTGCAGTATTTGCCCAGTTCAGCTCCTGTGGGATTTGGCCAGCCAGCCTGGGTCAGTTTTTTGGCCCAGTCAGGTTTAGCGGCTCATACAGAGCATGGATCTGTTCAATTGCGAACAGTTAAGTTTTACTTACGATGAGTATGACATTTGATTTTAACTGTTTTCTTAGTTTTTCTCTCCCATGCAGACATTGTTTGGATATAGTGGATTGTAGCCTGATAGTATTGTCCGGGAGCAGCCATCTATTCAGTGAGCCATGGCGCAGACCTAAATCTAAAGATGTCCCAAACCACTGTTGTATGGCGAGAATTTTCAGGGATAAAGCTCAGCGGGTTTTCAGCTCAGTTTAGGGATTTTGTTGGCTGAAATGAGAGGAGCTGGTTGCCTAATTGGGTGGTAATCTACTTGGGCACCAATGATTTTGTGTCCTGCCAAGCCCACCTGGTACAAACTAACATTCTTGCAGCCATTGGCATAATAAAGGAGCTGGTGCCTGGAGCACACCTGGTTTGGTCCGAGATTTTGCTGGGGAGTTTCTTACAGGGGGGCGCGGGACTAGGGTATGGTGGAAATGGTATATGTCGATTTTGGCACTGTTTCCTAAATTTGTGGCCTATTTTACCTATTATTCATGGTATGTATAATATATTATGTTTGCCTCGATTTAGCTCATGGAGCAAATGTTTTTTATATTTATATCTCATGAGCCCAGCCAGGGGTTTTAGTTTAGCTTGGTGAATATTTTCACCATTATTTTGGCATGTATTAGGCCATCATTTTGGCTGGTTTCACCATCATTTTGGTACGTATTTGGCCATCAATTTGGCCGCTTTTGCCATCATTTTGGCACGTAATATGGGCCATCATTTTGGCTGGTAAGTTTCAATTTTGTAACAGATTCTGCCTAAGTGGTATTTTATTTTGTGGCAGATGTTGCCAATTTTAATGATAAAGGAATTTTCTGCAAATGAACTTAACTTGAATTCCGTTGCTTTGTTTTTGGGTCATTTCTGCCAAGTCTCTGAATAAACTGCTTTGAAATCTATTGAAAACAATCTGAGCCAGTGTTCACATTAAGAGTTTTTTTTTTTTTTTTTTTGTAATGGCACAGGGGAGGGATTTGGGGGGAGATTTCTTTTAAAAGGGCAAATTTGTTTTTGGAAAAATAACAAAAAGTTTGAAAACAACAACAACAAAAAGGACAAAAATGCAAAAATATGGCTGAAAAAATGTCAATTTTGACATTTCAATTATTTTTGAGCAGGAATTTGATAATATGTGCAGGAATCCGATAATATGTGCAGGAATCCTGCACCTTGATGCAATCACTGGTCTGAGCACAGAGCTATTACCACATATGCCCAGAACTATTCTGAGTATGAAAGAAAACTCCCCAAACTATTGAATTATCCAATAGTATATAAAAAGAAAAGCCATTGAGATTTGTCAAATATATGTTCCACACAATAGGAAGATTATTGGGTCATCCACTTTTGATGAATCAAATATACATAGATTTAGGAAAGAAAAAAAATCTGCTTATAAACTTATTAACCCCATACAATTCTTGTTGAGGTTTGCTAGGTAGAAAAACTACCTTTTCAGGGCAATTAATGCACTCAAGATAATTGTGTAAGCCTGTTGACCTTTTAAACTCTGGCTTTTACTCTAGCAAGGTGATAACTACGTGAAGAGCAATGATGATTGCGTAAATAAAACCAATAATGCACCAAGTGTTGATCTTGTAAAATCAAGTTTTCTTTACCCCAATATTGTGGTGACTACATGATGCTGATTGGGTGTATTGAAAGCAGTAATGACTGTTTATGAAATGGCTTTCCCCCAACTTAGTGATGACTACATAGATATTGACAAAGAAATATGGCTATCATTTAGAATCAAGTGGCTTTTACTGCAACATTATGATGACTATACATGACTACATGATGCATAATTGCATAGGCAGGATTTGCCTTCTAAATATGTGGGGGGGGGGGGGCAAAGTCAAAAGTGGGGGGAGGAATCACAAAAAAATACACAAAATCACCATGTTAAAGATACAAAATTCCCTTGTTCCCCCAAAAAACGCACCTATGGATAATTGGGTAGACTTTTTAGAATCTAAGTGGCTTTTACCACAACAATGGAATAACTATACACATACATATAGAGAAAATGAGTAATATGTTTGTTTGTTTGATGAGGGCTTAACGGCACCACGACAGCAAGGGTCAAATTGTACCTGAGAGCTTAGATCATTCCAGAGGTAGGAAGTAATATGAATCAATGATGTACAGTGAAGAACATGGTGCCCTTTTTGAAAATCAAATGAGTTTTAATCTAACAATTAATAGAATGACTAATTTATGAATGTCCATGATGATATTGTAGATCAATGAAATATGCACAAGTGCTAAACTTTAAAATAATTTGAATGTTATGGTATGTGATGATTATGATGGTGATTGTATATAAACCAACAATGTACTATCAGTCCAGAAGCAGGCCTATTAAGGGGAACCAAAATAATCCGAAAAATATAGGAACACAATGGAAGCAGCCATTTTGTGATATTTCCCATGATAATCCTAACATTAAAGCCTTATACAAATATCGTTACACATTTCTAATTTGAAAAAGCGTATGGGGAAAATATCTTTGCTAGGGGTAATTTAAAATTCATAAAAATACCTTCATTAGTGTCATGGCTAAATATTTTTCACTCCCATTTTATATGTTTAAATATTTTAAGAATTAATGTTTTTGCATTTTACATTGAATGTTTCAAGCAAATAAATTAGAAACTATGACATTTTATTGTAACATCTTAACGATCTCACGCACACATGTTCCTATTAATAGACACGCTCCCAGACCGACTAGACATGTGGTGACAGTGGCATATTCACTGTAGCTTGAACAGCCACATGGGACACACTTTAATGAGGTCTGGTGCTCATGCAGAATAGTGGTTTTAGTCCATAAATGGACACAGGCAATAATAGGCAATGCAGGATATGGAATCCCACAAATACTTCCCATTAATTTAGTCCCAGCTGCTGAAAAGTTGGTCCGGATCAGGGTAATAGAGTTTTCAGTTATAAATTAGTCCAAAATCTGCTGTAAAATTGAAGATTGAGCCTAAAATTGAAAATAATTAATCTTAAATAAAAAACCTTTGATCCAAACTGGAAGATTTTGTTTTTGTCACAAACTCAATGCTTCCGGTCCAAACAAAAAAATTCTGGTGTAAAATTGACAATAACATTTTATTTTGAAAGTTCACAACGGAAAAAAAAAAAAAAAAATACAATGACATATGACCTATTGATTCAAGTGACTAATTTGTCCGGAACCATAGGATGACTACAATGCAACTGTTATCAAGTATTTACTAAAAGAAGCATGTGACAATACACAGGCTAAGAATAGACTCAAGTTTTACAAGAATGAATATCCCAAGGACTGGCAAGGATAAGTTCAATTCAAATTAATACGGTTATTAGAAAAACTATAGCTATATTCTCATCCAAAGGATACATTTATCTTATAAAGCCATTGAAATGTAACTTACCTGTGAGAAAAGCTACAAATTCCATCAGTCAGCAAAAAAGTGGCAAAAATCCTCAATATTCCAAGACCGTTAAACTAGCTCTGAATTCTCATCCACATAACCATGCAATATCCCACACATCAACACTGGCGACATATTCCAATTAAAAGCCTGCTTCAGCTTGTATGAGCTTTCTTGCCTTGTGGACCAATCAGAATGGATAATTAAGTTCCAACTCATCCAATCATAAGTTGTTCAAGGATTGACTCATAGATCTGTGGAAAATTGAATATTCATTATGTTAATATATCATGAATACGTATGTACGTTGAGAAAAAAATTGTAGCGTGCATTTATTTGTTTTGTGTGCTCTATTAACATTTAATTTTAGTTGGAAGACGTGTGATATCACACAAATGAACAAATCCCAGCAGTAGAGGTGAAATTTCAGACCAACAATTCTGATTTACATTGTCGGTTATTGACCTAATATCAAGCCTAATGTCACTCTAATTCAATGGCTGAATGAGTTTTACATTCTTTTTTTGCTGTATTCTCTCATCTTTCAGTGTAACATGCCCACGAGGCAGGATTCATGAAATTCAAGAAACCCGCATTCCAAAAATGCTTTCCAAAATGAAATGAACGTTTTTTGGAGAGATTGGTTTATTCAAAACAAAAGTGACTGACACTTAAGGAGAAAAAAACAAACAAAACACATGTTTTTAGACTTTTTAAAGTATGCCACATCATTTTTATTTTTTAATTTATGTCTGGGTGGCATGGTCGGGATTTGCCTATCAAGAGAGAAAGAGGAGTCAAAAGTGTGTGTGTGTGGGGATGGGGAGTTGCCAAACTGCAAAATCATGTTAAGATACAAAAAATTACCATACAAAAGATACAAATTATGAAAAAAAGTAGGTACAAGTGCCCCTTTATATCCCACTTATGCTGGGTGGTATTTGTTCACAGTAAAGATATCCATGGGAAACAGTCACATTGGAAGCGTGTTCAGAAGTCGAGCCAAAATGGTGGCAAAAATTAAAAAGATATGTGCTGGAAGTGAGGGCATCATGCAAAAATTGAATTATCCTGGCCACGCCCTTGAGTATATTCAAATTTCTTTTCATTACTATATTTTTCTAAAGTCTACTTTCTATTCTGCAAATTCATTATAATGAATTTAAAAGAATTTGTCACTCCACATCTATTTTCATGAAATTAATTGAAATAAAAGTTTCACTTGGTGAAGCGACAACTCTTCAGTTCTTTTACCCCAAATATCCTTTAAAAACATGCATGTTGATGCTATACATCACTAATCACAGTCATTACTTTTCCAATAAATCATTAAGGTTTCCATCCAGAGCAAACAATCAATGTAAAAAATAAAATAAATGTGGAAAGAAAGCTACACTACACCAAATGAAATTAATTTTAAGTGCATAATGATTGGCATGTCTTAAAATAATTCTACTATTTTTCTTCAATACTCTTTAAGGTTACATCAAAGTGAGGAATTTGTAATAGGAAATCAGAAATGGTTTTTATTAATTTTTCATACACTGACTTAATCCTCAGAAAAATAATGAGCCCAGGGTAATTCTGCACTGAATAGTTTTAATGAGCCAGGAAAGACTTCAATTTATTTCACAAGTGGAGATTTTGAACTGTAAAACGAATGAGATCTCCCCGTTACACATGCAAAGTGCTCTTAATCTTCTTTTGTTTTAAAAATAATCACTTGCCACTCCTTGGTTTTGACTAACTGTACTTTGATTTATTAAAATCTTGCCCCTTCATAAGATATGCTAAGATAGGGGCTTTTTTCAGCCAAAGACAAAGTGTACTAGAAATTCCCTAAACTCCCTTCCAAATTCTATGTGACATCAGAATGTGACAGAGTCAGCTGACAACTACTTGCTTACTAAACTCAAGATGTACAGTATTAACTATTAGGAACATTATTATTAATCATGAGGGGTTATACCTTGAATTATAGTTTCAATTTTGAGTATTTGCATTGTCATGAGCTGTGCATTAAATAAAGATTAATGTTAGGCAGAGCGTTCAATGCACGGGCAAAGGATTTTGGCCCAAGTAGAATGGCCCGACTTTAGAAGGGTCATTCGAGGGTGCAAAGTCCTTTAAACCATGCATCAAATACGCATATAAACATCATGCCAAAACATTTTTCTTTTTATAACACATAGGCATCACCAAGAAGGGGAGGGGGTCGGGGGGTGCGAACGACCCCCTTTTTGCGTTCAACAAAATTTCAAATGTGTTCTAATAAATTACATGCGCCATCAAAGAGGGTGGGGTGCCTATCAGAAAATATTCCTTCAAGAAGTTATGAAATAGGCCTATCCCAAAAATTAAAAATATTCCTACATGAATTATTACATCGACAAATTACGTAGATGCAATGATGGTATGCTGTACTGTACACAGCTCTAGCTCTACTGCTCTCTAGAGGCAAGTGAATCTGCTCGTCACTATTCCTGCGGGCACGTATCTTCAGAGTTCTACCGTCTTAATAAATGTATGTATGCACAACGCATACATGCATGTCATTTTCATATATCAATGTATACGTGTACGTAAAATGCTGCACGCATCAATTTTGACAACATAAGCGTCAACAAAGTCAAGACTGGGTTATCAGGTCATTTTTCTGTATGAAGAAATCGAATAGAAGATAATCTTATCACATTATTCCTAATCTAGTATTCTAGTATAAGCCCTTAAATTTACATTTATGTGACACACTATCATGAATATACTTAAGTTGCTAGACCTACATGACCTATAGCATATGCACTCTTGGTGTCACATCTTGTGAGCGATCATTTTCAACCCTTTGTAACTACCTGCGATCATCTATGAAGGGCGAACGATTATCAGCCCTTGCACTTATGAACATTCATTATGGTTTTCCCATCGATCACAAAGAGGCAGTTGGAATCTTCCTCAGACTACCCTAGATGCAATGTGGATGCCAATCTCATCTTTAGCTAATCAGGTACGAAATTCCTGTTTAGAATTTCATGTTTTATCTTCCTCATGAATGACATAAATTGACAGAGAAGTCACAGATTTTGGCTTATTCCAATCCTTCATGTCCTAGAACAGGTAATCACTTTTTTTTTAAATGAGATTTTCCAGCCTCCACTAAAGTGTTAAGCAATGTTAAGTGTTGCTTCGTCAATCTATTTCTTTAAATGTTCTTTATATTGGAAAATATAATTTTATAGGAATATTACTTCACTGAAATCCAGATGCTTTATATTATGTCTACATGATATGTAAATCTGTCTAAGGTTATGTCTGTTGCCATGACGGATCAAATTTCTAGAATACAGTTTGTTAAATATGCCTTTCGTACAAATCACAGAAGAGGGAGGGGGGGGGCTTGTTGGTCTATATCCCTAATTTTTAGAAAGAGGATGGTCTACACAATTACACCCCACCTTTTTTACTACTAAAATACCCATTTTTCTTGTAAACTTAAAGTTGTTTGAGTAAAATTGATAACCTTTTAGAACATAAAATGCAAATAAATCTTCATCCATGGGCCTCAGTGTACACTGAATGAGAGTTAATAAATTACCTCTCAAATTATGATAACCAAAACTATGGAAGTTATGATAACCAACACTATAGCACAGGCCTGTTATAATTTTAGCCTACATCCGGCTACAATATATTATATTTAGATATATAAGAGTTAATTTACAGCACTAAAACATTATTTCTTTCTTTAAATGGTACAATCTGTAGAATGCCAGTATTGGACCATTCCCAGGAACGTTTAGTTACTTTAGATGTAAAGATAACTTCACAAATGCATGCACGGATACCTCAAAAATATGTAAACCTTGATTACGCTCAAAATCATCAACACTTTTTGATATGCTTCTTTTCCAAACTGACTATATTCTTCCCTTACAAAACAAAAAAAACAAAAAAACGACCAGGAAAATGGTGGTCCTCTACTTTACCTGGTTGTTTTTTATCAATAAAATACAAAGATTTTCCACCTTTCCCATGGTTGTCTGACAAGAGCACATTTGGAACTATTTCTCTTTTCCCCATTTTTGACAACCATTGGTTGGTTGGGCTTCAATGACCACCTTTTTCAACATTGTATTTGACACTCATTCCCCCATCATACCTTTTCAACCAAAAACCACCATTTACACGACAAAACTGACCATTGGTTGGCAGTGGTGGTCAATGCTGGATCAATGGCCATGACATCATGTTTTTAAGTGTACATGCATTGTATTAAACAAATTATACGCTTATAGACAATACGGTCAATGCAGGTTTAGTCAAACCAACCAATTCCACCATTTACATCCAAGTTTATGCTAATATAAAAACCAACATGTTGACGACGATGATGTGGGAAAAGGTAGTTTTCTCAGGGAAATCTGGAAAAGGAGGTAAAACCATGGTCTACACACCACATAATATATTAGATATGGTTGTCAAAAATGAAAGTGTTGTTAATGTATGCTAATGGTTGTCATATAATGGTTAGTAAAATATGGGTAAAGGGTAGTAAAGCAAGGGTGATTTTCATTGTTATATAAAGGTTTTGGTGGAGGAAAGTGGAAATTGGAACAAATCTGTGGTCGTTCTTTAATGTGTAAGGGTTGTACCCAGGCTCATACGCATGCACAGGTACTGTACCTTAAAAATATGTCAAATTTCATCCACATTTAGGCCCTCAAATTGACTAACTGCAGCTTCTGGTGGCTTTTTCCCTGGTCCTCCACCAAGACTTTGCCCAGGGCCTCCCAAAGCAGGTCCCTGGACCCTCTCCTTGACTCACAAAGCGAGTCCCTGGATACCTGCCCCTGAACCCCGTGATTATACCTATATGTTAGTAACCAAGGCTGTAAAATACATGCCCTGGTATATAGGTCTAGTTCCTAGCAGCAATTATACTACATTCACAGAAAGCATAGAAATAAGATGTGTGGCACGAAACACTTCCTGAAATGATGCAATCCTCTGAATGCTGTGGCACCACTCCCACAGACTTTCAGTTACACATACGCCAGGTGTGCAGAAAAAAGCATGTAAGGATACATTAAAACATGTCAAATTCCATCCACTTTTAGGCCCTCATAATGACTAAAATCGCATCCCACTGGGGCTTTGCCCTTGGACCCCACCAGGGAGCCCAATTATCTCATGCGAATAGGACGCCCTCATTTTGTGATCCGACCCTCCGTTTATTTTCTCTGCCTATGTAAAATTTTCATGTTAAATTGTATAACAAAAACCACTAAAGGGCAGGGAAAATGAAAAAAGTGTACATATATTTTATCGCTTTGTTAAAAACATTACCTGTTTTGAAAATGGAATGAACCAAATAATCATTGTCGTGCATAACAGTATTTAATGCACAAGTCATAAAAATGCTTCTCCATAGAAATCTTACAAATCCTGGTAATGCACAACCTTCAGTATCTGGTTAACTTCAGTTTTAAAAACAGGTAAATTATGTACATTTTCCTCATTCTTTTTAGTTGTTTTTGTTTACGCACATTTCAAACAATTTAACACAGAAATATCATAAAAAGATTCATGTTTAGGCATTGTGTTTCTATACTGTTTTTTGCACTGTTCAAAGAAAATTTACACTCGCCATTCTACTTAGGCCAAAGTCACAGTCCTTTGCCCAGTGCATTAAATGCGCATATAAACATTCTACCAAATCATTTTTAAGTATAAAATCCCAAGTTGTTTATTATTTCTTAAATAAGGTTTTTCATATATTTTTGTGGGTTTTTAAATTTTTTCCTTTTCAAGTTAAAAAATATTGGAGTATATAGGAATTAACTTAGGCCAATAATCTGAAAAATATAGGAATTAATTTTGTTATGGGAAAATATAGGAATATAGGAGTCAGTGGGATCGAGGCAGCTGCTACTTTCTTTTCCACCTTACCATTAGGATATTGTGCTCTCACTCTGACTGAACACTCAAAATGATCTAGAAAATTCTTCTAGCCTCTAACATGTACACTGTCCTTGCGCTTTCTGAGCTAAAAGCAGAAGTCTCACGAGAATCACACATCCATATTCTAAATTCTTTGAAATTCAGCCAAGTGGAAAAGATGCACATTACAATGGTTCAGCAAAACTTCCAATTACCTTCTTCCCCGACCTGTAATTCAATTTCTGAAACTCAATTTACACTTGATGCGAATATATCAATCATACCTTTTCCGGCCATCACCTGGGGTGTTCAACAACCGTCTTCTTATATCTCTATATCAGTTTAAACTTCAGTCTCCCTCAAAATCATTTTTAGTCAAACCATGGGGAAAAGAATGTGTTCAATTCTTATGCCTTAGATTTTAATTTTCAAGCATTCATAGAAATATACTTGTAGCTGGGAATAATAAATATAAATAGACACAGTCCTTGCCTATAAGTGATACAAAGAAAACTAGAACATGGAAATAATGTGAAAATCTATAAAATCCTCAAGGTTGGAATCTTGATTTTTCTTCCAGACATGCATCACACCACTTATTTTTCTTCCAGACATGCATCACACCAGTTTACATGCACCACACTAGGTTTTTTTTCTTTCCAGACATGCATCACACCAGTTTACATGCACCACACTAGGTTTTTTTTTCTTTCCAGACATGCATCACACCAGTGTACATGCATCACACTAGTTACTATTCTTCCAGACATGCATCACACCAGTTTACATGCATCACACTAGTTATTTTTTCTTCCAGACATGCATCACACCAGTTATTTTTCTTTCAAACATGCATCACACCAGTTTACATGCATCACACCAGTTTTTTTCTTCCAGACATGCATCACACCAGTTTACATGCATCGCACCAGTTGTTTTTCTTCCAGACATGCATCACACCAGTTTACATGCAGTGCACCAGTTTTGTTTTCTTCCAGACATGCATCACACCAGTTTACATGCATCACACCACTTATTTTTCTTCTAGACAGGCATCACCCCAGTTTACATGAATCACACCAGTTATTTTTTTTCCAGACATGCATCACACAAGTTATTTTTCTTCCAGACATGCATCATACCGTTAATTTTAATCAAATAAAAGATCTTTCAATATTTTTTGAACCGGGGATGCTATCATGACAGCAACATATACTTTTTACCAATAAATTTATTTTTCTGATTACATTTTTAAACATGAATGTAACTGTTTGTTGAGAATTCCACACAGTTTTGCTGATAGAAGCCACCTGAGGGGCTACCTGTAAGCAACATTTTCAGTGACAAATGACAGATTAACTGTCTGAAAAGTTAAAATTGAACTAAAATAGCCATAACTAAACCAATATACCAATTATAAAATGCTGTCAGACAATAAGATTCTTATTCAGCTGTCTTGCTTAGGGGTATAAGGAATCCCAAAAAAATTCCTGGTTTCCTCTTTGCTATTTCAGTTTAAGAGACAATAAGAACAATATGGCCAGTTTGAGAGGCAAAAAAAACAATATGGCCAGTTTGAGAGACAATAAAAACAATATGGCTAGTTTGAGAGACAATACAAATATTATGGCGTGTTTGAGAGACAAGAAAAATATGGCCAGTTTGAGAGACAAGAACATTATGGCTTTGGGAGACAATAAAAACAATATGGCCAGTTTGAGAGACAATAAGAACAATATGGCCACTTTGAGAGACAATAAGAACAATATGGCCAGTTTGAAAGACAATAAGAACAATATGGCCAGTTTGAGAGACAATAAGAACAATATGGCCTGTTTGAGAGACAATAAGAACAATATGGCTTTGAGAGACAATAAGAACAATATGGCCAGTTTGAGAGACAATAAGAACAATATGGCCAGTTTGAAAGACAAGAACAATTTGGCCAGTTTAAGAGACAATAAGAACAATATGGCAAATTTGAAAGACAATGAAAACAATATGGCCAGTTTGAGACACAATAAGAACAATATGGCTTTGAGAGACAATAAGAACAATATGGCCAGTTTGAGAGACAATAAGAACAATATGGCCAGTTTGAGAGACAATAAGAACAATATGGCCTGTTTGAGAGACAATGAGAACAGTATGGCCAGTTTGAGAGACAATAAGAACAATATGGGTTTGAGAGACAAGAACAATTTGGCCAGTTTGAGAGACAATAAGAACAATATGGCCAGTTTGAGAGACAATAAGAACAATTTGGCCAGTTTGAGAGACAATAAGAACAATATGGCCTGTTTGAGAGACAATAAGAACAATATGGCCAGTTTGAGAGACAATAAGAACAATATGGGTTTGAGAGACAAGAACAATTTGGCCAGTTTGAGAGACAATAAGAACAATATGGTCAATTTGAGAGACAATAAGAACAATATGGCCAGTTTGAGAGACAATAAGAACAATATGGCCTGTTTGAGAGACAATAAGAACAATATGGCCAGTTTGAGAGACAATAAGAACAATATGGCCAGTTTGAGAGACAATAAGAACAATATGGCCAGTTTGAGAGACAATAAGAACAATATGGCCAGTTTGAGAGACAATAAGAACAATTTGGCCAGTTTGAGAGACAATAAGAACAATATGGCCAGTTTGAGAGACAATAAGAACAATATGGCCAGTTTGAGAGACAATAAGAACAATATGGCCAGTTTGAGAGACAATAAGAACAATATGGCCAGTTTGAGAGACAATAAGAACAATATGGCCAGTTTGAGAGACAATAAGAACAATATGGCCAGTTTGAAAGACAAGAACAATTTGGCCTGTTTGAGAGACAATAATAACAATATGGCCTGTTTGAGAGACAATAAGAACAATATGGCCAGTTTGAGAGACAATAAGAACAATATGGCCAATTTGAGAGACAATAAGAACAATATGGCCAGTTTGAGAGACAATAAGAACAATATGGCCTGTTTGAGAGACAATAAGAACAATATGGCTTTGAGAGACAATAAGAACAATATGGCCAGTTTGAGAGACAATAAGAACAATATGGCCAGTTTGAAAGACAAGAACAATTTGGCCAGTTTAAGAGACAATAAGAACAATATGGCCAGTTTGAGAGACAATGAGAACAGTATGGCCAGTTTGAGAGACAATAAGAACAATATGGCTTTGAGAGACAATAAGAACAATATGGCCAGTTTGAGAGACAATAAGAACAATACGGCCAGTTTGAGAGACAATAAGAACAATATGGCCTGTTTGAGAGACAATGAGACCAGTATGGCCAGTTTGAGAGACAATAAGAACAATATGGGTTTGAGAGACAAGAACAATTTGGCCAGTTTGAGAGACAATAAGAACAATATGGCCAGTTTGAGAGACAATAAGAACAATTTGGCCAGTTTGAGAGACAATAAGAACAATATGGCCTGTTTGAGAGACAATAAGAACAATATGGCCAGTTTGAGAGACAATAAGAACAATATGGGTTTGAGAGACAAGAACAATTTGGCCAGTTTGAGAGACAATAAGAACAATTTGGTCAGTTTGAGAGACAATAATAACAATATGGCCAGTTTGAGAGACAATAAGAACAATATGGCCAGTTTGAGAGACAATAAGAACAATATGGCCAGTTTGAAAGACAAGAACAATTTGGCCAGTTTGAGAGACAATAATAACAATATGGCCAGTTTGAGAGACAATAAGAACAATATGGCCAGTTTGAGAGACAATAAGAACAATATGGCCAGTTTGAAAGACAAGAACAATTTGGCCAGTTTGAGAGACAATAATAACAATATGGCCAGTTTGAGAGACAATAAGAACAATATGGCCAGTTTGAGAGACAATAAGAACAATATGGCCTGTTTGAGAGACAATAAGAACAATATGGCCAGTTTGAAAGACAATGAGAACAGTATGGCCAGTTTGAGAGACAATAAGAACAATTTGGCCAGTTTGAGAGACAATAAGAACAATATGGCCAGTTTGAGAGACAATAAGAACAATTTGGCCAGTTTGAGAGACAATAAGAACAATATGGCCAGTTTGAGAGACAATAAGAACAATTTGGCCTGTTTGAGAGACAATAAGAACAATATGGCCAGTTTGAGAGACAATAAGAACAATATGGCCAGTTTGAGAGACAATAAGAACAATATGGCCAGTTTGAGAGACAATAAGAACAATATGGCCAGTTTGAGAGACAATAAGAACAATACGGCCTGTTTGAAAGACAATAAGAACAATATGGCCAGTTTGAGAGACAATAAGAACAATATAGCCAGTTTGAGAGACAATAAGAACAATATGGCCAGTTTGAAAGACAAGAACAATTTGGCCAGTTTGAGAGACAATAATAACAATATGGCCAGTTTGAGAGACAATAAGAACAATATGGCCAGTTTGAGAGACAATAAGAACAATATGGCCAGTTTGAAAGACAAGAACAATTTGGCCAGTTTGAGAGACAATAATAACAATTTGGCCAGTTTGAGAGACAATAATAACAATATGGCCTGCTTGAGAGACAATAAGAACAATTTGGCCAGTTTGAGAGACAATAAGAACAATATGGCCAGTTTGAGAGACAATAAGAACAATATGGCCAGTTTGAGAGACAATAAGAACAATACAGCTTTGAGAGACAATAAGAACATTTTTGATGAATTTCTTCATGAAAGGTCTGGAGTACTTAAAAAGAGAATCTATTTTGAATTAAAGAAAAAGTTTTCATAAGTTCATGTCTCTTTTAAGGAGTACGCATTTTTGTTTTCAATTCCATTTGTTGGCTGCAGA